>VZTZ01031089.1:78705-194323 GCA_013400955.1 Drymodes brunneopygia
TTTAGAATTACTTAGAAAAGAATATTGGTATTAGGTCCTATTAGATCTTCAATATTTTCTACAATTCAATAAGCAGAAACTATTATATATTTATATATTATTTATGATATATAATTCTGTATTATTTAGGGGGCATAAAAGTTCTAATATTCCTAGATATCTTTACTCATATGACAGTTTTACACAGTAAACAGTTTTAAAAGTCTTTGATAAAGACTTCAAATTATCAGCATGTTCAGTGAATTTAAACCAGCACATTGCTACTACTGTCAAGTGAAAGTGCAGCAAATGCATCCATCTTTCATGTTTACTTTATGTGGACGCACATTTTATCTTAATCATCCTTAAGTCTTCTATGAGTTCTGAAGCCTCTACAGACTTCTGGCACACCAGTGAGTAATAAACAAAGCAAAGGAAAAGACTTATCTTTTCAGGATTTTCTTTAAATCTAGTTATTCTTACTTAACCAAAAGTAAGTACCATTACGAACTATAAGTTAATGGAAATTAGTTAATGTACATGAAAAAATAAAATATTTGTGGAGTCTGAAACATCACTAAAATGGTAACTCCTTTTCTCAGTTTGGTAGATTTCAATAAACTAGGCAGAGATTAACACCTGAATTTAAATGACTGTGAGATGGAGACTATGCAATGCTCTCAGCTTTTGGCAGCCCTTCTGTATGTCTGGATCTGGTGGGACTCTGTGTGGGCAGAGTTCTCAGCAAAACTGGGACTAAATAATGCATAAACATTAACATTTTTTTGCTAAGTTTGAATTTTTCTATGTTTTAAAAAAGGTGTGTATATATATACACATAGGTTTTAAACAAAAATAACTGTCACATATATATAGCTATATGCGCTACATTCAACACAAAATTGAGATTAAAAAAGTTAAGTGCAGAAAGAAATTATTTCCCAATTTGAACAGGTATTTCTTTATATTCCTCTTTAGACCCTGAGAACTTGAGATGATTTGAACTGTGACTCTGAGAGGCGTATTTACTTTTTCATGTTAAGCTAATTCTGATCAATTGGTTAACTCCAGCTTTCAGAATTAAATTCTAATCCCTACCGGTATATTTTTATTTTCTTTTTGGTTTATCAATAGAAGTTAATATACAACAAGAGGGAAAAGTTGCAAGTATTAATGTGTTTAAGGATATGAAATTAAACTTGGTGGAATAATTTTACTCTTGCTCATGGCTTTGCTTTGCAAATCATTGACTTTTGGGTTTTTATTTAACACCATTTAAAACAAACTTCAGCTATGAAATCCTGCAAAACAAGATTTACTGGAAATACTAGAGGTTTTTAATGTTTATGTCTTAAGTCATTGTGACATTCTGTTGGCATATTTGAACAGCTGTGTTTGAACCTACAACAAATATTTTCCTGGATGTCTTTATCTGTATATGCTTACAGACACTTGAAGCTTTTATATTGTGGGCTTCAAAATCACTGTCTAATGCAATATATACAAGAGGATCAAAATATAATCAGTCCAAATCTCTGATATCAAACCTTGGAGGAAAGAATATATTCCTCAAATACAGCATTCAGCACTTAACACCGACACTGAACAAAACAGGCATGTTTTAAGCAGTTTGAGAGCAAGCCTTGAAAGCCTTACAATTGAAGTTAAATGTTAACCAGACATAAGTATGATAAGGATTATGACAGTGAGATGATGAAAAAACCTAATAGAGTCTTGGATCTGCTCATGTCAGATGCTACTTCTTCCTACATTGTCAGTTGACAGCAAGAGCCCAGGGAAGGAAGAACCTGTGGTGTCGCCCTGCTTTTTGCAGTGTTCTATGTTTGTAATTTGGTAGTAGAAGTTCCCATGTATTTTCTATAAACATAGTCCTTGTTTTCCTAACTAACCAAGATTGTTTTGAACTTTTAGATTGTTTTTCATTCCTTTCCCCTGGGGCGGAGAAAGATGATTGACCATGTCTTTATCCTGTAAACTTACAGAGGTGGTAACCTCTTTCACCAATCCACGATTGTCTTAAGAAACATATATAAATGAGAGAATAAAGAAGGGCAGGTCCCCCTTTTGGGTGGTCCTGCCTGGTGGTTCAACTGCTGCTCTGAAACCTGCGTGTTTCTTCTGTTGCCAGCAGTGCAACACTGTGGCACTGTAAAAGACCAGACTCACATATATCCCAAGGTGGGCAAAAAGGGCAAGATCAGAGCTCATCAGCTTAATGTGCAGATGGCCAGACAAGTAAAATAAATCAGTACAGGTGGGAGTGCACTCATCAGCTGCACTGATTCAAGCCTTTTCAGCAGAGCCTTCATAGGCATGACTTCTGCCAACACAGCATCCTCCCAGAAATTTCCTTTTCTAAAGGATTGGGCCCATGCAAACCTCATGTAGTTGAAGAAAGCCAAGTGAAAGGTCCTGCACCTGGGTTGGGGCAATCCCAGGCACAAATACAGGCTGCTCAGAGAATGGATAGAGAGCAGACCTGAGGAGGAGGACTTGGAGATGTTGGTGAATGAGAGGCTGGATATGACCCAGCAATGAGCACTCACAGCCCGGAAAGCCAAGTGTACGCCGGGCTGCATCCAAAGCAGCACAGGCAGCAGGGCCAGGGAGGGGATTCTGCACCTCTGCTATGCTCAGGTGAAACCCCACCTGCAGTGCTGCCCCCAGCCCAAGAATGACATGAACCCATTAGAGTGGGTCCAGAGGATGGCAAAGAAGACTGTCAGAGGAATGGAGTGCCTCTCCTATGAAGAAAAGGCTGAGAAAGTTGGCATTGTTCAGCCTGGTGAAGAGAAGGCTCCAGGGACACTTTAAAGCAGCCTTCCAGTACCAAAAGGAGACCTGCAACAGTGCTGGAAAGAGAGCTTTTCATAGGGGCATGAAGTGGTAGGAGAATGCAGAACGGTGTTCAACTAAAAGAGATTTAGATAAAGTATTAGGAAGAAATTCTTCACTAGGAGGGTGGTGAGGCACTGGCACAGGTTGCCCAGAGAAGCTGTAGACGCCTCGCCCATGGAAGTGTTCAAGGCCAGGTTAGATGGTGCTTTGAGCAAGCTGATCTGGTAGAAGGTGTCCCTGCCCATAGCAGGGGAGTTGGAACTCGATGATATTTCCAAGCCAGTCCTTTCCAACCCAAGCCATTCTATCATTCTTTGGTGAAAGGGGACATAAGAAAAAACACGAAGTTGTGCACTGAATTAGTCCAAGTTGCTCTTTCACTGCCTGCATCAACACAGACAGAGCAGACCTCTATCAGCACAAATGCACATCAATATAGCCCTCAGTGCATAGTGAGACATACTGAGACCCAGGGAGTGGGTGTACATCTCCCTGAACCCCCAAATGCACTTTTCCCATTCTAGAGAAAATAAAAAAGAAACACCAAAAAAAAAAAAAAAAGAGAGAGAAAATGTAATTTGGGAATAGTGTAAGGAATGAAGTCTGACAAAGAGGTCAATGACAGAAGACTGAATGAAAAATCAATTAAGTTATTCTTCCAATATTAAAAGGAAATATGAACTGTACAGTGCCCAAGAGAGTTAAAGGAGTCTATGGAAAATACCACTGGGATTTCTGTCAAATATCAGATGTAGCCTTGGGTATTTTACTCAGCAGAAAGTGTCTTAAAAGGGTTTATATGCCAGATATCAAAAGTTGAGGAAACAGCTGAGAGCCAAGAGGGTACAGATGATTAAGACATTGGATTTCAGTATGCACAAATGGCAAGGAATGGATTAAAATATGAATTAACGACTTAGAGTCAGAAGCTTTGAAGTGAAACATCAGATTTAGAGAAGGATGAAAAATTAGAAGAGGAAAGGAAAAACGAGTGAGGCTTTTGACTTATAAGTAGCAACTAAATCAATGGGACATGCCAACTAACCAAGAGTTTTATTGCCACAAAGGCAATAAAAAGATCCCATAGGTTAATTACTTAATTTCAACAAAGCACCAAGAAGGTCAATGCACTTGGCAGCACTTTCTCATAAAATGAAGGAAAACAAGATGACACACAATTTCTTTCCTGTCCAAGGGATTGTGTTGCAGATGCTGAAAGTTAAGCCTGATCAGCACAGGTCTGCCAGGTTGCTACAAACTGGCTGCATTAGCTGGATCTACTTTGACAAAGACCATCTTTCATAAACATGTAGTCTTGGATACTGTGGCAGAAAGAAGTATACAGAAAGAGAAAAATTCTTATAAGAAGATGGATTCCTTATTAGCTGGGAAATGTGTTCAGGCAGAGAAGAAAAAATATCAAACAGGGAAATTGTATACTTAAGTGAGCTCAGCAGGAGTAAGAGTACTTAGTCAAATAAATTCAGTGTTAATGAAGGCAAATTTAACAAGCTCTGCTTCTTTGATTATTTTGCCTTATGCATGAAGACAAATTCAGAACCCTCAGAAGACTTGATGATAAGAAAATATAAGGTGATTTCATATTTTTGTATTGCTAATTAGTTCATCCACACACACAAATTAAGAGGCCATTAAACTGCCTGACAGTAACATATAGGACAGTGGAAGAGATAAGAAGTTGTAGTCCTACACATTAGAAGGTTAATGGCACTAAGTCTTATCATTCCCATTCAGATCCGTGTGGTAGATTAGTGTGCAAGCCAGGGGTGGCTCACTCTTTGGGGCGTAAAGGAAGCTGCACAGAAAAAAAGCCATATTCCAAAGTACAGGTATAATTTCTCAGCTGTGCTGTAGAGATGAAAGAGCTGCTAGTATGAGCCAGTTTAGCAGCATGCTCCCAGTGGTGAAGAGACTGGCAAGAACCTCCCACTAGGTTTTTGTAGCAGCTAAGAGCAAACTACAGGCAGGAGCATCCACAGCCACACTACCAAGTTTTTTTGCTGTCTTTGCTCCTTCAGCTCACATCAGCTCTGCTTGAGGTTCCCAAAGCAGTTCAGGGAGATACTATGACTCCTTTCCACCAGCAAAATTTAGAGGATGCCTGTGGCACTGAATGAAATGGAAAACCGCATTTTTAACAGAGCACAGCAAAAGAATTGCAGACAAGTCTTGCCCTGAGCATCCCTGTTAACATTCAGCCAGTTCCAAACTGATATCCCTGCTGCTTGAATGATCTGCATTCGCTTCTACTTCACACTTAAAATACCAGTTCATTCTTGAGCAGCTACTCCAGACATCCTTCAAAAGCATCTCACGTATCTGCCAAGGAGGGCAGTGCTGGGTACTTTACTGTTTTACTTTTTGTTTGTTTTTATCACACTGAAGAAAAATGGACTGGACGAGCTATAACATCACTTAACCATCCATGTGCTCCTCCTCTCATAGCTTTTGCATGTGTTACAGCACTTCCTCAGTTAAATATTATGTCAGTAGAATGCAAAAGGGTGGAAGGAAGGTCTACCTTTTCATCAGTTCCAAATAGTTTCCTCAAACAATTTAATATTTCCACATTTTTTTTACCCTATTACAAGAAAGAGTCTCAGAATTTTTCCTAAAAGTCTAGGAAGAAATCTCCAAAGTCCTATTATATATTCCATCTTTGCTATGCCTATGCAGAAGATATTCCCAGTTTTTTGTGGGTTTCCGTTTTCACTTATTATGAACATTCTTATTAACCTTTGCACTGACATTATCTCCTAAGACATCCAGGGAAAACAACTGGCTCATGCGAAAAGTTTACATGGAGTCATGTAGACCGAGACTGCCTCGATTATCTGGTTTGACTTCCTGCAGAATATACATCAGAGCATTACACCCACACATTTTGAACGAGCAACCACATACTTGTAAAAGGTCATTCAGCTCTGATTTAAAGATTATGGACACCAAGAGTTTTGGACAGAAGAATCCCAGATTGTAGTCAAGGACACAACCTGGTCTCGCTACATGGAAAATCTTAGTTTAAGAAAGATGGAGAAGTCCTGTTTCACTTGAATTGAAAGCTGCAATCATTCTCAAAAACAAGAAAGAAAATATTTCCTAAATGTTTCTCTTGTTGCCTTCCCAAGGTAATTTGAAATACAAAGTAACACACTCTGCATATGCCTAATCAACATTTAGTGTTTTCACATTCTGTGAATTGTCAAAATGTAAACAGCTAATCATTTTTAAGAAAGAATTGAATTAACTATGTCACATTATTAAATCCTATGATATTAAAAAGACAAAAAATCCAAAGTGATAAAAAAATTCTCAGGAACAGAACTGAATAGACTCTCTTGTTCTGTGTTACCTCAGTGTGGGTGTTTTGGCTAACAGAGATGAAAATCTATGAGTAGCAATTTGGACTTCCGTGTCCCAACTTGCTCAGGGAGCAGTATGCTCATTTAGAGCTTCTGATTTGACTAAATTACATTAAATCAACAGCACAGTGGGGAAAACAAGGGAAGCACAATCGGTGAGATATTTAGAAATACTCTACCAAACATTATTAGCAAAGTTTTATTCCATATAATCTGCATCAAGAATGACTAGTGCAGTTGTGAATGTCTGTTGAATTTCGATTCTTTCTTCCCCAGTGCCTGGCAGAAGAAAAAATATTACCACTGTGCTTTGAAAGCATGCAAAGCTTTTTGTGGGGTAACCTTGCTTAAAAATTTCTATCACTATGACTAAGATGCAGCACTTGTAGTGTACCCTAATTAAGAGAGTGGTGAACTGACATTTTCAATGTACAAACAGAAATCAGTCATGACTGTGTAATAAACTCTGCATAGCTAAAGATGACAGTAATGAACAGCATTTCAGGTTTTGTTTTCATTTTAAAAAATAATTGCAAACATAAAAATGACTGAAATACAGACAAAATCTGTGAAAACCCATAAAGCTTTTAGGAACAAAGGTGGATGCACTTGCTTGGGGCCTATAGTATGAAATAAATACACATCATTTTTATCCTCAAGTGATCATATCCTTTACTGAAGTTCCACAATACTGAGCTAATTAAAGCTCAAACCTTAATTAGGGTAAAGAAAACATATGCCCTTTATGATCTGAAATTAAAAGGAATTTAATTGCTATCATCTGCAATGCCATTTTTCATATTGGCTCTAATGATCACTGTGAAACTGTGCACGTGCTTTTTTAATATAAATAATTCAAGCATTTGACTTAGAATTTTTAAATGGAACAAGGACAATTCCACTTGCTGAACTAATGACCTGCAAAATTTCAGCTATTGTTAGATATGAAGATGGATGATCAATGCTGAAACTACATTTTCAAAACTTGCCTGCAGTACAGCTTTCAGTTGAGTAGAGTAGTAGTTATTTGAGCAAACATCTCTGCTTAATTTAGTAAGCATCCTTCGTTATTTCATTCTCATTGCTAACCCCAGTCTTTCTACTGTGAATAGTAGCTTCAATCTACCCAAGTAACTCTGTAAAAAAACCTGTTGAAAAGACTTTATGCCTCTTTCTTACAAAATTTTTTGATCCTATAAAAGAGGTTTTTAGAGAATGAGTTTTAGGACTAAGTAAAGCATCATTCAGATATGGGACTCCCACTGATGCGCATCAGTGATAAACTTCCCTGGAGACACAGATTTACCCCTTTCTTTAGGGAACGTGGTAATGAAACAAATACTGAAAACTGGCATAATGCTAGCAAACTCTGCATCACTTTCACTGGTCATCTTTCACTCTAAGCTAAGAAGCTTAAAAAATTACTCTAGTCCTGTTTTAGGATCACAGAGTATGGTGGAGGGGGATCTTGTTAAAGCAGAGCTTTGTATCATCTCTTCTATTCCTTTTCCTTTGCCCTTCCTCCCCAGCTCTTGCCTTCTCACTGCAGCAGAGAGAAAGCAGAACAGGTCTGAGGGTGAAGGCTTGAAGCAGATGAAGCTGCTGCTGGAGTGTGGTCCAAGAGTTCTTTTGCTGGAGTGTGGTCCAAGGGTTCAGCAAAAAGAGTGAGATCAAGTTAACTAATGAATTTGTGATTCCTTCTTTCTCATCCTCCCTTACAGCAGCTCAGAAATAAACCAGAAAAGGCATTTAACTTCTCCTTCACTCTTTCCCTGAATGACTGGGAACTCCCATTGTAACACCGATGAGCTGGGCCTTTCCGTAAGAAGCCTGAAACTTCCAGGTGGGCAGGGACAGCAGTATGAGCTGATGCCCTTTGGAAGGGTTAAATATCCCCACAGCACATACAGTAATCAATACGGAAGCATGTCTTCCTTGTCTCAGAAACTAAGTGATGCTAGCTGGGTCGTACTTATACATATAGTAGGAATATTCTACAAAAAGAAACCAAGCAAAGAAGCCTGAGGAAAAAAAAAACCAAACAAAGAACAACAAAACCAAACACCTCACCAGTTACCCCTGGATCAATACTTTCAAATCTCCAGTACTTTCCCACATTTTCTCAAGGTATCAGTTAAGCCTAAATCTTCCAGTGAAACAGCTTAGATTCCAAATAAAGACAGGGTCTGACCTGACTGATTCAGAAAGGGTTTGGTAGTTTTAAAATAAACTCAACTGGAGCACACTTCAAGAGTTAACAACGTAACAGAGAGGAAGGAGCTCTGAGGTTAAGGTTAAGGGCAGCATCACAAGGATAACAGACTGAAAATAGGAAAAGAAAAATGTTAAGGCTGACATTAGGAAAACATTTATTATCATGAGGGTGATTAGATAGTGGAATAATTTCCCAAAGGAAGTTGTTGAGTCAACCACTAGAGGCATTCAAAGGAAACCGAGATAAAAACACCAGGCGATTGATCTGGAGGGCAGTCCTGCACTAATGACCCAAGAGGCTCTTTTAAACTCATTGAAGATTCTCCTCTTGAAAACAACAATTCTGAACTTTACGTACCAACACGTGAACAAAAAGTAGACGAAAAACATTGCACAAGGCCATAAAAAAAACCACTTAGACAAAGCCTTTTTTTCATTTTAACAGATTTTTTCCTCTATGGTACCAACAATCAGAGTCTATATATGCATTCATTACTTCTAAAAGGTCCTAACATGTACTGATCAGCCAAGTGACACTGAGAAGATATATTTTCTGAAGAAATTACAGGAGCTCTAAACTTGCCTTATGAAACACAATGGACATCATGAAGAAATCCAGCAAGAAATTTTCTGAAATGTCTCTGTAGTCAAACCGGAAGAAGATCACAGTAAAGCTCAAAGTAACAAATTGATTAATAGGATTACAGAATGAGGAGCGGAGGAGTTTCATCCCAGCAACTGTTATCAGGATAATGTCACAGCTGTAAGAAAAGCAGAGAGAAAAACTTCATCAATCATAAGGCATTAAATTAAGAAGCTCTTAAATACAAATATCTGTACCAGATGTATTCTAGATTGCTACACATATCTAAATCTACATATCTTATATATTAAAAGGATATAGAAGCAGTATCAGAAATCATCACATTTATTTTACTTATGTGCAACTTAGTATTTTTCCCTTATCATTACGACACATTTGAAAGTTGTAAAAAAGACGGAACTCTGTACTAAAAAGAGTAGTAATGACTACTAAAACCCAAGAATCTAGACCTGACATTTTTATATCCCTCTTAAAATAAAATTTCAGTCTGGGAAATATCTTGGCACTTTCATTAATACATTACTGTAACTTGAAAAAAAAATCAACTTAAACTTCATTTTTTTTTATTACAAGGAATTTTACTTGATGACAGTATTTATAATTTTACTTGCAATTTCATTATGTGCTGCCAAAGTTCTGGATAGAAACACAGATGTGAAGTGTTTGAAATTCTTACTGTTGTTTTTGATCAGAAAGTTGACTATTCTATATAG
Organism: Drymodes brunneopygia; assembly: GCA_013400955.1. NCBI lineage: Eukaryota > Metazoa > Chordata > Aves > Passeriformes > Petroicidae > Drymodes > Drymodes brunneopygia. The sequence goes on from VZTZ01031089.1 coordinate 88,458, forward strand.
TAATTCATCAGATGAAAAGAAATTGTGCTGCACCTATGTCTTCTAAAATATGGCAACTTCAATGTATAATGAGTGAGAAAGCAGGCCAGGTATTTGCAAAATGCATGGAAGGTTCTCCTTCATCCTGCTGCTCACCAGGAGGGTACCTGCTGCCATGACTGACACTTGGCAAGCTATAAAGTTCTCAACAGGTTTTCACCATCCTGTTTTCCAAGCTGATATTATTTTATGTGACATTTATTCATTACTGTGTATCTCCCATAATGCAGATGCAAATTCATTTGAGTGCTGGTCATTCTAAAGGATCAGCAGGGCATTGCTGTTGGAATGAAATGCCAAGTTGACCTTATTTTCCACCTTGTCAAAGCTGTTCTTTTCAATTTGCCCCACACTTCTGAATGGAAAACCTAATGACTAAGCTAAATAGATTGTGAAGCTGCCAGAAGCCATCCCAGTGTATCCTATATGAACCAGTTGTATCTCTCATTCTTCAGAAAGAAGAAAATTCTTGCAACATGGAGAAAGTTTTCACATGGAAGCTTACAAATTATAGAGCGCAAAAGGAAGACTTTTTAGTCACTGTGCCTGTTACCAGCCAAAAAATGACACTTCACAAAATAATACATTCAGAGGTAACAGGAAATAATTTGCTCATTATTCCTTCTTTAAAAATACTGCCACACAAGATGCTTTTCCTGGGGCCTTAACTCATAGGAAAAGATGCAAGGGAGCATGAGAAGCAGGGGCTGATTTCCAATGGCTCTGTGGCAGGTGACAGGGGCAGGCACTGTCAGCATGGGTCCTGTTAATAACCAGCACATCAGTGTCTGGAAAGCTCAAGCAAACTCTGGACTAGAAAGGAGCTGTTCTGCCTCCTCAAGAAGCAAACTGCTGCAGTCCTTTAAATCACAAAACAAGGTGAAGCTTCTTTAAAAAATAAATTCGAGGAAAGCTCCGACATCGACTCACACAAAATGTACCACTTCAGACACTTTCAGACACAGAGAGGGAGAGTGTCTTCCCTTCCCTACAGCATGTGGTCTGATCCTTGGGTGGTCAATAACTAAGGAATGTTCCAGCAACAGAAAAAAGGTATTTATGCATTAAAGCACAGCAAGTACAACCCTCAGTAACACTGCATATGGAAGTAGCAAGGAGAATCCAGGATCCCTCATGGGTTTACAGAGTTAAGAAATAGGTAAGATCTGAAGATGAATGCTTTGTGTGTGGCATTTGGATGGCAGCTGTAGGGAGAATGTATTGAAGAGGAGAGCCAGAGGAAAAGGGATACTGGGAGTTTCATGGATAAACCAGAGTAACAAGGAAAAGAAGAAAACAGGTTTTACACAGGTGATCACACAGACACAAGGGGGATGGGGAAGGAAAGGGCTGCTGTGGTATTCCCCCCAGGCCAAACAATCAGAGGCAGACAAATGTAATTACTTTCTTTAATCTCAAGACTTCTGGGGGTCTGACTCATTTCTTCTGAACACTTGAGGGAGGTGATACTTTAAAGTGCAATCTAGCTTGGAGAAACAACTATGTAAAAATAGTACCTTCCTAACCCTACATATCTGCTCCGTGCATGTATTCAGTCACGTCTGATAGCTAGTAACAAATGGCATTCTGACTACTTTTAATTCTCCCAGCCGTGCAGAACTAAATAGAGGGATGAGAGTGGATTCAGTATCACTCTAGACAATACACCTGAACTCTTGAAGCACCTTGGCCATAGCATCTTCCAAGTGGCTGGGGGGAAAAAAGGTCAGTGGGGAACTAGAGAGGCTATCAATGAGTGACTGGTGAAAGTCTCTCTGGAAAAACAGTTGTCTGGGAGAAATATGCAGAAAATTTGACTAATGACCTAGCCCAAGTTTCAACCCCTAAAAGCAGGGGCCACCTTTTCCTTACAGTTGTGTAGTTCCCAAAGCAGTGTTGCTCCTCAAGAGAGAGAAATAATTAAATCAACATGCAATTGTTACATCAAAGTTCTTTTATCTAATATTTGAAATTAAGAATCTGTATTATTATGGATATTGAGGAACTCTCCCCCACCTCCCAGCAGTTTTTCTTGCTACTGGAACATTCCAAGGCTGTTTCTTTGTTTTATCATCTGCATCACTGTCATTCTGATAAAAAGACTGCAGAAACTCTGCTCACTGGGGATACTGCAGTCACTAAGCCTGCTGAATATCTGCAGTAGGCAAGTCTCTGAATAAAATACCATAAAAGGCTGTCTGCAAGGATCTTACTGTGAGACCATGGATCAGCATCAACAGTTCTGCTTAATATCTAAGATATCAGACTTTGTCAAAACTTGTACCCCCAGCTTTCTCAAACCACTCTTAATGCAGGACTACCCACCTTTCTACACTGTTTAATATTTTATTCAGTCTTTCCTTAAAAGACTTGTGTGGTGAAGCTTCTGATAACTCCTTTGGGAGACTACAGCATAGTGTTAAAAATCCTCAGTTAGGAAATGTTTCCTGATATCCAGCCTAGATTTCTCATTTTCATCTCATTAATTCTAGTTACCCCACTGAGTTTATGCCCATCAAACACCTGCAGCCTGGTATAGTCTGTCTTGCTTTTAATTGACATTTAGACCTTCCATATATATCTATATATAGCTCTTTAATCTTTTAATTTCACTCTCTCTCACTGGAGACAGATTTTAGTGTGCTAAGGTAGCTTTGCATTTTTCTTGCAGCAAAGCCAATGATTATTGTATTCTGAACTAATATGCACGAAAGTAAACTGTGACAAGATTACAGGCTTATTTAAAAACAAATTCTTTTTCTCAGTCTTCAGTCTAAAACCAAATATTCTCCTAATCACATGCTTTGAGTTATAATCTACTTACTGTGTACCAAGCTTCTTGTATTTACTAATTGAGAAAGCATCAATGGTGAGTGCATTCAGTATTATGGCAGGATATAAAATGTATTTCTCAAAGCACTGTAGCCACACATAAAGCCTTTCAAACCACATCAAATGAGCAGCATCTGAAATGGAAATTCAGATAACAAATCGTGTCATCAAATCATCAGCATTTTTTGCATTCGAACACCATAGAAGACACGAGTTAGCTCACATTAATAAATACTGTCAACCAACTAATTTATGAAACAATGGAATTCATAATTCTTTGGCAATAGAGGAACAATTTTGTTCTCTGAATTTAAAGAGTATCTGTTTTGCTGCTTATAACTGCACTCCTGAGATACACTCAGTAACAACAAAAGATAGTACATGCTAGATGGCAGTTTTTACATTATTCAGTTACTTAGTATATTAAATAGTACTTTCAGTGGAATAATGACCCCAGAGAGATATTCTCCAGCTCTGGCACTGACCTGGTGAATCACCTAGGAAACCTCATTTGAACTGTGAGCCCCTACTTCCCCATCTTATAGTAGCAAAACACTGTTCATTAGACTGTAAATTATGATTGACCTCATTGACAAATGAAACACCCCTTGAGATCAAAAGACTGAAGAATTATCAGGAGCTAGAAACTGGCATAGATGTTTCCCAAAACACTTGAACAGACACTGTAAGAAGTGTCTGCCAGGATCACATCTCACATCATTCCTCTCTAAGGAATAGCTTTTTTTTTGCACAAGACTTTTGTAACAATAGCACAGTGCTTAATATGACTATTAAACAAGTACTGAATGCTCCATGCAATTCAACTGCCATGAGAACTCAGGTGAACTGAATGCAGAAACATTCATGTACAGACAAAAATAATGCCTTTATCCTCAAAGCTCAGCTAGACAAGGTTATTGGAAAAACAGTGGACACAAAAAGGCAGAACTTGGTATTAACTCAGAAATAAAAATGCCAGCTACTGAATCTCCACTAATCACCCCTGCAAAATGAAAACAATTAGATACAGACACTCCCTTCTTCCATACACACCTTTTCAATAATAAATAAGACATGCTGAATCAATGGATTTCTATGTTCTACAGGCACAGTTGTATATTGCACAGGCTAAGAGAAAGATCTAAAAGCAATCCTTCCAAATTAGGTTGAAGTCATGCTTTGCCAGTACCTTAAGATAAGGCAACGCTCTTGCAAAAATCGCCCTTCAGAAAATATAATTAACCTCTGTTTCTTGTTATTAAATAAAAATATTTCCTCTTCATTACCTAGAGGCCACCTCCTAAAAGTTCATACACACAGCAAAATTTCCATTTTGGAACCTAGGAGTTCTTCCCCATTCCTCTCTCCTCCTGAACTCAAGAACTTCATCCATGTCCAAAGCTGAGCTCTGCGTAAGAACTTAAGCTTCAGTAAAGAGATATGCATATCACACAGATCAAAAAGAAGGTAGATGCAGAGCAGAGAGGGATCTGTTCAGACAATGGAGACAGAAAAAAGAGCTCACATTCAGAGGGGCCCCAGGGAAAGACGTGGATGATTTGAAAATGGCTTACACAAACCTGTGGGGTATAAAAGCAGTAGTGGGGAGGAAGGAGAAGAAAAAACAGCCTAGTATATCAGGGTTTCTTTCTCATTTAGTCCCGCACTAGTTTCTACACATCTATTATACCATAAGCTCATACATCTTCACCTAAGCCTTTCATCCTGCGGCCAGCCAAGACCATGACAAGTAATAAGTGAGTTATCTCACAGGGGCAGCACAAGAACTGGTCTGATTGAACTGGTCTAATTGCTATTCTATGGAACACCTTCAAGTTCCAGCAGCTCATCCAGAATCTATGCAACAAAGCCAGGAAAAAACTTGTGGAATTGTCATTGCCAGTTTGTCTAATTGCAAGCAGTCATTTGTCTTCCCATACCAGTACCCTTGTCAAAAAAATAGAAATATTAAAATCTATGCAGTAAAAATGCCTCATGGACATCTTATTTTGTGTACTTGTCCTTTCATTGTTCACACCTGACAACTATGGGGTACTCTCCTTCTTCCAAGTTTCTCTTTCTATACAAACAGGGAACATTTTAAAGTTTAGTTCCTACATTTTTATTACAGAACAAAAGAAAGAAGACAGCCTGTCAGACATATCTATCAAAGGGATTACCTTTTCCACAGTCTGTCTCATCTCAGACATGATAAAAAACCTCTGCAGCAGCCTAAGGGATCAAAATATATATACATATTTTTTTTTTTACTCTTGTTTTCTAACACACAACACCAGCTACATTGCAATAATACTTAGGCTTTTTTTTGCTTCTTTTGAAGTCTCCATTTATATGTGGCCCATTCCTGTACTTTGGGGTCTGTTTTCTACAGTGGGCAGCATGAGAAATGCAGCTGGATCTCAAAATAAAAAGAAACCCATCTGTGGAAATCAGTCCAGCAGATCTCTACCTTCAACCTTTCCAAATGCTGAGTCATTGCATTTAGGAAAACAATGTTTTCTGACAAATGAAGACAGACTTAATCAGGACAAGGCAAAGAAATCCTACTGTGATCTTTTATGATTAAGTGCTGAAACAAACAGTGCAACTGGGGTATTTATCAGAATTCCTGGTTATCAGGGACAGGAAGTCCTGGACACTTTTCAGCTGAGCATAGTGCTTAATAATATTTATATTTCTATTACACTTTTGTTGGCATATTGCAATAAAAGTTTACAGGCAACCTTCAAGCAAGTCTCTTGGGTACTTTTTTCATACCCAACCCTTGTCTGGAAAGCAACTGTTTTGAAACACATAGCTTTTTTAAAATAAAAAACATTTAAATCCTTAATGTATGGTTTTCCAGAGAGTGATCTGAACTCTTCTGTGGTCTAGCTGAAAGAACAAATTAAAGTCCCTCAACAGAATGTTCAGCCAATGCTGTCTTCAAACACTTCAGAAGCATATATTGAGAATTATTAAGGTGTGGGATCCATCAAGAAATGACAAGCAAGCTTTTGGCTGGTAGCAAAGGCAAGAAGAGAGCTGGGGCAGAGGGAGGAAGCTTTGCTTCTCAAAGCACACTGCCTGCTTCAGAAATAACTCTATCAGAGCAGGAAATCAGATCTCAACATAATAAAATATTGACCAATATTCACATTTATCAAGGCACGACCCACTGAAGCCAGCAGACATCAGCAAGAACAAATCTTAAAGAAAATTTTAGTTTCTTTCAATTTTAATATTTCTCTAGAAGTGTTACAATTGAAGTTAGAACATTTAAATTGCACTGCATTTGCTGATATGTCAGAAAGTAGAAAAAAATCCACCTCAATTTCATCAGTCTTTTAAGTTTTTAAATTATGTAGAATGCTAATGTATTAAGCATGAACTGTATCATGTCAAGCAACACAGCGAGTAACAGTACTGTAATGTAAAAACAAAACAGTGGTTCATGAAAGATCACATAGGGCCTGTGAAATTATTAAGGGACAGGAATATTTAACATAGAAAGAGAAACAGAAAGCTGGGATTGCTTAACTTCGAGAAGAAAAAACCTTGGGGGCATCTTATTAATGCCTGATTGGCGGCATTTTTGGGGTATAAATACCTGATGGGGGAAAGTAAAGTTGATGGAGCCACTCTGTTCTCAGAAGTGGCCAGTGACATGACAAAAGGAAATGGGAACAAGCTGAAAATCCATTTCAACAAAAAAATTGCACCAAAACCAATAAAGCACTAAAAAACACAAAAACAAAAAAAGCAAGAAAAAACAACAACAAAAAAAACCCAAACCAAAAAAAACACCCAACCACCACAATTTGAGGCAAGTTTTCTTACTGTAAGGATGACTGAATGCTACTACAGGTTGCCCATAAAGGTTTTAGAGTCTCCATGCTTGAAAATACTAAAAACTGAACACAGCCCTGAGCAATCTGCTCTAGCTGACCTTGCTCTGAGCAGGGGCATCAAACCGGACAACCTCCAGAGGTGTCTGCCTGGCCTCAGCCCATCTGGGCAGTGGCCTGAGAAGATGACTCGTACAGGTTCACAGATCCGCTGGCAGTGCAGTGGAAAAATTAAAATGACCAGATGTGTGTGCTACTCAAAAGTAAAAGCATCATTTATTCTCCCTGCTCTGTTACTTCTGGATTTTTTCTTTTGTTCTTCAAACCAACTCAAGCTGGAAGTCATTGCATGCACTGTTTAGAAAAGACCTTGTTACAAACCTCTCACTTCCCGCTGCTGGTGCTCTTTGCTTTTGAGTATGGGGTGGGAGATCCACAGCCAGGGGTGATGCTTGCGGAGCTGAGGGAGGATGTAATGTGTCACAAATCCCACGGTCCACGCTAAAGCAAACAGGACAATACTGAGAAATGGCTGGGCCAAAGCAAAAGAAAAGGAAACAGAGTTTTAATTTGCATACAACATTTATATATTTATATTTTAAATATCTTTTAACAGGCTCTATAATTACATTTTTGTGCAAGTAATTTTTATTCCTATGTTCTAATGCTTGATCTAGGTGAACATGGATTTTGCCATATGCGTTTTGCAGACACAATTAACCAATTTTTCCTCCATGATTGGAGGGAAAAAGGCAAAATGTCAAGCTTATTAATTCTGTCCTCTGGGTTTCGTATCATAAGAGCTGTGAAGGTTTAGGGAAAGAGACGTCAAATAAGTAATATTGAAATAATTACAAATATCCAAAAACTAACTGCTTGGCACATATAATAGTGTAATCATGACCAGTAAATACATTTTCACTAATTTCTCTTCCCACAGTGTCTATTCTTTCCAGTTAAAGCACCCTGTGGTTTCGCATAAGAGACATAATACCTTAGGGCGGGATAAAAAAGATAGATACAGACCCTTAATGACAGAAACACAGTACTGGCACTGACAGCAAATGACAGAACAGCAGCTGCTGTGCAGACAATGAGATCCGATTTCAAGATTTCTTTCTGTGAAAATAATTATTTTACACAAAATTAGTAAAGCAGCACTATTTTAACCAAAGTAAATTACTCCGTTCTCAACTACTTACATTCTGCATTGTGATAAGGGTAATCAGCACTCCCTAATACAAAAGTATTTTCTCCACTCTGCTTTGGGAAATTATTTCTTCACACTCTAGGTTTGTTGAAGTAATCAAATTTAAATTCTTCATGCCTAATTTTGAATTATATCTTTAAATAACTAAGTCATAAATATTGGAGAAATGAAAGCAATACGTTTTAACACTGAATCTGATTCTGCTTAAGGACTATAACTCTTTTTCATCATGACTTTCTTATTTTTGGAATCAATATTCTGGTTCCATCTCCTATTTGCAAGAACTAATATTTCCTAAAATTCCCTTTCTCTTGCATTATCAAAACAAGTCATGCTTGTCTGTAATGTCTTCTAAGACACAACATTAATACATTTATTATGTTCTAAAGTGACACATCCCATTCTCTGATTTCCTTTATTGGAAGTCAAAGTTCAGCAAGATTTTGTGGATTTTAGAAAAGACTTTTTTCTAGTGTCATTGAATGATAATGAAAGGACATGACTCCCTTTATGTAAAGATCTCTAACTATGGTAGGAGTAACTTCTTTTCTAAAGATTGGAAAAAAACACTGTCTTTACAACACATTTTTCTTGTGATTAAAATGTCATTCTCAGTAAACAAATAAACAAGATAAGTTGTGAATCTGTGCAGTCTCCTGAATTGCACTTCAGAGGTCATCCAAATGCTTTTGTGAGTAAATGAAAATCTTGTCTCAGATTTATGAGAAGGGCATTTAGGTTCAGCACTCAATACCGCTGCTAAGTTACCAAATGAGAAAATATTTGTAGCTCTTGGTTTAGAAACTGACTTATGCTCTAATTCAAAGCTACCTAGAAACAATACACGAAAAGCAACACTTTTGTCAGAACCAGAGGCTCATCTGACTTCCTGGTGCTGCAATCTAGGTAGGCTTAATGTACCTCATCAGAGGAAAAGAAAGAAAACTAAAATAATGGTGATGCAGCAAATCCACGAATAAAGGAGATAAAAAGAAAGCAGGCAGAACAAGCGAAGAACAGAAGGGTTGCGAATTACCAGGGAAGCTGGTAGCAACCTCTATATTTAGGCTGCCTATCACTCCGTGTTATGAAAGATGCTTCTCAGTAAAAGGTCACCAGCATCAGCACTTCACTTGCTGCAGCAGCCCTTTGAAATGCAGCAGGACTAAAAAACCTTCAGGCTCAGAAAGTACTTTCGCTTTGTCCCAGGAAACTCCAATCCAGCTTAGCTGAAATCTCAATCGACCACCACATTCTTTGCCCTTCCCAGGATGCTCAGGAGGATATACACATCTCTAAAAGAGCAGTGTTCCCTCCACTCTGAGAGCCATCCTTCTCCAGACAGCCCTGTTTTCTGCACAGGCTACATGTGGTGGGAAGGTGGAGGAGCAGAGTTAAGTCTTTGTAGCTCCTCCTGAACATCTTTTCAAAGCACAGCCCTGCTAGCCTTGCTCCTTGGCTATCGCATTCAACAGAACCACAACATGAGGGAGCTCACAGGAAAAGCCTTCTCTTCTCTGACTAAACCTTTGCTCCCTGCCTGTCCCCACAGGCCTTCTCTGTTCAGTTCAAACTTTCTCTCACTAGCAGGTTGTGTATCCTTCTCTAACTCAAGTGGTTTTAGTAGGTGGACCAGTACTGAAAAATCACAGTCTAATGAAAATGAAAACCAGAATCATTACCAATGCATGCAATGGAAATTTTTTTAACCTTTCCAGGTATTTTTAAAGATGTTGCAATACAAAATCTTTGTAAAGCAACAGTATCTGGGAAAATTAAGCAGAGTCAAATTTATATGGTACTATTTCAGCCCTTTTGTGAATACACAGCATGAAAAGTCTTGATCAAGTATCATTTTCTGCACAGCTGAATTCAACTACTCAATAGTCTAAAACAAGCTTCTAAGAAAAACAAACACACTCCAATCATATTCACAAGCTCTTCTGTACAATCCAAAAGGCTTACTAGTAAAATGACTGATTTCTCTCACAATCAGATGACTGAAGAAGCTGTCACTTTAAAAGCTACACAAAATATTAAGAATTTAGCTGTAGAATCAGCAGAGGAGATAACAATGCACATTTTGGGGAGAGGTGGCATCTTAACTTTCCATTCCAGGCCAGATCATGCAAGAGAATCTTTTCAAACATTACATTTAGAAGGGAACATATTACACAAATTATATTGCATTTGACTTGTATTTCCCATCTTTCATTTTGCAATTGTCCTTTTTACAGTGTTCTCATCACTTTTAACAATCTTGTACAGAAAAAGGCCTATGTTTTTAAGGAAATTATTATTGTTCAGATATTCAACCCCAAATTTGACAATTGGTTTCCATTTCTGGCAATATTGAGAGTGTTTAAAGTATCATATATGTTCAGGCTTGTCCTTCTGCCCTTGCACTGAACTGCTTCAAAATGTAAATACACTGCTCAGCTGCTGACTTGCACAACAGTCCCCACATGAGCTCCCTCTTGATGCGGCCACAAAAGCTTCTCACAAAATTCAGGCTTTTTTCCTTCTAAAACTAAGCTGAGCAGGGGCTTGCTTCTGTTCTGTGTCACTGTGCAGGGGACGAGGTCCCCTAGGAAACAGCTGACCCTGGGTAGTGATCTCTCTGGCTGAGAGGGATTTTGTCCAGGAGAAAGCCTTGGGCATCCACCTATAGCTGGCTGGGGGTGAATCTGTGGCTTCTGCCCTTCCTGTGGAAGGCAGCTAGCTCCTGAAAAGCATGTACCTACCTTGGACCCAATTGTCTAAAGCACAATTTTGGATGTCATTCCCAAGGTCAGGAACTTTTGAGTAAAATACTGAATAGCCCTATAGTGTGATGCTTGAGTCCTTCACTGCAATTGGTCCAAAAATGTAAAAATTAAGCTCTATTCACAGTTAAAATCTCTCTAGTGAGAGATACTCACTGTTACAGTTTGGGCTGAAAGCCATTTTACATTCTCTATTTTACACTCAAGGGAAAAACAAAGAAACCCCAAACCAACATTGCTACCTTTGATGCCTTGGGGATTTCACAAGCAGAATATAGTAGAGTGGCACTCTTTTTTTGTTTTAATTTTTATCACAGAATCATAGAATTGTTTATGTGGAAAAAGATGTTTAAAATCACCAAGTCCAACCATTATTTTCAATTAGATTCTTGGAGCTTTGTACAAATCCTTTTATTAGCTACCTAAATGTTTGTACTAAGGATCAGGAAGGAAGCTTGGGTTTGAATGTAACACATTATCACCTTCAGGCCACTGTTAATCTAGTAATCAGCCTTATGGATGCCTACAGAAATTAATTACAATGGCAGGAAGCTCCGTTCTTAAAGTTGAATGGTCAATTATCAATCACAGTTGCTTTATAATTCAGGCTTCCAAGGTTGGCAATTCTTACACAGCTATTCAAGGAAAGGAAAAGAGTATAGGTCATGTAACTAAACATTAGAGACACTGTATTTATTACTCCTAACATCAATGCACAGCCATCCAGAAAACAACATATTAATTTTCAATATTAACCTTGTTTGCTTTCAGCTCCCTGAGAAGGTGATTTGGTGTTGTATGCCCCCAGCTTTCTGATTAAAATGGGTCTTATTTAAATGGTGTTATGTAGACCACATGTCTGTGTACAGAGCAAGGCAAGGCTGGCTTGTGTTGCACCCTGCCATCTCTGGCCACTGACAGGGGTTAGGAATACTCTCCTCCAAGGGGAGCACTTCAAGAAAAAATGAGCTACCATCATGCACTCTCTTCTAAATACTGATATATTGTTTCATCCAGCTTCTGAACCGTTTGAAGATCCCCTTACAACACCTCTGGAAATTATTTTAAATTGGCTTTGAAGAGTCAGCCGAGTCTTACATCCTAAACATGCCTGCTATTGCTGAAGCAAGTCAGCAGGGACTACGGCTTGATCGTGCTCCTTGAACTCGATGCACGTGCATTTTCTCCTGCCTCAGTTCTTCCCTACTTGCTCTATTAGCACTGCACTGGTGAGACAGCAGTGGGAGGCTCCTTGGTCTAACTGAGACAGAGGTACCAGGTAACAGGGTACAAAGACAAAGAGCCCGCATTAATGAGAAATTGCCCTCTCTTTCTTCAGATCTCCCACGGTGGGAAAATTAGCACTGCTAATTGACATCATAAGCAAACACTTGCTTACAATTTTTATACAGATTGAAGGAAGCCCAGACAGACAAAAAAAGAGAAGGCTAAAAACTAGCAAGCTCCAGCAACACTGAAGGAAAGCAGCCTCTGCCTAATAGCAGCAGCAGCAGCATGGAGTATCAAATGTACACAGCAGAAAAGTGCCAACTCCTAAATCCAGGTATTTCCTGGAGAGCAAAGGTGCCAGTAAGCCCACTTAATTAATCCTAATAGTGTGGCAAAATGTGACAGGAATGAAACATTGTGAAGAACTGAAGTCCTGTGTCCGGCAAATTCCAGTGCAGTTATCCCTATACTTCTGCATCTTGCACCCCATTGGCTCAAGGGCCCAAGTGCAGCTTGTGCAGCGTTAGGGTAAGACTGCAGATTCCTGTCCCTCTCACAAAAATAGTTAGAGAGTCTGCAGAATGACTCCATTTTGAAAATACAGCCAGGATCTTAGCTGCAGATTTTTTCCACTATTTTTGGGTTTTGTTTTCAATATATTAAAGTCTTGCTCAAGGTCTCCCTCTGCACTGTGAAATGAAACCAGTTAAGTGGACAGCTGCTGCAACTGCCTCAGTCCCCTGGCTGGGCTCCATCTGCAGAACAGATGAGATCAGACTCTGTACTCCTCCAAGAAAGGCACTATCAGCAAAAGACAGAACTACAGGGGAATGAGAAGCTTTCCATTACATCTGCCATACAGTCCCCATGTACAAGAACGGAATGTCAATGAACCATGGCAATAACCTACACACCACAAATACCACAGAATACAGCAAAATTTCAACAAAAATACTTTATTTTTTACTCTGTTTCTAGATGCGCATTCATATTCCAGTATCAACTGTTGCAAACAGTTTAGTTTGCAAAAAACTGTAGCTCAATACAAGCAACAAGAAATAGCCATATCACTTAATCTTATGCAGGTCCTATTAGAGGAAGCAGTTTAAAATAACATTTTACATGGTAAAAATTACAATCTAAGCAGTAGCTTAGCAAAGAAAAGTAGAAAACATTGGTACTGTGGGATCAATGCATATGCTGAATGTAGGCTATGTAACACCTTATAAAATGCCTAAGAAATGATTCAAGATGTACAAAGGAGATGGATCCCTTTAAAGGGACATCTGGAGGCCAGTAGGAACTATGGACTCCCAGGTCATGTCTAAGGGTCAAAAAAGGCAGCTTATCTTCCAGAGACTCTCTGAATGCTCCTGGATTTCAGAGAGCATTCAGAAGTTTAGGAATAGCTGCCTAGATTGCAAATGCTGGGATGCAATGCTGGGGTTGTGATCAGAAGGAAGGGCTGTCTGACAGCCAGGAAGCAGGACAGTTCACATAACTAATAAATGTCAAACAGCCCTTAGCATTTCTGGAAACTTCAGGATCTTCCTACATGAATGCCTTATAAGATCAACCTCCCCTGGGTAACAGCAAACATTCTTTTAATATAAAAAGACACAAAAAGGAAGATGGGTCACTTCATGATGTTTATGCTGAAGTGAGAAATAAGCTGACACAAACTTAGATCTTCCTGCCAGACAGTAGTAAACAAACAGCCTGCCAAGCAAAGAAGAGATGATGAGATGGCAGTGCTTGGCACCAGGCATGTACCTCCCTCTCCCATACTATCCCAGTTTCACATGCTTCTTCCACCTCTATGTGCCAAATCTAACAGTGTGCTCCCCTTGGCTCAGCCGGGATGGAGGGCACACAGTCAAGAGTATTTCCTGGCACAGAAAAGACATTCCTGAAAAATAGGTAGCCCTAGCCATAGAAAAATAAAGAATAAGGGCTGTTTTAAACATACGTAATTCTGTGGACTGAGTCCTGTTCCTCTCCAGCACAGACAGCAAGTTTGGCAGGACTGTTCACCTTTTTGAATGCTTGTTGAACAATCCAGCCTACCTTGGACACACCAGATTGCCAGTCTGTAACTCTGTGCACAGAACCTGCATCAGTTCTCAGTGTACTGGGATGAGAGACACCCCACTCCCCAAGCTCTAAGAGTGCATTTCCCACTGACCATACTAAAGAATCAATGTGGCAGAGCCCTTCAAAGGAGCCCTTCAGAAAGGAAAATGGCATATATCCCCCTTCTCACGCCTGGCCTCACAGTAAAGATCTGTGCTTTCAGTAATTTAAATTACTAAATGAGAATATTTACAAGGTTCCTCAGCAGGCAAAATGGATGAGAGAGAGAGAGAGAGAGCTTTGAACAGAAAGTAATGAAAGAAAAAGCCTTACCACTGATTCTCTCATTTTTTCTGGGAGTGGATCTTCTGATGAATCTTCAAATTGTTGGCGTAGATAGTGAGGGACATATTTACACTGAATAAGGGACCTGTTTTAAAAGAATTCCTAGTTAGGATATTTCTGAACATGTGCAACACATATGAATATTCCTGAAGGGTAGAGGAGGAAGAACAGCCTCAGGTTTCCTTCTTCATGTATACATTAGCATTCTTATCTCTGTACAGCTGGAGATTGACACAAACCAGCTCTACCTGTGGTATCAGGGCAGAAATCCCTCATCAGAATCTTGAGGAGTCTCAGCAGCCCAATCAATTTGACTCAGTCATTTAGAGGAACGAGCAGAGAGGGTGCTGTTGCATTTATGACTCATCCTACTGCTTCAGCTAAACTGAAACCAATCTGAGAGCTCTTTAGACCCATGTTAAAATAGCCAAGGAATCTATTTCTGTACAAAATGGGTATTAACTCTCTCTGCAAGATTTATGTGCTACCTCCTCATCCATCTTGAATTTTATGCCATAGGCCATACCTAAATACTTTTTCCAATCTCATTATTTAAAAGAAGTTCAGAGTCGCTTAAAGAAAAAACCTTAAATCCATTTTTTAAGGATTATGCTTTTTTACAATTGCACAATAAACATTTGACGTTGTCGTACACATATTCTTAATTTTTTGACTTTTAACGACCATTTCAATTGCTGAAGATTTCATTACAAGTGTCATGAAATTGCTAGCTAGATTTACAAGTTAAAATGCATTTAGTAGCTCAAGATTACTTTCTTAAAACAAAAGTTTCAAGGAAGAAAAGTTTCTGTTTTATTAAAGAGGTTCGTGAACTGGTGTGTCCTTCCTGGGAAGTGGGACAAAAGGATACATTTAAATTACTTCAAAGATGTCACAATTCCATGCTGATTTGCAAGTTACCCGTTTATCCTTTACTCCAAGGCTAAGAACTCTCCCTAATACAGCACATAGCTTCACTTCCTTCCACACGTAAGTTCCATACTGTAATGCTCAATAAACTGCACATCATCCACATGAAGCTTGATCCAGGTCTACCTGACATCAGTCAGACACAGTGGGCTGTGGGCAAAGTTCATGGCAAGACATGGAAGCAGTTCTGTTGCTTTGCCACATCAGAACCTACCAACGTATAAACTGTCACATTCCCTGAATTTTTCGGATGGTAAAGAAAGAATTTCTCAACTCTTCAGGAAGATTTACTGGGATGACAATTTCCTACTAGTGCTCTACATCCTTTCCTTCCTCATCAGTGTTGTTCTGCTTTTTCCAAGTCTCTCTATTAAAACAGAATCCTGAACAGCCTAAAAAGCTCCCCACTTCCCCCTTCTGCATTGCAGAATTGGGCATAAAGAGCCTTGAGCCTCACTTCAAGACACACACAACACACCTCATGAATCAAAGGAGAGAACCTGTGCATTTCCTCACAGGCCCTCTGCACTCTTCTAGGATAAAACTGAGCTGTCTGTGAAGCAGAATTCCAAATAGCATGGTGATACTGGCTGCACAAAACCCACTTGGCTTGCTTAGCCCCACAGCCATAGATGTAATTGCCCAGCTGCTAGTGGACCCCCACAGCCCCCATAATAGCCATGTATCACAGTTTCCTCCCAGGGAAATTCACATTTGCTGCCCCTGAGCTACAGATCTATTTAGTCTCTCTCTCACACATCACCTCATCACGCAGATCACAATGTTGGGTCTTCTCCCCTTAATCTCTCTTGTTTGCTATGTCAGCTCTTAGCATACACTTCCTTTCCTCAGTTACCTTTAGCAGACGGTGTCAGAAGAAAAGAAAGGATGGGACCTCAAACAGTAGGCATAGCCTACTGCAGTAACCCTCAGCAAGTGCTGGAATTCAGCCATCTTCCCAGCACATTAAATGTCCCTTCTCCTGGTCCCAGTGCTACCCAATGCACACTCTGCAACTCCAGTAGCACTCCTTCAACTAAATCACTGTCCTCCAACCTGGCAAGCACACAACTTCCCAGAGGGGAAAATTTGCTTCAGAGATTTTGGATAGTGCAGCACTTTATTCACATACAGGACTGATACCAACCATGCAGACATGGTGAGGAATTTCACCTCACCACAGTACTTTGAGGAAGCAACCCCTGTGGTTCTGAAACCCAGGCATCACTCTGGCTGTGTGCTGTACAGAGTAATCAGCAAATAACATTTACAGGCTACTTACATCAGCACAGATGGGTCACTGCTTTGTCTGCTGAGGTGATAAGAAAGTGCAACTAGCAGACCACAGAAAGCAGAGAACAGAGCTGGAATGTGCTGTGCATCCCAGGGTTCCTGAGAGGATGACAGAAAGCAAAGTTAGGAATGCAGAACTTAAAAAGCCAAAGTAAGCAGGCTAAGTCATACATCATACATGCAATGTTACATGCACAACATCCAACTTTGTACACCACCTACCGCAGACTGAAAACCATTTTTCATATCAAAGTTTATTACTGTGAAAAAAACCTTGCAATTAATGGCATGTTTTGTGCTCATATTATGCAACTCCCCTATAATCAGCAATTAGGTAAGAAACCACATGAAAGGCAGGCTTTCTTTCCTCTTCAATGAAACATTAGAGGAAAATTGTCATTAAAATGAGATCCAAGTCATATCAACTGCACTGTATTTATCTACACACTAAATTGATATGCATTTACTTGACCTGCAGCCAGACTGCACGTAACAAATGACAATATCACCTAGATCAGGCAGAGGAGTTTCTTTCAGACATCTTTCTACTGCTTTGTGCATTGCACCCAGGCTCTGCCTGGATGCTAACACAGAGGAGAGGGAGAGCACTCGCCACTGTGCATGACATCCCTGAGCAGGAAAACAAGAGACAGCTGACATACTCGCCCAGCACACTCTGGACAAAACCAAGATAAGAAACTCTCTCCAGGTGACTAGAACAGCTAAAACTGCCTAGAAAGAACAAGAGAAAAGAATATAAAGCATAAGGAACACTTCAGATTAGCTTTATCTGTGAAGTCCTCAGGTACAAGTTAGAGATCCTAAGACATACTTGTGAGTCCTATCTGTGAGAACACAAATTTCATCTGTGAAGGACACAGAAACTTGGATCAAATCCACAGCCATTTCAATCACTAGTTGTGTTCCTTGACTCCATAGAACTGCTACCTGATCAATGAAACGTGAACTCACCAGATCCTGGTATCAGAGCACATTCTGGACAGGTTTTGAGAAGCCATGTTTGTAGGATCTGTGAAACTTTAGGCTAGTGCAAACAAGACTTCTTCTGCACGGTTACCTCTTGCTTCAAAAGCTTAACAGTTAGTACAGGACCATTATTTTCAGAGGATAACATAGGTTTATTAGCCTTATTTTGCTCAGTTATACGCATGATTTCTTAGTATGTTAGGAAACCCTCCATTCTCTTGTGCAATGAATACCTAAGACAAACTAATTTTCTTTTAAGTGTGAAACACCTAACTCATTGCAGCATGGAATTTTGCAGTTTAACTCTGAAATTCTTGTCATCCTACGAGTAGTACCAAGAAAGTGAAATTTTAATTCCAAGAATCATCTTCCTCCCTTCATACTACTGAACATCACAAAGATAAAAGACAGAGGAGCCTAGTTCTATCAAACAATCCTACCCAAAACAGTAATTACAAACAAAAGAGAGATTCACATGCTATTATCAAAAGAATCCAGCACCATTTATTTGACGATTTAAACTTTACCATACAATCCTACTCCTCATTTCATTTCATTGTTCCCAGTTTTGGGGCAAAATATATTTTGGGTTAGCTTTTCCCATGCTTACTCTCCTGTCATATTCAATTCATATTCTACAAAACACTGAAGAAAACTAACTGAAGCCAAAATGCTTGGAAAATGGCTGAATCACAGCCTATCCAAACATCTTTTGCAGGGCAATACAACTGTGTACAAATCCTCCCAGCAGCTTTTAGTGCATAACCGCCCCTTGGCCCTGCAACTTCTTTTGAAAGCAAAATACTATCAAGAGTCGAGCAATATTCCTGATACTGAAATTTATCAGAAGCCAGTTCGAAAAATCATTCCATCCTCTTTATATAAAGCTGTACATGGCTGAATCCCCACATTAATGTCTCAGGAATTCTATGTCCATATTTTCTGCATATTACACATAGCTTCTGCATTTGTCTGGTCTGTGCTCCAGTTCCAAACTGTCATTGTCCCCTCAAAACTCAAACGTCAGGGAGCCAGGAAAGAAGGCAGGACAGGCATCAATATTTGCTATGTGCCTAGAGAACAGGATTTTCCAGAAAAACGCTACACAATGTTATAAAGAAGATGAGAATGAACAAAGGTGTCATTTCTCCAGTATCAGTGTGATGTACCCTCTTCCATTTTGTCATTTTCCTCCCCCACTGATGATGTCTGGTAGCTTTAAATAAAAAAAAAAGAAAAAAGAAAAAAAGAAAAAACCAATATAGTTGATAATTGAACAATTATTCTTCTCAGTGGGAAAACAGGAATGACAGGTTTTACTCTCAGAAGCTGGTATTATCTGTCATACTAGACAAGGACTTTGACTTCCTAGTTTACCTCATTGGGTTGAGGTGACACATAGTGCTTTCATATAGGGTTGTGGCTTCAATGCAGACACTCACGTAGTCA
This sequence comes from Drymodes brunneopygia, assembly GCA_013400955.1. NCBI lineage: Eukaryota > Metazoa > Chordata > Aves > Passeriformes > Petroicidae > Drymodes > Drymodes brunneopygia. The sequence goes on from VZTZ01031089.1 coordinate 107,459, forward strand.
CTTTTAAAACAAGTGAAACAGACTTAGAGGGTTAAGGATGAAAGCCATGAGTTACAACAGACACAGTGGTGGGAGTGGGGGTGTTCCACTCCAACCACAGTATTGCCTAATCCCAAAACAATCCACTAGAAGGGGAGATAAAGGTGTCTTTGAACTTATGAGCCTTTTACCACTGCCAGAGGTGGGAAGACAAATGTATTTTTAAAAAGTGGCGTTAGTAGTTTTCTGTCCTACATTATTTATCCTTTTTATTTCTTTCTTCTCCTAAAAAAACTGCATGTAGCACACTTATCTCTCAAAGATATGCTCAAATAAATCATATGTTCTACTCCAGAGACAAAAAGTGCTCTGAACAGAGAGCCAATTATGCTAAGCAGAAATTCTTGTTACTTTTTTCTTTTTTTTTTTTTTAATTTCAGAGTATTCCTCTCAGCTCAATGACTTGGCAGATTGCTGCAGTGACAGCGTCATTGAAGGTGAAGGCATTGGCATAGTGGCTGGGTTTTTAAAGATGAAGACAAATTCCAGTTGGTCTTCACGCACCTGGTTTTCCACTCTCATTATTTCATCACTATTTACAGAGTCAAAGAATAGTTTGGGTTGGAATGGACCTTTAAAAGTTACATAGTCCCTTGTGCAATTCTATCAAATTTTCTTGGGCCTTTCTCCTTACCTCCACACCTCTGCTTCATTATGGATCTGTACCATTGCTCAAATGTCAAACAATAAGCAGGAAGTACTGACAGTCAACCACTCCACACATGCAATGGTAAAGATGGAAATAAATACTATCATCCTATTTCTGAACATCTAAAACACCATCTTTCTGAAAGAGATTGTAAAAGGGAACTCTCCCAACCCCCAAAATATGGGAAAAACAGTAAGAATTTATTCTCTACAAGGCTAACTATAAGTTTAACACCATATTATCATGGATACTCCATGGATACTAGCAAGCAAAAGATGCAAATTAATGAGCCTCATATTACACAGATTAAAGACAAATATTAGGAAGAGATGCCCACCAGCCTCATCTTCCCATCATCCATGGAAAACAAAACACTACTTTCCCAGATGATCTTCAAAATTGTGACAAGTGGTAAGTTACCAGAACACAGGTATCACTGCCCACTCCAAGTAATATTTGCCCTCTTTCTCTGCAATTGCTGCTACCTTGGACTGTATTTTCACTGCTAAAATTTAAAATCCAGAAGGACTGGACTGATACAGGGGTGTCCATGTGTATTCACACACACCACCTTACACAACAGGATCACAGTCTGTGACTAGAATTCCTTGGCTAAAAAGCAAGATAAGCAATAGCTTCAGGCAGGCAGCATGGACACTCATGTTTCACATAATGGTGAGTTTACCCTAAAGAAACGGCGCAGATTTCTACATTCCTGTACAACGACATACAGTGAGAGCAACCCTGAGTCACCTTGGATTCTACAGGCATAATTTCTTTTTCTCTATCTGGAAAATAAGTTCTTAATACATACAGAAAACTAAGACCATAACTTTTGAAGTCATGTCTACAGTGCAAGACCTGACTATGGCTGCAAACTTCACTTACTGAAAGGCATGGTATCTAGCAATGTTCTCTAAAATTAACACCCCTAGCAGCTCTTGCTTGAACCTCAGGGGTCTCTAAATTGGAAAAAAATTGCCTCCAAAAAGACTGAGAGTATTCTATGCAGCAGAAATAAAGCTACCCAATAATATTATACTTCTATTTTTGGTCACTTACACATCCAGGAATTCTGTCTATATACAGTCCTGTCTAGAAATTTATTTGGGCAGTCTTAGCAGATTGAGGAAGATGTATGCTTACAACTCTTTCCCACCACAAAACCCTAAGACAAATATTTCAAAATTATTAGTACACAGATGAAGACTGCATCATTGAAGATGGGAAGCAAGAAGCACTGCTATTCTGATTAATGAGTTTCAAACTCATTAAACAAACCAAACTACATCAATGTGAGCTGAGAACAGTTTAAAATCCACACAGGATTTTTAGTAACTATCCACTGAAGCAATAAATAAGCCACCAGCAAGCACTTTCTTCAGGTATGAGGTAATGGAAACTATGTAACTTACATGTTAAAAAATATACATTTACACAGAGCTGGAAAAAGCTGGTGTGCCACATATGAACACATTCACATCAGTTTAATTTTTCTAACCCAAGCTCAAAAATCTGATTTTTTTTTTCCAGGCTTATTACGATAAACCACAAGTTCCATACAAAAAAATATTATCTGGATGACAAGTAATTAACTGGTTCTGGATATGTTTCAAATCCAAACCAACTGATATGAACAGAAGGCAGAAGACAAGGACTGACTGATTCCAGAAACATTCAGGGATGTGCTCTTCTGCCCCACAGCAAAACCCTGAAACACTGGAATGCTAAAGACTGATATCACAATGGCTAAGTTCCAGACCAAGTATTTGTAGAAAAAGTAGAAGGGCATACCTGACTTTTTTTTTAAATATCTCTTAAATATTTGGGCACAGACCACAAAACAGATGGAGCAGGAGACAAAAATCAGTACATCATGAAATTCTAGTCAAGTGAAAAAGATGGCATACAAATTCCCATGTCTCAAATCTGATGGATGTAATATCTGAAAAATAAAAACACCTCCTCCTGGAAAAAGAGAAAACCCTTTTGTATATCGAAGCTAAGGCAGCTATTAGAGCTGCCATTTTCTGTTCAAGATTACAGGACTGAAGATGAGATCAAAAATAAACCCAGGCTGAAGTGAACTCAGGTAATTTTAAACTAAGCTCAGTTACCCAAGAGCTTCAAAAAAGTAGTGAGTTGAAAAATTGCTGCTATTGGACGTTAGAACCCAAGGAATGAACAAAAGAGCTGATAAAACCATGCTTAGAATTTAGAGCTTATTATTAAGCAAAAGTAAATAAAAGTTCATAGAGGAAAGAACTGGAATAAGGAGTGATGATATCATTAAACAGGGGTCTGGAAGACAAAGAAATCTCAAAGCAAGAGAAGAAACTCAGGTCTTTGCACTTCAGAATCTAAGACATTTCCCTATCTACTTGCCTGAAACCAGGTTTACAGCATTGTTATATGTAAAGGTGGATAAGCAGCTGGTGTCCTATCACTCATGGTACTAATGTGTCATGGGATAAGATTTATGCTCTACAGCACCTCAAAGCTGCAACCAAACCACCTCTGCATCACTGGGATAGGACAACAGTAAAACAGAAATCTATCCAAGCGACTTCACATCATCACCACAGGGAACAACTTGTGTGCACCAGCCAGGTCAGACAGACTTGTAAACCTGTACCGCTCACAATACACTGCTTTCACTGACAGCAGTGATGAACAGTGCCCTGCCCATCAGTCCTCAAGGCCTCAAACACACAGACAGAGACCAGCTATTTTGTGCTCACGGTTTTTGTGGAGAAATTATCTGTTGTAATTTCGGATGCAATACTCTGTACTTCCTACTGTGAACAATTTTGGGTTTCTTTTTATGTGACAGCTTTACAGAAAATGAAAGCTGATCATCCCAGCAGTAGCACCACAAGAGGAGGTCTGACAAGCTGCAGACCCACAGCTCCTCCACACCAATATCAAGCAAGGGCAAAGCTGCTCAGGAACACTACAAGGAGCGGAGTCATTGCCTGGCCATAGCAGCTGGGACCCCTTTGCTTCCCAGTCACCCCTGAACAACATGTTCCCTTTTCTTCTCCAAGTGTCCAAGTCACACAGCGCACACACAGGTATCATCATCTGCCCTGGTGACAGACTCCCTTATTTTAGTTGTGTCAAAGTGCACACTTGGCCACATAACAAACACCCCAGGTCTGCTAGGTGAGCAGCTTGCAGCCTCTCCCCAAAACATGTCATGCTTCTGATCAAGACCTGTGATGGGACATGACAGCAGCCTGCACCTGACCCAACCTGCACCCTCACTGCTCACACATGACTAGAGATCTGTCCACCCATTTTTAGGTGCTATGTGCATTTTAGCCACGAGAGAGAAATACTTCTAGTCATGTAATGGCAAAGATGCTGCAAGGTCACTCAGAAGGAGTGACAGGGCTAGGTGAACTGGTTGGACATGCCAAACGTTGTCTGCAGGTCACAGGAGGAACTCCCAGCTGAGAATACTGCATAACAATTTTCCTCAGGCAACTTACCTGAATGAAAATACATGAGAATTATTAAGTGAAACTGTTAAGTTAAACTTACTTAGATGTAAGTTAAATGATACATCTATACCACAGCTGTTTTTTCATAAAGACTTTCAGTTGGTCTTGTACAACATAATTCAACAGTAAATCAGTCTGGACAAGGCACAGGACTCCAACACAGGCCTATTAGTCTCAGTTCTCAGAGCTTATATTCACATGCTGAAAGTCACCTTGAGTACTTACACTGTCCTGTGGACATGTCCCAAAACAATTCCTACTTCCTAATTTTCTAAAACAGAAGTTCTAGAGCAAACAATCGCTGTGAATTTGCTATTCTGAACTCATTTCAAAATCTGAGCACAACTAAATCTAACTATCGTACGTATGTATATATAGCTTATGCTCTAAAAGAACAAGAAAACTCACTTAAGAACACATTTATTATAAAATAAAAATTGGTTTTATTTTAATAAAAAAGGAAAATAATATGGTAAATTAATTATTCTTCCAATGAACTTCTTCAGGAGTAATATATTTCCTTTCAGAATAATTAATGGATACAGAGAAAGCAGGTTAGACTTTTTCACCCTGCAAGATTATAACTAGAACACAAGAACCACTTAAGAAAGGAGAGAATCAAGCCTGATACCACTGGAATGTTCTTCAGGCTGGGCATTTGATATGAGCAATTGTTCACCAGTAAAAAGCACAAAATCACTCAGAGATCCATTCTCCTCTGCAATTTATTTCAGGAAATAGAACTTGGGTAGTTACACCTGCTGAGCTATAAGATGTTCTGCCAATAAATAGAGTTGACATTTGAGGATGCTACATTTCAGCCAAAAAAATACATTTTGCAACCCAGAAGTCCTCTGCCAAATAGAGTCTATTATGATTCCCTGCTCTGAAAAATTTTGATTATGGTGATTTTTTTTTTAACTTCCATAAATATTGAAAACTTTGCTCTGTTGGTTTTGGCTAACTGACTAAAAGTGAAAGAAGTAAAATAAGAATAAAAAATAAATAAGAGCTAAAAAGTGCAAGTATGGAAGAGATGCTCCTTCTAGCTTCAAGAAAACCATGTTATCACTGTTATGCAAACACCACAGTGAAACACGCTATAGTAGTTGCGCAGTTTTGACTTAAACTGTACAATTTCTAGCGCACCAAAAATTAAAATCTTCACTTGATTAAGATCATAAATTGCTGCTCACTACATATCAAAACAATTCTAGTTACTTACAGGGGTACTAGACCACCTTTCACAGTGGGCCCTATCCAGCATCAGATTAAGCCAATTCCCACTCTTCCTCCATCAACCAAAGAATCATTCTCTTGCAACATTACAGACATCAGACCAAAATAAAAATCTCTGGACCTGACTGAAGAACAAAGAGGGTTAGCACAAGTGCTTATTTCATAACTACTAGAAGAAAAAACGTTTGAAATTTCCAGCACCCCGGTAGACCGTGATTTTGAGCTGAAGCAAGAGGAATCATCTTTACATGCTTTAAATTAACCTTCTCAGAAGTGCCTTTACAAGAACAGTACCATTAAAATTCAAATGAACTCTAACTTCTGTGTGAACAGAAAGTCTGAACTTAATATTAGTAATTTACAACAGATATCTTGTAAATCTTTCACAGCACTCAACTTCAGGGCAGCGTTAAAAGTGTATTTCTAAGCAGTTTTTAGCCTAATCCACAAGGAGATTGCTTATCTACAAAGCCACCTGCATGCTGTACTTTAAAGTATTATGCTGAGAAAAGAGTACGTAGACTATTTTAAGTGGCTTTTTTTCCCTACTGTTTACAAAAAAAATTTTTGATGTATCCATAACACAACTTCCCTACCCTCAACTAGTGAATCACCCTCCACTAACCTTAGGAAGAAAAGGAAAAAAAAATCCTTCCCCAGGTATTTGCTGATGTAACAGTAGTTTAACTCCTGCCTTCCATGTAGCTCTTTTCATTTTTATCATTGTTTCTCATCCCAGTTTCCCATTTTCTCCCTCTGTTCGTCTTTAAGGAGAGTCTCCTTCTCCATCCCAGCTGTCAGTTTCTGAATGGTTAATATAGCTGGAAAACAGTAGCAAGGAGCACTGGCTACTTTAGAAAACTACCTAAGAAGCAGTTTAACTTTGTAGCATCAATCACACAGCTGGGTCAGGTCTAACCAATACAACCGATAAACTGGGTGAGCCAGGTGAGAGGAGATTCTCTGGGAGAACACCACCTGTTCAAAGACATTTAATTTCAAGTGTCTTATCACAGCAGCTGAGTTGCTGTAATTTATTTTGTCAGGACTCAAGCCACCCAGGGGCAAGATAAAATGGTAGTTTAACACATTTTACCTTACTGTTGTGAGTGGTTAGGAACACACAGCCAGCTCTGATCATCTGCAAGTGACCATCAAGGCATTATAACTGTCCTTTTTTAATTTAAGGCTCCTATTCAAAATTTCAAGTGAAAAATTGTTAAAAGCCACTATAGAAATGCTGATGTTCCTTAAAGAATTCCCTTAAAGGACCATCTGACTGCCCCTCTCATCTGTGTAAATCACCAGCCTGGGTGCTGACATGACACATCCTTGGCAGTAGCTGAATCTCATACTGGGATCTCCGTGTGTGCTGGGCATGTGTGGCACCACAAAGCTTCCTCTGACATGTGCCCACAAGATGTCAAGGGCAGCTTGTAAATCACAGCACATCCTGGTGCACCCCTGCATGGACACTGACAGCATCCAGCCCTCAATGAAACACTGTCAAAAGGCTGACCCTTAGAGGGTTAATTTTATTGCAAGTCTAACACGAAATTCTGGTCTTGCTGTGGTCACTGGGAATTTTACAGCTGACTTGAAGGCTGACAAATTTCACAGCCATTTTTAAAATGTCCCATGCAGAGGACATAGGTACTATATACTAAAAAAAAAAAATTTAAAAGAAGCTTTAGACTGAATATTGCCCAAAATTAGCAATCACTGTGCCATCATAGAGAGCTGTGGCACACCTGCATCCTCAGCACCAGACACAACTGACTCTCCACATCTGAAGGTCACAACAGAGCAAGAGAAGGCACAGAGTAGAGTGACTAACTTAGGTACTTCTGAGAAAGCAGCTGCTTTACAGGGGGAACACGAGAAAGGTTGGGACTCTTCAGTTTAAAAAGAGATGGCTGAGTGGGATATATCTGATGCCTACAAAACTGAAAAGGCAGTGGATGAAAAGAATGCAGACCAGGTTTTCCAGAAATCCTACAATACTAGGCATCAGGAAGACCTGACAAAATGAGCAGATCAGCTTAAAACCAATGAAGGACAGCATTGCTTTGCACAGAGCACAGTGAACATCTAAAATTTGTTGGCAAAAAGCTGTGGAGTCAGAGAGGACCAGCACGTGCAGGAAGGGACTTGACAAATTCATAGACAAGCCCATAGACACCAAATGAAATAAGCACACCCTCCAGCATCCCTAGTGTAACAATTGTGGGATAGGGAAAAGAGTTGCAAACTCAGTCATCTGGCTTGAATTAAATTCCTAAATTGCATTTCCCTATGGATGCGGACACATTATATACTTAGATGGTCCACTGGTCTGCTCAACATTTCAACTCTTAGGCATATTGTTATGAAGCAACAGCAAAAACCTTACTAGGAATTATGAGCAAATTTGGCCTGGCTATGCAGGTCAATAGAGACTGCAGCTTTTTAAGTCAAGGCTGCTGTTCATGTTTGTAGAGAAAATTCAGCGGATCATTTCAGATCATATTTCAGCGGATCATATAAGAGGCAAATAATCACAGGTATTAGATACACACCTACTTCAGAATTTCTGCTACAGTTTTGGTCTATTTAAGTGTAACTAACATGCAGAAACTGAAGCATGGCTTGCAAAGCTTATCTTGATAAGCAACGACAATGTAGGACCAAACAATGCTAGTCTCCCTAGATTACATCAATTTCCAGCTTGAAATCCTGAATTGTTCCAGTGTTGTTTTTCTGGCTTACCTTCACCGCACTGAAGCAGAAGGCATATAGGACAATCAGAACAATGAAGCTTCGGGAAATGCTGTAGAGTGCAGATACAAACCCAGCAGCAGCTGAAATAGAGACATGTGGTAAGTGGGAAGGAAGAGGAACTTTGTTTCTGACCCAAACAAAGATGACAGTGTAGATGCATCTCAGTCTTCCCTGTTACTTAAGATATAATGAAAAACAACCCACTACAAACAAAAAATCTCAATGCTTCATTTCTCAAGGGCATTCTTTAATTTCTGACTGAACACCAAAAAATTTATCACACATCAAGTATGTTGTCAATATGCCTTTCTGTGGAAGAGCGCAAACTTTTTTTTCTAGATGTTAACAGAAAAGGAAGCTTGAAAATTTTCTTTTTTAAATAAATATAGTAAAGATTCACATCACACATGCCAGGAAAGAGCTCTTTGATATCAACCATATTCTGCAGCCTATAGCTTTGAAAACTTGTATACAGCTTTTCAAAAGCAAAAAGAAATCTAATCAAGCGGGCCTTATAAGTACTTGCCCCACTGTTAGATGAATAGTATTAGCTGTTTGAGCTTTAACATGCACTGTGCTATGTAATATGCAATAATATATTCTAATCTGAGGTTACAAACCCAGAAAGGGACAGCTCAGGCTGAAGATGGCTACTTACCAGAACCACCAAAAAGCAACATGTCTATTTGTTCCAAAAGATATATGCAGAAGGTGTTGATTTGAGGGAAAAGTCCAAGAAGAGAAATTGCAGGAAAGCAATATAAAAACACTAAGGAATAAAAAAGAAGTATTTTAGAACAAAGTCACACATCCAATGTATGAAAAATAGAGAAATATGCTTGGCAGCAGAATAAGAAATTGTTGCAATAAATTCTGAAAATTATTCAAGTGAGCACACCTTATACCTCAGCAGCAATGATTACACTTTCCTCTTCATGTATTCAAAATAAATAATGCTATTTTACACACAAGAAACTAAAACTCAGAGTTAACCTTAAGATTGATTTTGGATAAAAACAGTGGCAGAAAAAATAGCATTACGTGGCCTCCTTACTGCTTCTCAAATACTTTCAAAGGTTATATTTGCTCCTTTCAAAGTAGAGAAATTTTAATTTGCAGACTTTGGAACACCTTCCTTGCATCTGAGGTGGCTCACTCACAGCTATAACAATTCAATATAAACAAAAAAAAATTTTGATGGCTAAGATCTGAAATATATTGGCTATCACAATACTCTGCCACTCCCAGCAGTCAAGAGCAGACACTTATAGCAGTCCCTAAAAATGGTACAAACCTGTAGCGAAGCTTCCCCAAAATATTCTGCCAGCTTCCAGCAGAATGGGCTTTAATTTTGCAGAAGTGAAAGAACATTAAAATCAGGAAAGAAACTCAGGGGTAAAACCCAGTCTGACAGCTTTACATTCTCTGTTTCTGAACAGAAATGCTAATTTTAATGGTTGCATCACAGACGAGGAGAAGTAGGAGACCTAATTCAGGTAATCATGCCGATAGTCCTACATTCTGCTCACTTCCAGCCAGTCCTCCTCCCCATTCATTCACTCTTTGCTCCATCATAGAAAATGCTGAGCAAGGCTGTCTAGCAAAGCATCTACACACCTGACACCAGTGTAAAGTTACAAGGATACACACACATATTTAATCATATTCTTATTGCTTCATTGTACTAGTACCATAATGTTCTGCATGGCAGAGAGAGATGAGTGCCAGTCACTCTTTCTTGTAAGCAAGTCTTTGTTACTTTAGATCCTAGGAAGACTGCAGTTTCCTCCTATTCATTCTCATAAAAAGCAAATTAAATAAATCACTAGTACAACTTACTCCCCTTTTCTCTGGTCAGATTTTTGAGAAGGAAACAAAAGGATTTGTGTTCTTTGCTGAACACAAATTTCACATCTAATTTCACATCTGCCAGCTCATCTTACTAAGGCCTCTTGCACTAAAAGGAAACAATACACCAAGTTTGATCTGACAGCTTTTATCTTCATCTTATTATATACTGCTGCTACCTCATACTGTAAATCTTGCCAAGGAAGCCCAATACAGGAGAGAAAACAATGTGCTCAAGTGTTAAACATAGCACTCACTTAAGTATACTTGGATTCACAATGCACCTTCAACACTACTTTCCACTACTGGCACAAATGATATATATGTAAGAAAATGAGAAAATGCTCTCTTCTCAGTCTTTTACATACAAATGCTAATATTAAATTCCTCTTCTTTTATTACTCTGCAAATTTTCAGATATTCCACCAAGTCACGCCAAGCCAAGCAAGGACTATTTCTGAAAACAGGTAATGGCACAACAGAAAACTGCTCAGCAGGCCATGTGGACTCACCATGAATCAACTACCCCAAAAAATCACTGCTGAAACTCTCACGAGTTCTTGTTCCTTGGGCAAAGAACTTGCAGAACTGCCAGAACTCATCTTAGACTACTGACTTACAGTCCCAATGATTGCCTTTGCTGTAGCAACCTCAGAAAACGTGGAATAAGAGCAGTGGAAGGAAGGATGAGATTAAAGACTTGACAGTACACCAAGATATATAGAGACAAATGCAAACAAGGAGGGAAAAGTTAGTTGAGTATGAAATGTCCTCACCTCACCCACTCTCTATTAATACCTTGAACAATGCTTGCAACTTCTTTAGCTAAGGCAGCTTAGTTTATCTCATGCTGCACCAAGGAGCATACCGGAGAGGAAAATAAACAGTTGTCATCTACAAAAGAATTGAACTTAGAAGCAGCAGTTCCCCTTGTGTGAAGCAGACAATAAAAGTAACTGATTAATCCTTTGAAACTGCATTAAGAATTCCAGAGAAAATTTCTTTAAGCCTCACATATTTTCATACAGACCCACAACATCTTTAAAAGCTGGACCATTAAGAGATCGCTACACAAGCTGCTGTGTTTGATATTGCAGTTTTTCCTCTAAACAAGCACCTATCATGTAAATGTGAGAGGGAAACACAATTATGACTTCGGAAAATTTGTGCCTTTTGAGAAATGGAGAATGGCAACATCACTGGAAACAATTTAGACATTTAGAAAATTATTATTTTAAAAAAATTATATATCTAAGTAGTAAAACATGGTTTTTTTCACAAGGAAAATAAAAAGCATTATTTCAGTGAGAAATCGGCTTTTTGTTCTCCCATTCCTGAACATAAGAGAGTATAACATTCATAAGCTTTCTTCCCTTGACAGAAGCTCAGTCATTATTAAAAGGAGCAGGCAGAGAACTCACTATCAAAAAATTTTGCCACCTCCCAATTCTTACGTTTTCTGAGATGTCTGCCAAATAATTTCACTTACCTGCTGAATGCTTAAATGGTTTCATCACCAGAACTATCATATATAAAGTGCATAACTACTTTTGTTACTAACCACACCTGTAGGTCTCAGTGACTGCAGTTGGTCCTGTCTGTGCCCTTACTTGCACTTCCTATGTTAATCTAGCAAAAATGTTAACTGAAATAAGGAATTCAAGATGAAAACCATATTCAGAATTAATGTCATGAACCCCCAACTAATATAAATATAAATCAACAGCAGAATCATCACCAATTTAAAATAAAACAGAATCAGATCATAAGTAGATTGAAAATAAATGAGTGCATTAAAAACCGTGTTTCATAAGTAATTAGGTTACACATCTAACAAATCTGCAATTATTTTCTTTTATGACCTTGTTTCAAGACTTTTATCAGAGTATGATATGCAGCATCACACTAGCTCTTTGGTATGTTCTACAATTTCCATGGCTTTTGCATTTTATTGTAATAAAAACTTGAAATAAAAGACTTTTCCTTTCCATGGTATTTGCAACGCACAGTCAAAAATCCCTTGATTTCCAAACATATCAACTCCAAATACCACAATAAATTATGATTAAAATATAAACCAAAGAGCCATCATTTGATGACAGGCCAAAAAAGAGATATTTAAAACATCTAGCAAATAGGCAAAATTGCAAAACAGTAGTAAGACTGTACTGGTGTTCCAAGGGATCAGCTTCCCTCACCATTTTATAGCCCAAACCAAATACTTCTATACCTTCATTACCTAAGAGAATCTACATTTAAAGTGCAGCAAGATGACACAGGATGCCAGACTGCCACGGCTTACAGAGGTCACTGCACTCTGAACAACTGCAAGGATTCACAGCAGCCAGAAGGTAGGACTCCTATAGAGACAAAGCAAGGAATAGCCAAAGCACAGCACCAAACATTGCTTGAACCAACACACCTTGGCAAAACAAGAACAGGGGACAAGCAAAGGGAAAGGGTTTCTTCTCTCTTTCTCATTTAACATGCCAGCTGGAGAGATGAGCCTATGTTTCCTCTCTCCCCCACCCCCCTTCTGCTCCAAGGACATGCTTTGCCATCTCTTTTGAGACCAGCCAAAATTAACACATTTATAATCACACTTTGTTTTCTTATACTGGTTGCTATAGTTTTTCATTTATCTCTATCCCAAGTGTAATCTATGATTCTTGTTGAATTATTTATCAGCATTTTTACTGCTCACCTTTGACAGACAGAGAAAATAAGATGTAAGGAGAAGCTTAAATGAGACCAAAGGAAAGCAATGAAAGAAGCTAATTAAAATAAGTGAGATGCAGCTCTTCAATTCCCCTGTTTCTGGTGAGAACAACTGGGAGCCATAGTACCCATGTTAAGGACCAGGAGGTTTTCCCAGAAATGCTATGTCTTTCAGGGAGTAAGTCTGACCTGAGTATGGCAAAAGGCAAGTCCAACAGTCACAAGTGAACAAAGACCTCGAAGGTCATACACTATATCACAAAAAGTTTCCTCTTCTACTACAGTAGGTTTTCCTGGTTCTAAATTCACGAACCAACAGGCCATCTTTGGTACACAACAACACAGCTATCTGGGAAATTTTTACACCTTTTACGTAAACCTCACATTTCCTACTTTGTACTTTAACAGCGTTGCACTATTGAGAGGAGTCCAGTTCAGCACTTGTATTTGTGCCTCAGCTGGTGCAACGTCACTGTTACAGACTTAGTGTGGTGTGCAACAAGAAGAAGTGTCCTGACAAAATAGGGTAACATCAGCTGTAGCCACTCCAAATTAGAGCCAAAGGATCATCAGACCTGTCTTGGGGCAGTATCTGAATGTCCTCAGCAACTTCAGAACATGATTCTAGAAGGAAACAAGTTGAAAGAGCTACTGCAGAGTGGCTGCTCCACACTAACTGGTCACATGGACAGTATGATTAAACTAAACCAAGATAAAGCCCTTTCTTTGTGATCAGAAGAATGTCCATCTGAGGAACTGGCATAGATTAGCTTCCAGGCATTAAATTTAAAACTCAAGTTATTCTGCACTAACTGCTCCACACAGACAAGCCCTTACAAAGATTAACTGCATTTCACAGATGATGATTTTTGCTAATAACATCAATGACTTTTAGTTTTCTATGGAGACATTTCTGTGAGCCTCATTTTATTAAGAATTCCTTTTACATGAGGGAAGGTTGCCAGCTGACCCCCACCCCATCCTAAGTCATTCCAAATGTTTCTATCAATTTGACTTTGAGTTGTGCCTCCATAACTTGCATTTGATTGCCAGAATGGGAAAACACAGACTAACGCTTAATTTCTTTTTGCAGTCCTAGGAAAAATATTGACTCACCTATTACATGGTCTCTGGCTGACTGGAGAGATCTGGGTGAGAAGAGCTTCAGGCCATACATCGTATAAACGGGAGGATTGGTGTCTTTAGATCCAGCATCTAGCAGCAAAATAAGGCCACACAATATACAAAAATATACAGGTCTGCTGTAGATTATGATTTTATTGTGTCCCTGGAAGAAAAAACCAAAAAGTTAGAATTTTGTATTCATTCTCCTACTGCATGCATTGCATTAACCTGAAGAGAGGATCAGGGGTCAGACAAAATATTTTAATGACTAATACATAATAATTAGTAATAAAAATGTTACAAGGTGTTTTATATTCTCCAGAGGAGACTTTCAAAAGGCACAATGAGCAGTTAAGACAGACTCTGGCAATCATTTATGCTTTTGAAAACCTAACCTTCTGGACCTTTCAAAACTTACTAATTCGGGGAGTCATCATTTTCTGTGGAGAAAAAAAACTTCAATCTGTCTGAATCTTTCTTTTCAGTAGAAAAAGAATTTTTCTCTGTATTACTTTTATTTTAATGAATATCTGCCTCAGGCTGGACTTTTTTTTACCTTATGAAATATAAAATTAATTTAATTTTTAATTGAATCCTGGGAAGAAAAAACATAATAGAGCACATCCCCAGTACAGTGTAAGGCATGGGGATGAATTTTTTTCACCAATTTAATTTTTTTGTTTCTTTGAACCACTTGACAGCAAATCAGCATGCATTCTGAAGGGGGTGACACTCATCAGCAGTTTCTGGTCTGCTTTCATGAAGCATTTTGAAATGGTGATCCAAAGGAAATAGGATGTGGAAGGATTCTCATCTGGTATCTTTCATACACATCTCTCACACAACTGATTCCCACTAATTCTACAAAACACTGCTGTGGGGCTACAGACCAGGGAAACTATTACAGACACTTATAAAAAATCTTAATAGCTCTCCTGGTAGCAAGCTTAAGGGCAACTAAGACATTTTAAACACTGATGAGTCAAAAGATTTTGTGAGTGTGAAAAGCCAGAAGCAAAGTGACAAAAATCCAAGTTTGTCTTGCATAAAGCTGCCATTCTTCTTTGAAAAATGTAATTTAAGTGAGTATAATAAAAGATAATGTCTTTTTTGAGTCTACTTACTGACTTGAAACTGTGGCTGTGTTTGTCTGGCTGCCAGCCAAGCTCGTATGTTAGCATTGCTATTAACTGATCTGTACTCTCTTTTGGGATCAATCAGTTAACAAGGTGGCAGATTACAGGGAACTGGTGGGCTTATATCGTGCCTCACATCCATGGAATATGAATCAAGTCAGGGACACAAATCCTTGCTGTTTAAATCAATTTTAATTTTACTACTGCCTTTTTTATTTTTTTAATAGGACACATGTCCACAAAAGAATCTGTGGAGAATTATAAAGATAAAAATATGACTTCAAAAAAGAAAAGTAATTTAAACTATTACTTTCTGGCCTTTTTAAAACTTCATTTATGTAAGATATGAGCTGTGCCTCAGGAAAAGAAACCAATAAATATGCACCTCAACAACTGCTTAATGTTTTATATCGTGATGTTCACTCCGGACCAAAGTCTGTTTTATTGTGATGTTACATTCTTGTCTTACCTCTGGAATTATGGATGCCAGTTTTATCTTTGCATGGTGATTATTTGAAGGCAGCTGGGTAAGAGAGAGTTGATGACTACAAGCCCAGAGGTTTAACTCCACACAGAACACTGACACACTCAATTAGGTTTACAGTGCATATTTAACTCTTACTTCTAACTTGGTTTATGGTGAGTTGGGTGAAGAACTGGCTGAAGGGTGGGCAGAGCTCAAAGGGTTGCAGTGAAAGGGGCCACCTCTGGCTGGTGACCCACCAGCAGTGAAGTTCCTCATGGCTCAGTCCCAGAGCCAGTTCTGCTCAACAGATTATCAATGCTCTGCATGTAGGAACTGAATGCACCATTAGCAAGTTTGCCAAAGACACCAACCCGGGAGGTGCTGGTGGCATTGCACAGATAGATTGGAACATTGGGCAGTGATTAATGAGATGCAATGCTAGATCCTGCTCCTAGGGTGGAATAATGCTGGGCACTTTGTTGCGCCCTACAGGTTCCTGAGGAGGAGAAGTGGAGTGGGAAGAACTGCTGTCCTGTCCCATCCAGTGGTAGGGTATGTGGGAATGCTGCATCAGGCAGGGGCATTTCTTTTGAGAAGGTGGTCAAACACAGGAACAGGCTTCCTGGAGAGGTGGCTGATGCCCCAAGCCTGTCAGTGTTTAAAAGAGGCATTTGGACAATGCTCTTAACAACTTGCTCTGGCTTTGGGTCAGCCCTGAAGTGGTCAGACACTGGCACGGGATGATCACTGTAGGTCACTTCTATCTTAGTTAGAATAGAATAGACTAATTCAACCACTATTACCATGCCAACTACAGTAATGCTGCTTACGATTGAGGAAGCAGATGGCAGAGGTTTTCTGAAAGTTGCAAAATGTGAGCAAATACTACCTTACCTGTTTTTCAGGTAGTGGTGGTGGATAATGAGATAGAATCCTGAAATCTTTCTAGAATCATATTAACAGAAGCAAAGCAATGCAGCAGCAATGCACTCAGAAGGACAGTGTTCGGACAGCTCTTGCACTACTTGGGATGTGCTCAAGCTGAACGAGCTTCCTAAAATAGAGCAAATACTCCAGTCCCCACATGTGGGGAACATGAAGCAAAACACAACTGCTGCAAGTATTAGTGTGGTATTTCACTGTCATTAACATGCTTCATGTGAAGGCCATTATTTGGGACAGAACTGGTTTGAGGCCAACAGTGGACGCCTCACAGGAAAGAGAGGCTCACTTCCCAAAAGTCACAGCCAGGGGACAGACATTACATTTAATTTTTTGAAGTTGTAGAAACAAACAAACAGAAAAATAGGAGCAAAGCCCTCCTGTACCTGCCACTGACAGACAAAGCAAGGCAGCCCTTCCCCAAAATGGGCATGTGGCAGCACAACTTGTTCAACAAGGTATTTTAGATACATATTAAGGGCTCATTTTGTTTTACTAGGCAAGCTCACCAAATTTTGACATGCAAAACTGGTTTTATCGCAGTAAAATTACTCCACTCGGCATTCTCGTTTAGAAGAATTTAAATAATGAAGCAGAATTCCTTTTATATTTTATATCTCATTTGTTAAACAATCTTTTTTTTCCTTCACTGATAAAAATTTCAGTGAAAGCTCTTCCTTTCCCAAAGTCTGCTAAAAAAAGTCACTGTTATTTTCATGTCCATGTTTCTCATTAATATGTTTCAGTAGTTTTGACTGCAAAAAACTTTTGATAGAAAAATTTTAGAAAGACCTAATGGGGTTCTTCTGTTTGTGGGTGCACACATGTAAGAGGAAAAAGACAGAAGGCTTTTTTATATAAAGAAATGTGCATGTGCTCAGTTCTACAGAAAAGCTTACAGGGACAAATTAAAAATACTTTTTAAGTGCCTTATGGGATTTATGAAACTGCCTATGGTAGCTATATAACTGAGTTAGCTATCTGCTTTGGCATGTAATGGAACCGAGACAATGAATTCATGCAAGAGATTCTCTAAATCTTGTTAAGAGCACGATTGCAACCCTTCAAGCTCAAATGCCTTTGTAAGCCCAAGCTAGATCCTGAGCTATACAGGTGTCTCATGAGGCACTTAGAGACAAGCTCTGCTGATCCTTCTATAGACCCATTTACTAAATATAAAACCTTGTCTAAGGTTTTTCTAAACCTTTGAATGCACATGACAAGGATCTCTTGGATCTCTGAATTTTCATACCCTACAGTCACCAGCAGCTTGCTTGTATCAGGTCACCAACAGCAAAATATAACACATTCGAATTTCTTCTCTCCACCGCTCCAGTGAGGAGGCTGCTCCCAAATTTCACCATCTCAGAATCATGTACCCTTATGTAAAGAGCAGCTGAAGGCCACCAGCTCCCAATAGACCAGCACTGGAAAGGCTAAGACTCCAGCTGATAGGAAAATTAGACTCTCATCTTGTAGCAATACTAAACCTGCAGCAACAATAAATGCCAGCTCTTCCTCAACAGCAGCAAGTGAACACATTGGCACTCAGGAGGAGTTTGGAACAAAAGCTTATGGCATCTCTAGGCCCTGTGTTTTCTGAACTCACTAGATGCTATGTTAAAGCAATCTTTCAACACGAGACAGGCTAGAGATGACAAAGTCACAAAGTCTCATCAAACAGTGACAAACTCTGCACATGAGATAGAGAAGAAGTTTGGAACCTCCTCGGCAGCTACTCATGGATAACGTAAGGCATTAGCAGCTACTCATGGATCCACAAAAAGAACTTAATTCAGTGTGCAGATCTGAGGCTCATAATGCTTTGTTTCATGCTCAAAAAAACTCCTCTGCATTTTCATTCATGGATGTGATACAGATCATTCTTTAATCCCTCTGCTGTTCTGCATCCTTACATTAACATCAAGAGATGTTATTCTCTTTATTTTTAATGCAGTCACATGAATTATGAAACAGTTCATGGAGTATCTCTTCTAACCTTCTTATTGTCCTATTTCTGAGGTACTTAGTAGCTCAAGCAAGCCTTTACAAATACCTACTGTGTTAAAAAGATATAATGTGGAAACTGCTAATCTTCTATTTTAGCATGACAACACCTCCACCTTTAAAATCTTTGGTGAAAAAACTTTCTAAATGTATTTCTATTGGAGTTTGTGTAGTGCACTAAGAAGTTTGCAAGAGAGTAACCCTAAAAAAGTTTTAGGAAAGAAAAGGAAGATAGAAATACACCTACTGTTACTTTATTCCACTGCTGCATGACTTACACAATATAATACACTGAAACACTTGTAATAGTACTGTGAGACCCTGAAATCCAGACCTGGAGTCTGCAGAAAAAAAAAGTTGTTTAAACACTACCTTGTGTTTAATACTGTAAAAAAGTATGGGCTGGAGAGGTTTATAATGAAGTTTTGTTTAAACTGTTTGCCACCCACTTTAAACCGATGTACACATTAATAATGTCTGATTAAGTGCAAACTATTTGATTACAGCTCACATTATTATATCTAGACAGATGACAGTTGAGCTGACAAATTATATTATTTTACTAAGAAGACCCCCCCAACTGTTCACTGAGGTTGGAATATTTCTTTAGTGTATTCAAAATATTACCCTACAATGGGAAAGTTGCTGTTTATTGCCTTTCTCTACTTTTTATGCAGACAGGTATTTCCCATGAATGCATTATAACCAAAGCAACCATAACCTCACCCCTCAATAATTGGCATGGAAAAGAAACTGAGAATCTTCTGAAATCCACCTAGTGAAGTGTGTAAGCACACATACATAAATAACATCAATTTCAAGTTCAGCCGGTATTTCTAGCCTCTAAACTGACAGAAATAATTGCTCCCTGCCAAAGGAACTGATCCAGTAGACCTGAAGTTTTTCACATGTCATTTTTGAAACCTGAGGGAAGAGAGGGTATCCTCAAAAATATTCAAAGAGCTAAATAAGAAACATAGGCAACTAGCATTCAGTGTAAAAGAAAGGAAGAGGCATTATGGCCACTGAAATCCAGAAGATTTCAGTGATCCAGAAATCAAACATGCTGAGACACCGTGACAGGTGGAGTGGTAAGGCTGCAGGTGTATGATGATGACCCTAGTACAGTCCTATAACAAGGACGGACTAGTGTAAAGAACTGGTTCTCTGCAAGGTGGTTGGCACCATCAGAGTTCAATTTCTTAGATATATCCAATTAAAAAAAAAAGCAATCAGCAAGGATCCTTACGCCCTGTATTCACACAAAGATTTGGCCATTACTTCAGGACACAAGCACAGAAACTGTGACCATATTGTAACAAAGGGAAAACACCTGTGTTATTTGATGAGCTAATAATAAATCAATAAATAAAATTTTAATAAATATATCTTCAGTAGCAGATTTAAAAAATAAAAAGATCAATCCCCAATCTCAGGGGGAAAAAAAAATCCCAACTGAGCGATGACTGAGCTGCTAATCTGGAACTTCTGCTCTTTTCTGTCTGTTTCTAAAGGAAAGCAAAGAAAAAGTTTCTGTGATGTCACAGGATCGAACATCAGCAAGACAGTCCAGATGAAGTTTTTACTGCACATTTTAACTTGAAGAAAAAGCACCTTTCTAATAGCAGTAATAAATTCAAATAGTTTAAAAATAATTAAACCTAGTACAAAGTCTTGAAATCATAAATGTCTTTTTCATAGATCAGCTAGAACAGCAAATGACTAATATCTGTGTTTCACTGAGCTGTTTCACAGTACATAGGTGATAATAAAGGAGAAAGACTTGTTTTACTGACTGAGACTTACATGTATTGGCGAAGCAGGATCAGGCTGAACACTCTAAAAACAAAACAGAAAAAGAAGATGTTTGCTTACAGGATTCTGTCTTCGTGGAAGTTAGAAGAGAATTCAGCAACTGGCTATAAACTTGAGTCCTACCTTGAGGAGAGAATACTGGCAGCTGGCCATTACGAGACAGAACAACAGGACCCAAAAGTCTTTACAGAAGCCTTGGTTCAGAGTCAAGAATCCAAGAAGCGAAACAAGAACTACCAGAAGGACAGCAAACACATTCTCCTTTATATCTTCTGTCCTATGTGAATAAAAGTGTTGGAGAAGCACAAATATTTATAGATTCACTACAGCAAGGCGGATGCGTTTGTAGCTGGTATGAACTGTCAGTGCTGCAGCAATCAGAATTTACTGGATCTTATAAACACATTTCCGTGTTGAGATGGTATTTCATCCCCAAACCCATACCAAAAACCCTATTCAAAATGATAGCTAAAATGTATAGGGGAAAAAAAATCATATGCACTGAAGTCTAATATCCCTTCCCATCTCACTTCCCGATTAGAATTCCAAAACGGAGATGATCTGAATGTAGAAAAGTCTACGCTTATAAAAGCATAAACAAACAAAATTAAAAAAAACCCAACACATGAACAACTAAAAATAAAATCAAATACCCAAACACTTTAAAATGAGGAAATAAGGCATTCCATTAATGAAAAATATACATCTGACAGCAAAGAATTGGATGAAATACCAAATTTGTCATCTGATGTTTTATTTGTTTTATCTATTCTGTTAGAATGTGGAAGCTGAGATAAAAAACAATGTTAATATTCAGGCTGGAACAAAAGAGCTTATCAGCAGAAAAGATTTCCATGCAATTGAAACACAGAGATAAGACACCACAGATAAGTAAATATCTGCTCTGGACTTAAAGCTCCCTGACATGCAGCCTGATTTCTGCAGCAGGTAAAACTGCCATCTGAAATTTCTGCTGTGGAGCCCATGTTAATCCAACGGGCACAGCACCCCCAACAGAAGCAGAGACAAACTTCAAGGAGACAGCAGATCAAAAATCTCCACCTGAATTCTATATTATTCTAATCATTCTATAAATTATTTTCTTTTTTAAAAGATTGGAGTACTGGGTTTGCAATTCCCTGGGACCCTTCTACTTCTGATTTTCTCATCAGAAATCATTGGATCTATAACATCTCTGAGTCAAATTACAGACTAGTCTACAAGCCTGGTACTCACATGAATCAAAGTCTCTACCTGAAGACAATGGGAAGCAAGAACCACTGAAACCACCCCTGGACTTCTACTTAAAGCAAAAACACATCTGTCTACTCAGCCTGAATTCTCCTTCTCTGCTGGTCAGCACAGCTTTATGGATATGTGGAGACACAAACTGTAACACTACATAGAGCAGCTTTAAAGAAAGCTTACCTGTCCAACAATGCCAACAAGGTAAGACGATCATACCAGACTTTAATCCACTTGCCAGGGAATATAACAAATCTGTAAAACTGCCTGTTCAGCTTCCGTTGTGCTGAAGAACATGAAGAATCCTCAGGGTCCTGGCTAGGTTGCTATAAAAACAAACCAGAAATACACAAAACTCTCTCACACTCACACACAGCTGCCAGCAAAACAGGTGTTGAAAAGGCCAAATTTACATGAAGTATCAGATTTGTTTTGTTTTGTTTTTTACTAAAAGGGGTAGTGGGAGCATACTAGCATATTTATTTTCTTGATTTTAAATTAGAGAGAAAAATATCACACCAGCTTAATTATTGCAGATAGACAGAAGCTACATTAATTATGGAGCTCAATAATGACAATATGCTTTAAAAATTAATCCTAAATATTCATTTAAAAAGTATTTAATTTTTAGTCCAGATTCAGTACTTGTCTAAAGTTGCTTTTTGAAAATTTTCCTATGTATCAGGCTAATTACAGCACAACACAAAAACATGACAAGACAAATCCTTGTTTTTGAATTAAAAAAAAAGTAGACCTTAAGGCCTAGAGGTGTGACTTATCAACTTTTACTCCAGAACACAGCTTTGTTTATCTTTCCTGAGATGCTTTGAATACCACATCAGGTGTGCCTCCTCAAGAACAGCAAGAGGAGGAAAAAAAAATTACAAACAAGCACAAATAGCATAAACAGTACTAATTTAAGAGTCTCTAATCTTACCATCATAATCATAAATCCACCCTTTTTAATATTGCTTTTGCCAGATTCTAAGGCTTTTTCCAACTCCTCTCTACAACTCTCCCCCAACTATCTACAGACCATCAGCCAAGCCTGCAAAGCTAGACAACAGATGAACAAAATCTCTTCAAAGCAGTGATTTCTTTCCAAGGTATACCATTACTGATGTTATGGAGGGGGGAAAACCACTTCTTTTTCTTTCAAGAAGAATTTTGAAGAAATGAGATTGCAAATCACTGTGAAGTCCAGTGGTTTTCAACTTTCTCCTAGGCAGCTTTTTCCCTGCCTCCCCTTAAAAATAATTAATCAACAAATATACTTATTATGGAACTCTAGGCAATGTCTACATTAGAGTTATTTATGTTAAATTTACTTTCCTAGTCAGGGAAGGGGATTTCTGTGTGAAGTAATTGATTGTCGAATTATAACCGTTAGCAAAGCACAGTTTTTTAAACAACCTGTCCACCTGCACAAAGGAACTGTTAAAATTTTTCTCAGAATATTGGAATAATTTCTAATCTTCACTTTCCAGGAAAAGGAATTTTACACACAGTTTACACATGACAATGTGTTGCTGTGCATCAGCTGGGAAACAACTCCTTGATATCCTCAGTCTGCTGGCAAACATGAGGAGAAACAGGCTAGCATAAGCTCTGGAGAAAGAAATTCAAATTTAGGCATTTTATCTCATGCTTCCAATTGACTAAAAGAGTACAGCTATGCGGGGCCAGGGAACTCAACTGCTAGGAGTGCAGGACAATCCCCCACGTTTCTGACCATTGAGACATGCAAGGGGATGCTGGGCTATATGGCATTCTTTCCTTTATTAACAATTCTGAGCAATTTAAAAGCCACGAGACCAATTGCAATCCTTTCACTACACTGACTTGAAACTCTGAAAATAGTTTATGTAGTCCAAATTTTAATATTTTTATTACTACTTTAAAAAGTAACATGGGGTTGGGGCATTTTTAAACAAAAAAACATGTTTTAAAATATTACAGTTGCTAATACTGGCACAGTTTTATTTCTCTTGGGTCCTATTACCCAACAGAAAGTAAAGTGAAACTCAGTCCACTGCAGTCATTAACTTCACACATCTAACGCAGATTGTTCACTATAACTAGATAAAAAAATCAAAACAGTGGCAGAGTTCACTAAAAACTCCCGAGAATCTGATCATTGAGTCCCCAGAACAGCCTAAAGCATCTTTAGCTGACTGCATAAGTGAACATTTTGGCTCCTGAGGAACTGCAACCTTCGGATGAAATCCTCTGTGTGAGGCTTGTAGAGCTCGGGTGGGAGTCAAGATTTTTGAGCTGGATTTGGGAAACTCTCTGACTAGCCCTGAGCAAGTCACTCAAGTCTGTTTCTCCTATCAAAAAAGGGCTTATAAAAATTCACATCATAAATTTATATGGTGTCAGAGACAGCCTGAAGCAATAGCTTCACTGAAATCAACGACAACACTTTTCCTAACTTATGTAGGCTCAGAATTTCATGTTCAATACACAACTTCCCGGTTTCTGAATTTTTTGAAATTACTGCCTGACCTGATACAACTTTGCTATCTGACCTTGAGGAGCAGTCTTCCCAAAAGAGAAAGAAGAAATGGTAATTGTTCTCTAATTTACAGGCAGCTTACAAGACTATAAATATCTGGAAAACATCTGAGCCTTTAGATGGAAGACACTGTCCAAATATGAAAGACACTATTTGGGACAATTTACTGATTTTTAATTTTAAACAGTTTCTTTATATAAGTTGCTTCTAGCTTTACATTCCTGTCTGAAATCTAAGATGAAAGGCAATTAACTGCCATTTTAATGTTATTTATAAATATCAAACTAGAATTTGCCATGGCAGAGAGAAAGTTAAAGGTACTATAAAAAGAATTGTAAAAACAGATTATAGTCCTAAGACATAGACCCTAAACACTGTAAAATTCATGTCCACATAAGACCATGCAAACTGAAGTCTGAGGACCTTTTTCTTTTACTAGCTGCATTGAGGAGGTGGCTTCAAAATTCCACAGCAAACATTCAGAGGTCTGGTTGCCCAATTCAGAAAAGTGAAACCAGACATGAGGTTTTATGATAGCAATGAATCTGGAATAAACACTTCATACTATTAAAATCTGGTGGTGTATCTAAAATCCTAACAGCTGCGTCCTCTTCCAAATGAAATATGATTGAAGAGAGAAGATGAACTTTTTCGGTGATGGAGTCTTTAAATACTCCCCTAGGACACTACTCAGTGTCAGTAGGAAACAGCTGAGTTGCATCCATCAACATAAAACACATCTTTTCCCACACGAGCAATACCAGGAAAAGCATTATAGCAAAATCAACAAAACTGTCTCAGGAACAAGCCTGCAGCATTTGTTTATTGAGCAGTTCATCAAGATGCTAGAAACTCAGATATTACAATGTACCCGTGGGTTTTCTGAAAGGGTCCTTCTGGCCACCATCAGCAGGAGCTGCTGCTGAAGCGCGCTGGCTGCTTGATCCCCAGAAGATGGTTCTTGGCTCTCTGAAGTGGTAGTACTAGAGGAGCTGAACTGTATTTCACTGTGCACAGAAAGAAAAGAGAATGTTTTAAGCAGCAATATTTTCCTAATATTTCTGAAACATTACAGGACAAAGCCTGTAATGACACTACCAGTTGGCTCACAGGACTTGGGAATCTTCCACCTTCATATCTGAAATCTAGCATAGACCTACAAAGCAGTCAACACCCAAACTCAGATACACTTGATTTACTACATCCATCACAGAGAAACAGATACTTCTGTATCACAGCTTTTCTCATTATGAGATGAGCACCCTCAAGGAATCACACTTCAAGAGTGCCTTTTTCTGTCCATTGACAATTTAAGTTTAGAGATGCACATCTACAGAGCAAAACTGCAAAGCAGATACTGCACAGACCCTGGTATAGCTTCCAACATGCTCACGTAGGTACCAGGTTTCACCTGCACTGAATTCAGTGAGTACTGATTTACTATGCTGAGAATTCAGGCTACAAGAACTTCCTTCTGCCCTAGCAAGATAACAATCCATGGGCTAATTCACATAAGGCTAGCTCAGATATCCCCTGTACTGAGTGTAAATTCACCCTGGGGAGGACCCTGAGTGAGATTCTATTTATTGTTCTTCTTCATATTTACTGCTTTGTTTTGTAGGTACAGCACCTAAACACTTGCAAAAATCTGCACTTAGAGCAGCAGTGCCTGTTGGGTAGCAGAAATGGTGTGTTACCATGACATGACTGACTGAGTTTCAGAGAGAACTTTATTGAAATGAAATACTTGTTACTTGGGGAAGAGATCTATTTTGAATACTTCTTTCTAATTCTTTTCCAAATAGGATTTATACATCAGGCACTCTGCTTCAAGCTCATTGTCCCACTGCCCCTGGACACCTGCCTAGGGCTCTTATTACTTTTGTATCTACATGAGGTGAAAGCACCTAAGTGCTCAGGCAAGGTAGTCACCATGTGTTGCTCTTAATTTTGCATAAAGACAAGCAGGAAGAAACTAGAGCAATCTGCCTATAGTCAGCCAGGAAGCCTATGGCAGTACAAAAGATTAAAACCCTCCTCTTGCATACCCTGTCCTTGCCCCAAAGGCACCTTATTAATTTTAGTTAACTCAACTTCCCTTGCCTTTGGTTGCCGATTCCCAAGGGCTGCTATGTAACCCTTGTTAAGGCATTAGAATTGTGGCTGTCCTGCACACAACTGGCTGTTAACTTCAGCTGCAGTGGTTAGCATTGTTCTGGAACTTGGTTAAACATCTGGATTACTTAAAAGAGGGGCTGAAGTGTCAAACCAACAGGTTGAA
Source organism: Drymodes brunneopygia (assembly GCA_013400955.1). NCBI lineage: Eukaryota > Metazoa > Chordata > Aves > Passeriformes > Petroicidae > Drymodes > Drymodes brunneopygia. Next base: position 133,753 of record VZTZ01031089.1, read on the forward strand.
ATGCACACACTCTCTCCTCCCCTCCAGGATTTGCTAGCTCTCCTGGACCAACAGGAACACAATCAGCCTCAGGATGTCAGCAGAGGAATCATCCTACCTCTGGTTTCTGAGCCAGGTAGTTTATGTTTTCAAAGCCTTGATTGCTATCAGGTTTGAATTCCAGACCTGATGTTCACCATCTGCCACTTCAGCAGAACTCTCAGCTGAGTAGGAATGAGAATACCCCAATGCTCCTGACCCTAGTGGCTTCCTTTGCACTCCACACTCCTGTTACAGACAGCAGCATGATCTGCTCCACAGAGTCAGGAAAGCTGCCATGTTCCCTTTAGACAGCACTGGCAAATGAGAACACAGTCCAACACAACCCACTTGATGTCCCAGACACAAGACAGCCCTCTGTAAGAACCATCTCCTTTGTCAGCAGTTATTACAATACAGAAGGGATGGGCACTCATCCAAGATCCTGGATCACAACCAGAAGATTTAAGCAGGAAGAAAGTGGAGGAAGCCTTGAGGAATGTCTCCCAGGAGTAAGATTCTCCAGATACAGAGTACAGAACAACCTTGTCCAGTCAGAAGGAAGGCAAGGGATTTTTTGTTTGTTTTCTCAGGATGAGCTGTCCCATTCCTTGTCATTGTGGGTGCAATCCTGAGTCTCCCTGTTCACAGCAGGAAAAAGGCAAATGAAGCCCAGGCTATGCAGGAACACCAGCCTGGGAATTCCTGCCCAAAAGGTGACTCAACAAAACAGCAGGGAATAGAACAGTGGTTGCTCATGCCTTCCTAAATGAAGAGTCAATCTTCACTAAATTTCTGCATCTTTAGCTGTCTTTCTACAGAAGCCAAAATTATTTTGAGATCAGACCACATCTTTTATCCCACATTCACCAAAAATGGAAATGGCAGAAGGACAGATGGATGAAGCAGAATACCAGGGGAGTCTAACAGTTCTCAGAAATCAAAAATCTTTTACTAATAAGACTTCTTCCAAGAATAAACTTAGGAGATCAAATCATCTCAAGAGTGCCCACAGTCTGTTTTGTGTTTACAGAAAAAATTCACAGCTCCACCTATCAGCAAGTGGCAGAGGAGACCACAAGCAGCCAGGACACTGACTGTGGGAAAGAGTCGGAAACTTTATAAGCCTGAAATAGCAATTAGGGCAGAGAAGTTGGGAAGGCAGAGCTAGCAAAGCAACAATTCCAAAATCAGAAGCTGTCATCTGGCAGTCATCAGTCTCATCTCTCTGCATCTTCTTATTCTCTCCTCGTCTTCCATTTCCTCCAGCTCCTGTTTGCTGTTTTTGTCTTCCTTATCCCTATTTTCCACACAACCTCCTTCTGACATTCTGATGAATTGCTTGCACAGCTACTTACAAGCTGTACATCTCATCTGATGACATTGCTATCACACTGACAGCCAACACCAGTAAGAAATGTGATGATGGTGTTTGTGTTTTTGTAAGCCTATAAACTAGATTCTATAAATTTATTACCATATATAAATAGGAGCAAACACTCTCTAATCATAAAATTATTGTAACAGAGCTGATCGCAGAATAACACAGAATCTTGCTAAATAGAAAATCTGTTCATTTGCAGAATCAAATTAATATTATCAAGATCTATCACAGTAAACTGCACTGCTAATGTAAGCAAAGGTATAATTGAACTAAATTTTTGAATAATAAATTATTAACTAAAAATATCTTTGATAAACATACAGCCTACGCAGACCAAATTCAAAAGCAACATAGCACCCTCTACTGATAACTGGGTATAAAACCAGGAATTTATTTCTGGCTCATAATCCCATTTTGTAAGAACACTCAGGAAGCATAAGGTAGTAGAGCAATCACATAACACATAGAATGTTTCAGTATAACCACACAGTGCCAGAAAAATCTTCCTTCTCCCTCTCTGTTTAGCCTGTTGCCTTACATCACTGACAACTTGGCCTGAGCCATTCAAATACAGCCCAGCCTAAGTTGTCCCCTTTGTTAGGATTAGCCAGCCTTGCGTCTGAACCCCTCTCAAGGTAAGCTCATTATGCAGGCAAGGAATTCACTGTTAATAAAGCTGTTTTGCAGGTCTTGGTTAAATTTCATTTTAACCTGCCTATTGGAGAAAGGACAGGGAATCTTGTAGCCAACATCACAACAGTTGCAATAACCAAACACCTTCCTCTTGGTCCTCACATGCTTAAAACCAGAAAGATCCCACAGGACTGCCTAAGACAGCTGCCTGGGTCACTACAGAGTTCACAGTGTGTTATAAATATCCATAGCAATAATAAATAATATAGCTGAAAGCTACATGTAACGCTCCCTAAAACACTGCCCGCTTAGGTGGTGGTAAACAACTGCAGCTGCGAAGAGGCAGAAGGCAGCTCTGAGCTGGAAATGTCTCCTCCTGCACATCCAACAAGCAATTACTTCTGGGGTATTGGTCAGAGGTGCATCCAAAAGCACTTGCTGAACTGAGACCTGAGCAATGTGGTTGTACAAGACCCAGCTAGTGCTGACAACACAGCAGAAACTCAACACACCCATACCTCTGTGTCTGAACTGATGTTGCTCATTAGGTCACCACTAGAAAGCCTCCAGCACCAATGTGATCAGAGTATTGCACAGTTCAAGACTGACACTAAAGCCACTGGTTGTGGATGTTGCTTCCTTTAAGAAAATGAGAGCTTTCAGTTTTCAGATAACAAGACTAATACTAAAAAGCAACTCAGAGCATGTAAGAAGATTGAAATATGCCACTGATAGCTGCATTAGGAGTGGATAATTATGTGACAAATCCAATCACAGGAAACATAGAAAAAACTCAAAGAAGAAGCACTCTTCCCTTTTTTGGTAAGACGTTAGAAGTTTCATCAAGAGTAAAATTAATTCAGAATGTGCACCTTAACTTTCTTCAGTGCTTACATCTGATAGCAGCTCAAGCTAAAGATGAAATCTCTCTTAAATCTTGTTCATATTTTGCTAGTTGTACAAATGTGTATTTATACACATTTTACTACAGGATTTGGGGACAATTTTTGGCATTTGTTTTAACTAGCAAAAATAACACCCCTAATGACAGTAAGGCAGAATATCTGAGTTTACAGGATGTGAAAGCTGGATGTAGCAATATACTGACATACTAGGTAGGAAAGGTACCAGGTCACTGCTGAAGTGTTGCAATAGACTGCAAAACAAGCAGTGGTACATATTAAGTCAGCTACTGCAGATGGACAGAAAGGCCTTGTAAAGCACATTCCCAAAGGCACTGTGGCAAATATGAAGGCAGGAAGTGATGAATGTTTTCTTACTCAAATGTTAAAAATGGGGCCCATTCAGTACACTGTTACTTCCCAGTGTTCAGATACTTTTATTTGCTAAGAAGCATGCAAATTGATAATCTGCAAGCCTATTACATTTCAAAGCAAAGATAAATGTACTAAAACCTTTAAAAGCAAACAGTATGTGTTAGCTAATAAACTAGAGGATGTATTTTGAGAAGATGCAGCCTTATTGGAATGAATGCATTAATAGCATCCACAGTTGTGTTACCTCTGAAACACTTAAAAACATTCCTTTTAGCTCTCCTTATGGAAGGGCAGGGGATGGAAGAGAGAAGCCAGTCCCAACACATGAAGGATTCCATAAGCTCCTAGTCCTGAGCAGGATTTTGCTGCCATCATGTGGCAGCATGGTTCCCTCTCACCTCTGAGTCTCATTCTGTTGAAAACACTCATATCCCTGCCAAGTGTTCAGTGAAAGAAGGGCTAAAAACCACTACACGAATAAAGGAAAGGATTTTAACTGGCCAGCCTTAACACAAGGATTTCCTCCTACCCCTTGCAAGCCATCAGAAAAATGCTACTGAGTTTGTAAAGAGTACTTTTCAGAAAAATCCATGGCTTCATTACATACAAACGTTACCATTTTCAGTGCACAGCCCCCACTCATTTCTGTGTTCAAGCAGCACTGTGCCCAGGGGAGCAGCTCATCTGAAATCACTGAATCCCAAAGAGGGCTCTGTAATATTCATCACATTCATTTCAAAACATGCTCAGCTGCAGAACTGCACAACCTGACAAGCAGGATTACAAAATCTTTAAGATTCAGCAGTTTATTACAAGTGCAGTGGGGGATTGTGTTATTTGGGTCACCTTGCTGAGAAATACAAAGATGTTTTAGTGACACACTTTTTGTCATTCTAAAACAACATTTTGAAACACTAAAAAAAAAAAAAAATTTCACTCTTACGTTTACTCTCTCTCTCTTATAAGGAATAAACTCAAAGGTACAGGGAATTTTCCAGCAGTGAACATACTAAAGTATTAGTGGATTTATGAAGGAGACATATACTACCAATAAGGCATTCAGATAGACTTTCATATAGCATAACACACTCAAGCAGCTTATTCTGGGATGAGAATGTAAATCAAATAAGTTAGCTCATTGATCTGACATTCACTCTTTTGCCCAGGGCCAGAAATCCCAGCACTCTGCAGCTGTACTGACAGGTACCTTAAATTATTTTTTTAGTACTTGTTAAGTCACTAGTTTGCTGCAAATACTTTTTTAAACTTTTGGCCCTGATGATCCCAAAAATAAAATTATTCTCAAAACAAACAATAAGTCTGAGCAATTTTTTTAAATGGACGTCTCTATCCATATTGCAAAATATTTTATAAATATTTATATTATTTATATTTATATTCGTTTATATTTATAAAGCTATAATAGAGCTTTTTAGAAGCCCGGTTTCTGTGTCAGAGCCTCATCTAAAAAAAGTGAGGAGTTCAGAGGATCAACTGCTCCAACAGAACACACAAAATGCAATATGAATGCATGACTGTACTGGTATGGTTGAATCACATATAGTAATGAAATATACATGAATATAATTTTATCCTACAAAAAGTGATATTATTTTAATAACTTCACAGGTAAATGAAAAGATACATGACCAAGAAAGCAGGATAAAGCTCAAACTGGACTAATTATTTTTTAAAGCTACAGAGCAAGTTGGATTTTATATATAATTGATTCCAAATGAAAACTCAAGTGTCACACAGCAAGAAGAATATGCACCTAAGATAAAGGTGCTTTTTGCTAAGAGCTGGGCCATCCTTCTTTCTATTTGTGCTGGTTTTGGTTGGGTTATTTTCTTCATAGCAGCTGGTATGGAGCTATGTTTTGGATTTGTGTTGGAAAACCTAACACAGGGATGTTTTAGCTATTTCTGAGCAGCCCTCACACACAGCCAAGGGCTTTTTCTGCTTCTCACAGCACCCCATCAGTGAGGAGGCTGGGGGAAGCAGAAGCAGCTGGGAGGAAACAAAGCCAGGACAGCTGACCCTGACTGATCCTACAATAAGACACTCAACATATAAACATAAGTGAAGAAGGAGGAAAGGACGATGTTTGGAGTGATGGCGTTTGTCTTCCCAAGTCACCAGGACTCGGGGCAAGCAGGTGTTCAGCCACCTCCAGGAAAGCCAGGCTCCATCACATGTCATGGTGACTCACTTCAGAACAGATTCAAATCATCTTTCTGTACTAATTTCTAACGTAATCCATGAGCTGGGAGTAGAGTTTATACTTTTGTCAAAGCCTGTCCCAAAGCAATTTACAGCTAGAGGTGAACTTGGCAGAGTAATGGGAGCATCAAATTTAGATGCAATTAGCTCAGCAGGGAACCCATTCCACTGGGACTGCTGGCAAGAGGTGGTGCTGGCAGGNTTACGTTTACTCTCTCTCTCTTATAAGGAATAAACTCAAAGGTACAGGGAATTTTCCAGCAGTGAACATACTAAAGTATTAGTGGATTTATGAAGGAGACATATACTACCAATAAGGCATTCAGATAGACTTTCATATAGCATAACACACTCAAGCAGCTTATTCTGGGATGAGAATGTAAATCAAATAAGTTAGCTCATTGATCTGACATTCACTCTTTTGCCCAGGGCCAGAAATCCCAGCACTCTGCAGCTGTACTGACAGGTACCTTAAATTATTTTTTTAGTACTTGTTAAGTCACTAGTTTGCTGCAAATACTTTTTTAAACTTTTGGCCCTGATGATCCCAAAAATAAAATTATTCTCAAAACAAACAATAAGTCTGAGCAATTTTTTTAAATGGACGTCTCTATCCATATTGCAAAATATTTTATAAATATTTATATTATTTATATTTATATTCGTTTATATTTATAAAGCTATAATAGAGCTTTTTAGAAGCCCGGTTTCTGTGTCAGAGCCTCATCTAAAAAAAGTGAGGAGTTCAGAGGATCAACTGCTCCAACAGAACACACAAAATGCAATATGAATGCATGACTGTACTGGTATGGTTGAATCACATATAGTAATGAAATATACATGAATATAATTTTATCCTACAAAAAGTGATATTATTTTAATAACTTCACAGGTAAATGAAAAGATACATGACCAAGAAAGCAGGATAAAGCTCAAACTGGACTAATTATTTTTTAAAGCTACAGAGCAAGTTGGATTTTATATATAATTGATTCCAAATGAAAACTCAAGTGTCACACAGCAAGAAGAATATGCACCTAAGATAAAGGTGCTTTTTGCTAAGAGCTGGGCCATCCTTCTTTCTATTTGTGCTGGTTTTGGTTGGGTTATTTTCTTCATAGCAGCTGGTATGGAGCTATGTTTTGGATTTGTGTTGGAAAACCTAACACAGGGATGTTTTAGCTATTTCTGAGCAGCCCTCACACACAGCCAAGGGCTTTTTCTGCTTCTCACAGCACCCCATCAGTGAGGAGGCTGGGGGAAGCAGAAGCAGCTGGGAGGAAACAAAGCCAGGACAGCTGACCCTGACTGATCCTACAATAAGACACTCAACATATAAACATAAGTGAAGAAGGAGGAAAGGACGATGTTTGGAGTGATGGCGTTTGTCTTCCCAAGTCACCAGGACTCGGGGCAAGCAGGTGTTCAGCCACCTCCAGGAAAGCCAGGCTCCATCACATGTCATGGTGACTCACTTCAGAACAGATTCAAATCATCTTTCTGTACTAATTTCTAACGTAATCCATGAGCTGGGAGTAGAGTTTATACTTTTGTCAAAGCCTGTCCCAAAGCAATTTACAGCTAGAGGTGAACTTGGCAGAGTAATGGGAGCATCAAATTTAGATGCAATTAGCTCAGCAGGGAACCCATTCCACTGGGACTGCTGGCAAGAGGTGGTGCTGGCAGGCCAAGAGACAAAAGTGGGGTCAGGGTAATTACACCGACAATAATTGGGGACTTGATTAGTCCTGCCAATGTTTAAATAATTTACCAAACTTGGTGACAAGAATCACCCACAAAAGTGGGGATTATGATGGAAAAGGAATTACCTAGTTTTGGTGATCATTACAACATAAAAACCTCCCCGATTTAACTTGGCTAGGTCTCCAATTATTTTAAAAGCTGGACTGCTAGATGAGTGAGAGACAATTTGGCAAGAAAGAAGTACAGAGACAATCTGAAAAAATTCTAATTCTCAGTAAATTTAATAGAATTAAGGGATAATTTTAGAAATTATTAATAAGAAAGTGTTTATACTACATTTAAGAAGCTCTGAAAATTTCCCAGAACAAGGACTGCAGGTACAGGCAATAGTATAGTAGCCAACTATAGCAGACAACTACTATAGTTAAAAAAGCCAACAATAAAACTAAAAACAAAGAAAAACAAAAAAATAGAAATTGATGGAATATATATTAACATTGATAAACTGGAGAATACTCCAAAGATCATCTCACAACATTCCTGAACTGTCCTTAAAGCAGGTTTGCTCCTCTATTTTTTATATGCTGTAAGTGCTCTGTATTGTCTAAATACAGAACTACTTGATGGTGAACACCTGAAGAAAAACCATAAACCCCTTTCTTCCTTCAATCTACTCACAAATGGTGTAAACTGCCCATTGAACAAAGAGCTCTCATTAATCTCTCTAGCCTAGACATTACAAACTGCCCCTGAAAAAACCAGCTTAAGCATACTTCATGCTTCCTTGTTCCCTTTCCTTATTTTTCATATTAACTCCTGCTTTGCACTTTCCTTCATGCTGCTCTGCTCATGGAAAAACTAGTGTTCTGGCTTCCCATTGACTCCCACAGTCAATGGGAAAACAGTCCTGGGAACCCACTCCTCTTTGCTGATCTGTTCCTCTTTGCTCAACTGTCACTATGCTCTGAGACTTCCAGAAAAGGTGCTGATCTTAAGAAATTACATGTATGTAAATGCCTGCAAAAAATATCTAAACTTGCTTTTGTTAACTGGGTTGAGCAGACCCCTTAAAAATAAACCTCATCCCTTAAGGTCTGCAAACCGCAACTAAAAAACAACACTTGGCATAGGAAGACAGAGATGTCACATAAGCATCTAAGTAAAGGCAGATTCAGCCTGACTTCTTACATGAGAAGGAAGACTGTTCTTCCTTTGACTAAAAACAAATTAACTGCTAAAAGTCAGGGGACAGAAAACTATTTCTGAATTTAGGACAGATTCAAGTTCATAGTTACAGGAACGGGGAGCAGAAGGGTATTCTATTCAAGGTGAAACGAAGAGTTGCAAGAAATAAATAGAACCAAAGTAAAATGTTTGATTTTTTTAGGTCAAAATTGAACTCTTCCAGGATGTGGGGACTTATTTTGCTAAAGACAGACAGAACATTTCTACTACTCAATATTTTCTTTTTGACTCTTTGCCCCCTGACCAATAAACGCATTATTCTCAAGTCTCTCATACTAGCATTCTATCTAAAATGCTAGTGCTGTTTTTAACATGGTCCCAAGTTTTTCAAAAGTCTCCACTGAAAGCCAAACACTTGAAGAACAATATTTGCTATAAAGAAACAACTGTTCTCACTCCCTCACTCAGCTTCTCTAAATGCTGTGAAACCGTATGCAAACCAAAATTATTTCATAAAAATACTTATGAGTAGCTAAAATTCTTTTTAGAGAAATGTTAACAGATCACACAGAAGAGTGTAGAAACCACAGCAATAAATACAGGATTTATATGGATCACTCCAGAAAGAACTTTTGAAAAAAGAAAATTGTCTGCATACCTCATCAGAGCAGCAAATTGTCATTGGAGATTTAATGCAAGGCAAAAGACTCTGCTGATAGAATCCACATGTCAGTGACTGATACTGACACAGCACTAAAAATTTTCAAAGAATGCAACAGGTATGGGAAGCAAACAAGACGAGGTTGATAGTGCAGTCCCACTTACTTTGTTCAAAATTTTATTTATAATAGCCACACTTGACTTTGGCTATTCCCAGAAAGTAGTTAAAGCCAAGTGGATAGTTCTGATTTTCATTTTCACTTTTTCTTTCTTATGCCCTTATAAAGCTGTCACGGTTTTAGCAGAAAGCAAAAAAAAATTCATGCTCTGACTTCTCTAGAAAAGGTTAGCAGATTTATCTACCAGAACTCCCCTTCGCTTGCATCTTTAACAGCTACAGTTTCATAGTTTCCAGCAATGCAAACTTTTAAGGTTTCTAAAAATAAGGGCTTACTTACTGAGCATTTGACATACAATCACAATTTGATAGCTGATGTCTAAAATTTCCTTCCTTCTGACAGCCAGCTTTTAAATAGCAGGATCTAATTTCCCCTTTAGAAAATACAGAGGGAAAAAATGTCAGTTCAGTGGTGCGATCATTTGTTTACACAAAAAATTTATAAAATACATATTTCATATTTATAAATATATATTTCTTAGTCTGTGCATTAGGCTCATTTTAAATTCCAGAAAGCAAATTAACATTTGAACAACTGGAAACCTGAGACAAATCAAAACACAGAAGTCAGAGTGAGAATTTAAAAGGCATGTAAATTAAATGTAAAGCACATCGATTAATGTAAGTTCACCATAAAATGTGAAACCAGATTTTCCTCTTTCCATTCTCAAAGGTGAGGTCAGGAGGTACAAAGTAGCAAAAAGTTCTGCTAGAAGTGTAGCCACAGCTCCTCCCTGTTTGCAGAGGCAGCACAAAGCCAAGGGTGGCTGCTCGCTGACCCAAAGGCCGCATCACCTGCCCCACTGGCAGCTGCTGCCCTTCTGCCCACAGCACAGGAGGCTGCAGGCTGCCAGCAGGAGCAGCCAGAAAACCAAAGTATCTCCGGGGTCACGGACCCAGTTCCATGAGCACTCACTCCATGCTGGTTTTGAAGGCAACTTTGAAGGAAATAGGGCTTTTGGGACTGTCTTTCAGAGGTATGAGCCAGCACCTCACAGGGCACTACACAGGGCTCAAACCCATCCTACAGCCTCAGACACTAACAATAGCTTCAGATCAGTGGCATCCCAAGTACATGCACGGGGCACGACTAGGTCACTCATTAATTCTCTTTAAAGGGGTAGCAGATCACAGCTCCAAATGACAGCAACCACCATGATATCAAGAGGTCAGTCTGAGCCGCTAAAGAACAAAACTGTAGAAAGGAGTCATGTTTCACCCAGCCAAGTCAGTGCAAAACTTCTAATCAGGTAGAAAACACCAGGGGCTCTTCTGACAAAACAGAAGTTGTCTTCTGGCCCAGCCAGCACCTTTGGAGGATGATGTTTGGAAGATAAACTTCAGGCACTGTGTAAGGCTCAGGCCTGTGATGATCACTGGTGGATTTGGAAAACTCTATTTATTGTTGATCTGACTTTAAATTATTAAGCCCTTTTCTTTCACACACACACAAAAACATGCAACTGATAACAGACAAGAGAAATATCCTTCCAGGGCATCTGAAGTTGCTAGAAATTTCCTCATGCATTGCAACTATCCCAACAAGATAAACTCACCGTTTTCATCTATGAACACGTGCATTGCATCCACGGAGAGCTCATCTTGCACAGACGCCTCAGGTCCACTTATTACTTGCAAGACAGAACTGTCTTGCTGAGAAGTTACCCGGTAGATTATCTGCCTTTGCCTGCTGCCCTGGTAACTTGACACAAAAATGTTTCAAAACTACTATGAGGAACTTTTTTCTTGTTCTCAATAAAACAAAAAGAAAGAGAGGTTAATTAAAAGTTTATGTCATTTCTACTCAGTTAAACAAAACAGCTTACATCATATCTTTGAAGTACAAAATTGTAAAATAAACTGGCCTTACAGTGCTGCAAATTTGGCAGACTCTGGTAGCACCGGACTAGTACTAGCACGATCTTGGCTTTGTACATCTGATCTTTCCTGTTTAGGAAGTTGCTCACAGTGCTTTTCTGTTCCCACCATTTCTTCTTTTCTCTCCGTCATCTGGCTATCTGGAAAACAGGGCAGTGAAGTGGAGCCACTCTCTACAGATGACTTTCAAGAGTTTCATTCATTAACTACTGAACAAGAGCATCTAAAAATTAAAATCTAAAATACTGTAATATTTGCTAGTTTTACAAAATGCACTACCATTACTTAAAACATTACAACCACAAATCTGGATGAGGAGGTACTCTGACTCTAGTGAATGGGCTGTTTCAAGAACACACTGCGTGAAGCAGAGGACAAACAAGAGAGAATTTCTGCTTTGCTTCTCCTATTGTTTCAGAGGGAAGCAATCTGTTCCTAATCTAGAATGGTACAAGGCTGCTCCCCTGGGGGCTGTAATTTGTTCCCAAGCTGTGTACGCTGGCAGTGGAAAAGCAGAAGCACTGGCCCATTCCCCTTTTACAAAAGGGAAAGCAGCATCTTCAAAGGAAATAGAGCTCTTGGACAGGAAAGTAGATAGCTGCCTAATCCGTCTTCCCCACTGGCCACACACCTGGTGCAGGACAAAGGGCAGACTGTCAAAACAGTTTCACAGCAGATTATTATATGCCTGGAAAATACACAACTATAGATTTAAAAATACACATGAAGTATTTCTCCAATTTCTACTACTTTGAGTACCAATTATATTTATATTACCTCTCTACATGCATGTCATTTATTTTTATATATATACATGTATACAACATATTCATGGTGAATAGCCAAACATTTTTCAACTGTGCTTTGTTTATAAACCAAAAAAATTATCTGTTAGGGTTTTAAAGTGCAACTAAGGCAGTGATTTCATCAGCACCCTGTGCAGTTGAGCAACTAAATGCTTTAAAAGGAAAAAAAGAGGGCTTTGTAGTGCTTGTTGGAGACGCACCAGTAAGTCCTGTAGCTTTTTGCACCAAGCAAAGTATATTGAAACAGACTTATCCAGACTTCTTGCAATACCTGCTGTTAAAACACTTCAGATCAAGGAAAAAAACACAGAAATTTCACCCCACTGAAAATTCCATATCTTAAACTGTATTTCTCACCAATATAATTACCATCCTATCCTGCAAGAATTACCAGTCAAGAAACAGTGGTGTCATATCTAAGTTGGTCTATGGATAAAACAGAATGAAGGCTTCTAAAGAGATGTTTTACCTTTTATAAGGTCAACCGACAAAACTGAAAAAAGTAAACAAGCTTTTGCATATGCAGACCTTTCAGATCATCTGCCTTATTTTCCACCAACTGTATCAACTGATCTACCAACACATTAGTTCTACAAACTAACCTACCTTCATGAGCTGAAACATTCCACACCAGTTTCAATTCATAGGACAAAGCCCACTCACACCCTAAAGCCTCAGACACTTCACCATAACCACTTTTCACTGCAGACACTTCACTCTGTTTTTTGGGGGGAAGGAGAGGCAGCATCCATAAGCACAAGAACAACTTTAACTGTACCACCGCATCTTGTCCCAGCAGGTCTCAGCCCTTAATGTGAAGCACAAGAAGGAGCATCCAGCCCAGAGTCTCACTGGGGCTCCAAACACTCACCAGCTCCAGTATAAGAAGCAAGGGGGCAGTAGAGATAAAGACACCATGTAATTCTTGCTGCGAACCATACTGTTCTTCAGCTTCCAAGAGGAAGAAAAAACCAAAACAACCTCACGACAACATTGTCAATATTCCAAGTCTCCAGCCCTCCCTTTGTAGCATATGACAACCAAGGATCCTAACCTCCTGTGCTGTAAATACAGTGGAAGAAGTACAAGTTTGGTGTGGAGAAATACTTTATACCTGTTGTGCATGGAGGTAAAATTCAACAGGTCTTCCAGATCTATTTTATTCTATCTTGGGAAAATAAACAAAAAAAGGCAGTTAGGGGAAGTGGCAACAATTTTTCCCATTCCTAGTTAAAGACTTAAACTCCAGTTTAAGCAGAAACAGTGTCATTACTGAAGCATCCCCTTAATGATGTAACTATACCTGTGGGCGGTGATGGAACCACAGATACCTAATCAAAATGACCTTCCTAAAAGCTTGGGCTGTTCAAGCTGTAAGAATAATTCATAAAGATCAGAAACTGTGGTTTAAATAACCTAACTGGTCCCACAGTGCCCCAAACTAGCTTTAGGGCTGGAGCAATTAATTTTTTTTTTAATTTGATTATCTAGTGGTTTCAGAATACACATCCCTCTTCTCCATTCCAAACCACAAGCCTTGCAGACTTCTTTTTCCTGCTGTGGTGAAGAGTCATAATAACAAAAACCTAAACATACTGCTTCTTACAAGTTTTATATGCCAAGCAGACAATACTACGGTGATGAGCACTTCCAGCACTAGAAAAGTGGGCCATGATGGCTTTGTGACTGGTTTTCAAGATTATTACTCATCTCCTTCCAGGTGACTTACACCTTCAGTATTTAAATGAAGATAGAGGTGTCTAGACTAGGAGTGTCCTGCCAGAGTACGCAATCAGCTCTACGTCACCAAATGCTCCCTGCATGGCAATTGTCCTGGCAAAGCTCAAATACTAGGAGAAACCTTTCCCAAGTGCAAGAGCAGACTAAAAAGGACAACATGGCAGTGTACTTGTACTTTTCCCTGTGCCATTTATTCATATCTATTGTTCCACACGTCTCAAGCACGTAACACTCCTGGGCTCACAGTAGTATCAAGATCAGAACTAGGCTCTGCAATATCCACATATTTTATCTGGAAATTACATGCCACATGACTCAGACATGTGAGGTGTAACTATCAGGACTCATGGCTAAATCAGTCTTGGGGCAGGGTGATTCAGAAGAGTCCTGCATAAACAGCCAAGTTTTGGTCTGTACACTATTTTCATATTTTGAATAGAGCACAAGACACAAGCTTAAGTTATCTTGGTAAAATACTTACTAAGAGGAACAATTCGTATATGTCCCTTACATAAGATACTTTCTGTAAACATTTTTTTCTGCACTAAAGACTTCTACCAGCATAGCAACATTACTTAAAAGTGTACCATCCCAGTGCTGACAAATGAGCTCCTAATTTAGAAGTGGTTAGAGTACCATAATTTCTTTTGCCATGTACCTTTTTACTTAAAGAACAGATTTTAAGCATCCCAAATCATCTTATAGACAAACCCCTCTTCTACTCTAGGAAGAGGCTGAAAACAATTTTATAGTTGAAATAGAACAGCCTTTGTATATATGTTAATACAGTGAGTCCAGAGGAGGGCCACCAAGATGATCAGAAGGATGGAACCTCTCCCCTGCAAGGAAAGGATGAGAGAGTTGGGCTGAGATTTCAGCCTAGAGAAAGCTCCATGGAGACCTAATTGCAGCCTTTCAGTACCCGAAGAGAGACCACAGGAAATCTGAAGAGGGACTTTTTACAAGAGTGTGTAATGATAGAACAAGGAGGAATGTCTTTAAACTGAAAGAGGGCGGGTTTAGATTGGATATTTAAAAGAAATTCTTCACTGTAAGGGTGGCGAGGAACTGGTACAAGGTGCACAGAGAAGTTATGGATCCCTCATCCCTATAAGTGTTCAAGGCCAGGCTAGGTGAGACTCTGAGCAACCTGGTCTAGTGGAAGGCATCCCTGGGTGGGGAGTGGCGGGAGTTGGAATTAGATGATTTGTTAAGGCCCCTTCCAATCTAAACAATTCTATAATTCTGTGATACAGTAATCACAGTAACCAACTATCAGTGTATCTCAACCTTAAAGCTGCCTTATTACAACATCATTAGAATGAAATTTTATTGCTCTGTAACTTTTCTCCAACACATTTTTACTATTTGTGGCCTCCTACCAGTCTTCCAAACCTTCTTCCTCATCTTTTACTTACATACCCCTATCCCAACCTTCACAATTCACTCCTGTAAGATAAAATGCCACTGCTGTCATAATTTCAAACACCATCTGGTTTGAAATCTGGGCAAGCAGAATTAAGCTAATTAAGCCTGTCTCTCTTCTGTTCATTAATTGCCTTGCTAAAGAATCCACTTTCTTCAACAACATTATGCTCCAAAATAGGAATTTTCACTTTAAAATATATTTGTTGCCTGTTCAGTCACAGAGAAGTGATTTCAAATCATCCTATGCTTTTGTTAGCACCAGCATGAAACAAAAGTTCTACAAGCTGTGAACTGTGCCATAAATACATGTGGATTATAAATCCTAAGGACATTCCTAATCCTTTCTTCACCAACTGCTTTAGCAAAAACATCTAGCTTATGCACTTCATTCTCAACCCAAATTTGCCTATTATGACATAATAGGCATACTTTAAAAGGAAAAACTGACATTTAAGCTGCTCATCCACCAAACAACGGGAGTGCCCAGGGAATACCACACTGTCCAAGAACTGTTACAAAAGTTCAGCATGGACACTGAAGAAGCACATGGCATTATCCATTAATGAGGATTACCTCATTAATCCTGAAGTAACAGGAAAAACTAGCAACAGGCAGTGTACCTGCTACAGGAAGTGACTTGCTCAAAACAATCTCCTGTGTCAGCAGCAGAGCTAGGAATAAGTAGCCTAATCATTATCCCTACCAATTACACCAGCGTACAGACCTCTGAAATAACGTCATAATTTCTTTGCAGATGTCAGACTTGTCATCATACTTACTACTAGCTCTTCAACTTAAAGACTGAAATTTTAAAATTTCAACCTGTCAAGCCTTATCCATTGAGCATCAGATTTAGAGAACTGAGTTCTGCACACCATCCAAAACGGGGCACCATATACCATGCGGCCCCTCTCTGGCACAAGAGTCAGGGATGACACACAGCTGCTCAGAGATGAGCTAGCACCAGGCAGGGCTTTATTTCCTACGTGCTACCAACCTGCCAGCAAAATCCCCTGCTGTCACTTCCCACCACAGTTGTCAACTGCACCGGTGACTCAATGCACAAGATCCTTCTTCCTCATGACTACACGGCATGTGATAGTCCTCCTTCTCACATGCAAGGGGAAAGAAAAAAAAAAGTTTAAAAATATCTACAGGAGTATGCTTTAGTTTTTTATAGGAGAAGGGTAATTGCTCAGGATTCAGAACAACTCACTCGAGGTTGTGGTTTGTGCACTGCCCAGAATGATGAGTACCTTTACTAAAAGGAGTCTGCAAAACATCTAAATTCAGGCCATGCAGTCCTGGTTTAGTTTCTCCCGTGCCAGACCCCACCACTCCCACAGCAGGCTTTGCTCCCTGGGTGATAATATAGCCTGTCCTAGATTACAAGCCAGCTGTGCCAAAGGGGACATACAGGAGGTTTTGCCCTGCATAAGTCTGATGCACAACTGCTCTTACTTGGCTCAAGACACATCAGAGGGACCCAAAGCAGTGAATAAACCCAGCTCCCCTTACACTTCTTGAAGACTGAAAAAAATTTGCAGGTGCCCTACAACACGCTTTCATCACGTGGGTGGTACAAGTGTGATTCAGAACTGAAAGGACACTGGTCTGAAAGTCAGTTTTAGCAACAGTGTCAGTGGTGTTTTCTCACAATCTAGAAGAGGTGGAGTGGCTACAGAACAGCTCTTAGAGCTTGTATATTCTATATTTTAACAGGTTAAATCTGGCAACCTTAGTAGTGTAAAGAAAGGCTTTAATTTTCTCCTACTGCATTTTACCAAGCTGTCTACTGGTAAAAGCTTATGTGGTCAGGATGATAATTCTTCTACTTCCACAGAACACAAGTTCTGTGAGGGACCACCCATAACAAAGATCCATCCATGACATTCAGTCACTTGCCACACTGTTCTGATGAGTACATTTCCCCACCTTCCACAAATTATGCAAAATATCAGCTTTCTCTCGCACAGCTCTGAATATCCAGCTTTCCAGGAATTTGCCAATTTTCTCACATAGCCTAATGAAAACCTTTCTGGGGTGCATTCCATGCTCATTTGGACCAGACATCTATTGCTAACTTTTGCCAATTAGACAGTTTGCAAGGTTAAAAGTACAAAAACCAAACAGAACCAACCTCCTCCCTCAAAACAACTGGTGCATAGCTTGACTTTGTATTCCCACACACACACTTTTCTTAACAACCACTCTAATGTGGGAATAATTTTTATTTAGATCTGTTCCAAGATGCTATATTGTTAAAGCATATTTGCAATTGCAAGGTTGTAAACAAATTAAAGGCTTTCTCATTTCTAAAATTTAGTCTTGCTGTGGGGAAGCTGCCAGTAATGACAGTAATTTATTTTAACAAACAGCACATTCTGACTAGGCTAGAAAACAAAGCCTACTTGCTCTTTAAAATAACTGCCTTTGAACTACCTCTCCCAAGCTCAAGGAATTCAGACTGACTCTCCTTTTTCCCACAGCACCAGTTCAAGGTGCAGAATCCACAGCCACCATCTCTGCTTCTGCAGGCCACACCCTTTCCAGTACCTCTTCTGTTTCAGGGTGACACTTGCTGAGCCCAGCCCAAACTGCAAACAGAGACACCTAATTACACGTGTATGCAGCTCAACTTCACTGCCTCGCAAGAGTAGAGATTTTAAAAAATAGAGAACAGGAAGACTTAGATTAGCTATTAGGAAGAAATTCTTTACTGCAAGGATGCTGAGACACCAAAACAGGCTGCCCAGAGAAGCAATGGATATCCTATCCCTAGAACTGTTCAAGGCCACGTTGGATATGGCTTTGAACACCCTGGCCTAGTAAAAGGTGTCCCTGTCCATGGCAAGGGTTTGGAATTAGATGATGTTTTAAGGTCTCTTCCAAACAAAACCATTCTATGATTCTGTGAAATTCAGTTCAAGTTGCTAAATGAGAGCTTGGTTAGAGGGAAGAGCAGAATTCTTCTGTTTCCTCATGATCTTTAAGAATCTTCTTCACCAGATCTAAAGCACAATAGCTACACGTACATGAACAAGCTTTGGGTTGGGGCTTGGGTTGCTTTTTTTTTCACTATGGAATCTGAGTCTGACTTATTCTGATCATCCATTGCTTTCTTTTATGCAGCAACCTTCTCTGTTCATATTATCTGAGGGTACTTGTCTGAAAGGCCTTTCTAGATTAGCTGCACTCCCTCTTTTTTAATTTCCATTTAAATTTACCTCTGAAATTCTCTTTTCCAGCTAAGTCACATCATTCGAAAGTATAATTTTTGTGTAAATGCCCCCTTTTATGGTTGAGGAAAGGCAAAAATCACAATCTGCTTGCTGCACCCCTCATGTTGCTGTGTGCTGTTGTGCAGGCAGGTGACTGCACCCCAGGAATCCAGCAGGGCTCAGCAGGCTCAGGTGAGAAGCAGGGCTTGCTCAGCACTTGTCTTGGGTAACCAGAGCACAGACTGGAGCCAGCAGGGCAGGCTGATTAACTTGATAGAGAAGGACAAAAACTGCAGTTTAGAATAAAGAGCCTGAGAAGGCGGGAGAGATGGGTAAGACACATGAGAAGAGAGGCAGCAGGTCTAGTAAGAGCAAAATTCACTTCTCCTGTACTTACCTGCCTCTCAGTTCCTTCTGATGAAGCAACTGAGAGGAGGGCAAGTACAGGAGAAGTAAATGCAAGCCATGGGGAGGCAACACCTTTGGGTGGGCTCAATAGAGTGGAAAAGCCTAAACCAGCAACAGTGTGGATTGCTAGGAAGAACAGAAGGAAAGCAGAGAGAGTACCAATATGAAGAGGAAGACAAATAAGGAGGGGAGTGCCCAAACTGAGAAGGGATGACTGAGAAAGGAAGGGCACAGAACCAGAAAACGTGGAAGAATAAATAGACTCGGGTGAAAGATGAGGACAGACTTAAAGAAGACTGAAAGGTAAATGGAATCTAAAAGAAAATGACACATTGAGAAGATAAATCTACTTTTTTTTTTAACAAGATTAAGGTACACATTTCACAATAGTTTTTTGCAAAGCTTTTAAGTCAGTTGAGCATTTTTCATGTAATGGAAGGTTCTTGCAGGAACAAGCTAGTGGAACACAGAGCAGGCAAAATAAGAGCATCAAGCAGTTCTTCTAGGCTACCATCAAGTTTCCTATCTTCCATGCAAACTAAGAATTGAGATTGCATCCTCTTAGGCTTTCTTAAAACAGTTTATCATAGGATCTAAAGTAAAACAAGCACTTTGGAGAAGGGGAAGATACAGGTTGTCTTATTTCACTTGGATTCAGATGTTCTAAACTGATTGCACTGACCACTTGGGGAAGTACCCTGAGACTGCATCTGCCTTCACTGCACCATATCTCACATCCTCATTAAATGGCCCTGTTAATTTTGCCTACAGGGCTGCTAAACAACAGTCCTCCCCAACAGAAAAGGGTCACAGAGTTCAGTGACAGCAATGAGAATGCTGATTAAAACCAGCTATTTCTACACAAGAGCTATAAATTCTACTGCATATAGGATTTTAATTAGTTGATTGATTTTGTTTTAAATAAAAGCCTCCTTGATTAAATGGCATCTAGCATGGGAATAAACTACTTTTCATTAAAATACTGGGGACTTTCACCAAAAACAGTCACCAAACTTTCTTCCTTAAAATGAAACCATTTTAATTTTAAGAGACTGCAAATCAAAACTCTTACCTACTGAGAACAAGTACATGATTTTTCCTTTTTTTTAAATTATAAGCCAACTTGCAACCATTCAGGAAATTTAGAAATATATGTATGTGTGCACACACGTTTTAGCTATAAGTTGAACCATCTCCAGTGATAATTCCAGCTTTCCTACTTAGAGGCATACAGAAAACTCCTCAACATGCACCTGGTAATAAGTGCAAGGCCACATGTAATGCTATAGCTATACACATTTTTGGAGGATACTTCTGACATTCCAACAATCCAGGCACACTAATTTAGTACACAATACTAGATACATAATGCATACCTACTAAGCTTATCACTAGGTTTCCTGAAGGAAGCAAAACAGTTTTCTTCAAGAAGATAAAAATATTTAAAAATCGCAGCTGACATGATCACACACTTTCACTAAGCCACTTTGTCCCACCAAGTCTAGCCCTACCCTAGCCCTATTAGCAAAACCAGTCTTACTCTGGGAATTTGCCTTACTGGAGATATCCAGCTAAGCTGCTGTAAGTAATCAAACTCTTCACAATATCTTTATTCCAAAAGAATTGTAAGCCATGAATAATACCTCCAACAAGCCCATTTTCCTTTGTCGTCTCCGTTTTGACAGTGGATTGATTAGATGTCTTCATCTTTGAGGTATTAATGGATTCCAAGAGGGAGACAAATTCTAGAAAGTTAGATTCATTGGGCATCTGTCCTTCTTTAGCTTCTAGATCTGATTTAGAGGTTGGTAAGGTCTTTTCTTTGTCAGATACCTCCACAGAATTCTTACTTAAAAGCACATCTGTCCCACTGTCTACGCTCAACACCCGCATGTGCCTCTTTTCATGAGCAGTTCTACAGGACTGCGGGTCTAGGTTATGCAGGTCTTCCTTAGAACTTAAATCCACAGTCTGGACATTTTCCAGAGCATTTTCCTGATTTGGATCTGAGCAAGTGTTAGTTTCTAGAGGTGTATTTGCTGGGTTGCTCAGCTCCTTTACTGCATCACCCGATTCATAGCCAGAGCATTGGTTGGATGACAGCTCTGCTCTCAACATTTCTGGAGTTCTGTCACTTTCAGTAACTTCAGAGCAAGGCTTAGTCTTACTGTCATCAGACAGGTCAAACGTGATAACAGGGATTCTGAGCTGTTCATTAGTTTGTTGACTTGACCAGCCTGCTCTAACTACACCAGAGTCATGGGCTGAACTTGTTCTCTCAGTTTCCAGGGCCTGTAAGTGGACAGAGCCTGGCAGGTCACTGAGGGTGGTGTTTGGTGTAGTACTCATTGTGATGACAATTTTAATGGGCTCACACAGCTGGTCTCCAGGAAGAGAATTGTCCACAACTGCAACAGCAGTCTCACTGTCAGAGCAATCAAGGCTATTCTCAGCATTGCAAGAACTTTCCATGTGCTCGTGCTCTTTGGTTGCAATGGCATTGCACTGTGGGCAGTTACTGGTAAAGCCTATCTGTGGTGATCCATCTGGCAATTTCTCTCTTTTGTAGCTTTTAGGATTACTTAAACGGTCTGAAATAACTGAATTTTCACTGTCCCATGGCTCTGAAGAAACACCAGTCCTTAAAATATCACCTTGTGATGAAGAAATATTGGAGAAGTTTTTAGCTACATCTCTGTCCACAAAAATATCTTGGGATCCATGGTGTCCACAAGGCTGTCCGTTCACTCCATCACCAGGAAGTATTTCCAAAGCAGCTGGTTTTGTCACTATTGCTGATGTGGTGGCACCTGAACTGGAGGTTGTAGAAACAGGTAAAACATCTGCTTTGATACAGGGTGAGGTAGATGAAACTGGTGGTGTAGCCTGGTCTTCTAGTACCATAACACCTAAGAAAAAACATTTGGGCATTAGGGCTCATGAACATGAACACAGCATTATTAAAGTATGACTTTTAACAAACAAAATCTGATCCAGAGCAGAGCAAAGGAAGCACAGATGATGTAGCTGATTAAAAAAGTTTCAAAGCAAGGAGGTTTTGTCATTAGCTACATATGAAATACTATAAAAGCAAGATGGAACCCTTCCAAGTCAGGACAAGTGCACCAGCATATGTATTTAAATAATCAAAATAGCTGAAGAAACTAGTTGCAAAATCAAAATGTTTTACAGAACTATGCCTACTTAGGGAGAGATGAAAGAAAGAATAAGCCAATCCTGCAGGTTTGCTATATCAATTTCAGCAATTCCTAAATGGTCACACAGGATACGGGGATCAGCCTTAACAGAAATGAGATATTATTTAAAATATTAAGACATCTCAAGCACTGGAATATACAATACAGAGCTAAAGGTTGACAATCACAACAGAAGTCTACAGTCACCTGTTTAAGGGCTCTAAGATGCAATCCAAGTGTTAACTTCCTAGTTAAATGCTTTACAGAAGCACAGAGCTTCCCAAGAATGTGGGGCAAGGCTCTTTCATCTCCCTGTATCAAAATGGGGAGAGCTATTTGCACACCCCTCAAAAGACTACATCCCAAACAGCTTGGCTGACAGTTGAGAAAGCTTAGTCTGTTAGAACACCCTTGAAATTTAGTTCTGGCTCTTCAACTCACATCCTAATAGGAGGCAGAACAGAACCTGCCACGGGGTCCTCTGTGCCATTACTCTTTGTACCAAGCAATGATTAAACAACAGTTTAAGGGGATTTATAAAGCCTTTAAAATACCTCTAAGATCTTCAATAGTTTCCCGTGTTGGCAGGTCCTAAATAATGAAAAGAAACACGTAAGATTAACATGGTCATTTATTAAATTGTTCGGGAAAAAAAAAAATCTATCAATGTAGCTATCAATAGCTATCTAATCAAAGCTTAATTACAGCGTTGGTAAGCTGTTTAACTTCACCGAAATTTGCACATGTACCTTGCACAAAATTCAAGGGGTGGGTGAGGGAGATGGTTATAGAACAGTCATGCTCCAAATTGCATCACTGCAATTGTGTGTGATGTTTGGGGAGGGGAAAGAAAGGCAAGATGTTCTTTAAAAAAAATTTTGCAGTGCCTAATCCAGATACTTTTTTTTTTTCAATCATTAAGGAATAGAATGTGTTCATCTGTTCCACTTTTCCAGTTACATGTTTCCAAAGCACTAGGAAAAAAAGTTTGGTCTCTAGCATTGGTATTTCTCAATGGAAAACTGGAGGACAGAGGCATAAAATGAATACAAAATAATTTAGATTCCAAGAAAACTTTGAAGGTCATTTAGTTCAAATCCCCTCTGCCATAAACACACACTCAAAGCAGGTACAGTTTGAGCAGGTTGCTCAGGGCCATCTCCAAAGAGCTTTGAAAATCTCCAAAGAAAGAGATTTCACAACTTCTCAGGAAAACCTCTTCCAGTATTTGACCACTCACTTGGTAGGGAAAAAAAAAAACAAACCGAATCAACCACCAAACAAACAAAAAAACCCATGCAAAAGACATTAAATGTAATTGATCTAACTGTAGCTTTCCATGGCTGCAACTGTTTCTTATCCTGTCACTGGGCACCTCTGAGAAGACAGTGCTCAATCTGCTACGTATCTTGCTATTGGAAAGCTGAACACAGCAGTAAGCTCTTCTTCTATGCTTACAAAAGAGTTCAGCCTCACAAAGGCTAAAACATCCTATCTGCCTGTCCTCACACATGATGTTCCTCAATCACCTTGGTGGCCTCTGCTGAATTCTCATCAGCAGGTCAGTGTGCATGGGAACTAACACACAAAACTAAACACAATACCCTTGAGGAATACTTCAGGAGTTTAAATTCAACAGCCTAATTAAGAACAGCCTAATAATTAAGAACAGCCTAATAATTAAGAACAAGACATTGAAAAAAAAGACAGTGACTCTCTTCTGACTGACAGGCACCAAGACCAAGAGGAAATAATAATTATCTTCTAAAATTTCATGGTGGTATCCTGGCAGCAAGAACAGGAGACTTGGTTTGATAAGACCCAACCTACATGTTTGGAAGAGGGAGACCAGGATGAGGTCCCAGGAAGACAAAGGTTTGTGGAATGGACAAATACCAGAATACTGGAGAGTAGGACAGAAACAAGGTGAAAAATATTTTACTTCATAAAAAAAAAAAACAAACAAACCAAAAGAACTACTAATGTCTGTGAATCACACAGATGCTACAAAAAGGTAAAAACACTCCAGGAAATGAAGAAATAGTTCTGATTCAGATCAGGATTTGAATAATTTGTAGTAAATAGGGATAAAGGGTGGGGGTGGAGGAATAGGAAGACAGAATGAAGTATCAAATAATCACTTATTCAGAAATCACTAACCATCCTCTGCACTGACTGAGGCTGGAGTCCTGTAGAAAAAAATAGCATGGCATCACATAATTAAAGATGTTATCACAGTATGCAAGGGGAGTAGCTTAAGATTACACAGACAGTGTTATTTTGTTTCTTAATTTTTTTAAAATTTCTTTAACTTACCATGAGTGTTTCCTATTTTTTTCTTTAATAACATTCACATACACCACCTTCATCACTTCATATACCTTTGATTTATTAAGCACAGCCATTGACGTTGAGTGCACATATATGTACTTTCACCCTCCTGTAGACATCTCCTGTATTTAAATGGCTTTTATACTTCCTTTAAATACTGAAGAGATGTTTTTGGTTCATTTCGTAAGTCTAGTTACACAAAACCAAATTATTAATGCTTCAGGAGCAGATCCCTTCAGAGGCAACAAAATAATGCTGATTGCATTAGCCTCTCCCTCCTCTCAAAGCAGTCACAAAAACTAGTTGCTCTTGGCAAGATTTACAAAGGCCACTTGCTATCTATAGAGCAGAGAGAGCCCTCCTAAGAAGTGCAGCACTATGTATGACAGTTTCAGCTCTGCAAAGGCAAACCTTTAGGACCAAAGGCTGACTGGCAGCAGTGGTACACCCAGTAGATGCATGGAACGACCCTTCCGGAGCAGGCCTATGTTACAAGCAATCAATATGTGCCAACGTGGAGCTGTGTGTGGTGAGCTGTGGAGTGCATGAGGTGAGGACACTGCTGGAGAAGGGCACATACTAACCGTGGCTCCAGGCGAGTCCTGCGAGGGAGGAGCCTGCACCCTGGAACTGTCATGAAGTGTTTGGGTGGAGTCATTTTGGCTGGTCTCCCCGACGACGTGATCCCCCGAGTTATTGCTGAAGGGGAAGCACAAGAAAGGTAAAGCAATGCTTCTTATCCCAGGGCATCACAGTGAGTTTTGGGAAGTAGCTGACGAATGAGAAAAAAATGGGAAGAAGCAGCACAGCACAATGAAGTGACAGCACTTTTCCCCTCCAATGATACAAGCACAGGGCTGTAAAAGTCTTATAATGCCTTTCTGCACTTCCTTCCACACCAAGACAACTTGATAAAAACAAGGGAATTAAAAACCCCTCAATCTAAAATTATTATGGTGTCTTCAAAAGTAGAGCTATGAGAAATACAATGACATCTCTTCAACCTCCCTGTGCATAGATAATGCCATTTAGCTTGCCTGACACACACACAGATTTATCAGCACAAAAGGCTGTTTGGGGCTTTTCCTTAGACATCAAAAGCTACTCCTTTCACAATTTTTGCTTTGTAAGTCCTTGTGTACGTAAGGCTTATCTAACTGTCTGTTTATTTGGAAACCTCCCATAAAACAACTACTTGAAAGGCAAGACTGAGAGTACTAATATAATTATTAGACCACAAAATGAAATTTTTACTCTAGTCCAGGCAAAGCAAATATATAGCCATTACGAATTTCATATATTATAGGGCAATTTGTTGATCAGTACCTTTGTGGATACACTAAACTATCCAAAAACTCCTTTTATACATATTTTCTACTACCTTTTCCCAAGGATATAAGCAGGTCTTTTTGGACAACGTTTATTACCAAGAGCCTACAAACAGTCTCTTTCTCAGGTATAACACAACAAAAATGCAGTTTAAAAAAACCAAACAAACAAACGATCCAGAAAAACACCACAGTGAAATGTCAAAAAGCATGGGGGTGGGCTTTTCTATTTGTTCATGGGGTTGGTTTTTTTTCACCAAAAATTTATTTTTAAAATTCTAAAGCTGTATATAAGCTATAAAATTATTTATCTGGGGGTCTCTATTGTCTTTCCATGATTTTTTTTAGTTAACTGGGTTCAAAAACTTGTTCAACCAACCTGCCAACTAGCAAGGTCTGTTAAAAAAATTCTGTCATCCATCCAGTCAAAATAATATTAAGTTCTTTATTTTCTGACAAAGTACTAAAAAATGGATTGTTGTGCATACACAAATCAACCTGGGAGGAATAGCCAAGTGATTTAACATGCAACTTTTAAATTATTCTACCTTTACTTCTCAGCCAGAACAGTCCGAAAGGCCTAAGCCCATCTAAAATAAAAATGTTGTATGGTTACTGACACAGAGAGGCATTTCTCAGAAGAGTCTTGATGCAGGCAGACCTTGACTCTCCCAGCAACATCACTGCCAGGAGTGTAGCACTGATGTACATGTGTAAATCACAGAAGAGCAGTAGCACAGAGGAACTCAAACTATCTTGATACTACTGGCACAGAATTAGCAGTAGCAACTGCAAATGCATCAAAAAATACCCTAAGTACTTTTATATAGAGCTCTCTTTATACTGAAGCTTGACTGGTAGTTTTAACAAAACTACTCAATTTAAGATTGCTCTGGACATTTCCATGCTTCTGTCCCTTTTGGATGCACCTTATTTCAGCATTTTTCACATCCATCATCACACTTGGGATCACCGAAAGCCACTTGCCAGCTTCATTTATCTGTATGACTCAAGCTGGAAAAACCAGCAGGAAACGTCTCCATTTATTCCAAAGAGTGTATAGTGGAACATTCTACCAATACACAAATCTGGAAAACATCAGTAATAGTCTTCATCTCACTACTGTTTTTACCTTTAATAACATCACAGCCTGGAAGCAGCCTTATTGATAACATGCAGCAAAGACTAATACTACCTGGCTTCTCAGTAGAGAAGCTACAACTACCTGCCAAATGCCCCTGAGAAATAAAAGCAGTACTAGCTTTCCCCATGAACAGGGCCACAGAAGCATCATAAGCAGTCACAATAAAACATAGGGGGCAAAAGCAACTTACACATCGAGGTGTGAGCTGAGAGGGAAGTTACTACAAGCATACAAAGGCAACATGAGGTCAGGCTTCCAAAGCCATGATATTAAAGCATTTTCTTTGCCAACAGGTGCCTGCCACTTCCTTGCCTCTTACCAGCAGGTAAGCCCAGTAGGAAGAGGGAAGAACAAGCATTTAAGGCTTCCTCAGAAAACTTCTTTCAGGTTTTCTTCATGATCTGTTAGCACCTCCAGTACATATCTCCTTACTACCTTCACAGTGCCCAGCTGCTGCATGACCTCTGAATCAGGTGCAGCTCTGCCTGCTTCACCACAAGAATGTTTTAGCTACCCAGTATAAAAGCACTAATCAGGTTTTTAAAAGGGTCATTCTTCATACAGCTGTAAGAAGTTTTCTGCACTCAACAGACATTTCTGCTATGCAGGACCATGGTGCAAACTCACCCAGTTTTACATAACATGTCAGCAATGCAATGAAAACCTTACCTACAATTTGAGGACTGAACCGCTTCTCCTTTTTGAACCTCTGCGTCTTTACATTGCCTTCCATTTTTTCTTGAGAGCTTTTGCTGAATTACTTCACCTTTATCAAACATAAGGTGCAAACGGTAGCTGATCACCTTTATTACCGTGAAGAACACCGTCACCGAGCTGCAGTACACAAAAACTGTCACTGCATTTGCTGGAAAAGCCTACAGAAAGAAATAATGAAAACACAATGACAACAGTTTGCTTTGAGAGGACGCAGCTAAAACTTTTAAATACAATGTATGTATTGAATTCTGCTCACAGAAAAGGTTTAAGGGTTTCTTCAAGCTTCAAATCATTTCACAAGATCTAGACATCTTTTTATTAGCGGTGGATATTATTTTTTATCAAAATCAGCAAAAATCTCACTGTTGACAAACATTATAAAACTTTTTAAAATACTGCATTCCCATGTTAATGCAGTTGCAGCCTTTCCTGAACTATGAATTCACAAAAATACAGACACAAAATGAAGCATTAGTTACCTACAAACAGGAAGCCTTTAGAAAAATTCTGTCATTCTACCCTGTCACTTATGACTCAATAGTAAAATATTGCAGTTTGATGTCCATTTTCTAATGCCTCACAACATCTTCCCAAATACCTTAACCACTGAGGAATTTTAAATAATTAGTAAGGACTAGTCAAAACAAATTAATAGAAAGTTGGAGAGGCATCCTGTCCTGGCTGAGGCACGAGGAGTGATCGATTGGCTGTGTGGTGCTTGGTTGCCAGCTGAGGTTAAATTATGACACAACCTCTTGGAATTCTTTTTCTAAAGTACATAATTGTTAATTTGCAGCTGTCTGTGATCTGTTTGCTGATCTGCGATGAGCACCACAGCTCTTAGTCATTAAAACTAATTATAGTTCAACTATAGCCTGTAAAGTTCTTTCACAGACCTGAGATACTAACAAGTTTTTTATCTAAAAATACTTCCTTACAGTAAAGGGCAAACCATAGCAATGGACACTTGCACTTATAATTGAAGTACCAAATTCTTTACCATTATAGTCATAGAACACACTTATGTATTGTCATTACACAGCTGCAGGCTCACAGTGAGTTTGATCTCTTTTCAAGTTTTAGTTTGTTTTTTTTTTAACAGAGCTTTACCATATTCCTGCACAACAACAACAACAACAATCCCAAGCAACAAACAAAAACAAAAATGGTTTTCAATACTCAGGATTTGCTAAAAGCCTACCGAACTTAATTTTTAAGAATGGTCTTTACTTTGGGACTAAATCAAACATTTTTCCAAATTCAGAAATAAATCACACCTACCACACAGGTAAAGGGAAGGGAACAAGGCATGCTTATTTCATCTTTAGAACAAGTCACCACATTTATCTGGATGTTGAAATTAATATGTTGAATCATTTCTGTGTTGTGACAAGCACTTGGGTTGCAATTCTGATGCTGCTTTTGGCTCACTGGGACTTCATACCATCAAGAGGTACATGTGAAAATTTTAAGGCGAATCCTTTTTTATGACTATTCTGATTCAGATACAAAGAATCTATTGCACAATAGTGGAGGAGCTATTAGGATGTATGTACAACCAGTGATCCCTAATAAGACAGACATGACTTTCTACAAGTTGAGGCTTAAGTCTACTTCAAGGTACTGTGTAAATACCACCTCTCACCATACCCTTCAGTTATTTAGCGAACTCGGGCCAGAGAGAGGATCCATTTGCAAGGTCATGTTCTCAGGGTATAAGGCTTGGTAGATGAGGTTGAAGAACTTGAGGTTGAAGAATTTGTGGTTTATGACTAATGTTTTTACAAAACGAGTTAGAAATTGCTTGGTTTCACCAAGAGCGACAGCCAATTATCTGTAATGACTTGTTTAAGAGAGATTTGTTCACCTTCCAAGGAATCTCTTCAACTATACATTAAAAGGCACAGATCAACCACTCATTATTAAATAACAACTCAGAATGGCCCACTAGAAAAGAAGTGCTTTATAGGTGACATTCATAAAGCTTAATAAATATTATATGAAAAATGTCAAGAGGACACAACAAAAATAGATTTCCAGTAGGGCAGCCTATCCGTGCAGAGACCATGCTACTAAGAGAGACTAAAAGGAAGCTCCCAGATTTCTGAGTGGAAAACAGGGCCAGTTTTAGCAAATGCTGAGTGCTGCATGTCCTCATCCGTGCCTTGTGACCAGACCTAGCAGAGCTATGCCCTGAGCCAGCCCGTGGTCTCCCAGCCCATCTGTCCAAGATACGCTGTGTTTTAGTGCGCTCACCACACCAACACTGTCAATGGCCAGCGTATCCTTAATACTCTGAATCTTGGGGCAGGCTGAGTCCAACAAGCCAGCAGGTTGCTCCTTGCCCATGTGAGGAATTAGGAGAAAGATGAAGCTGAAAATGGAAAGCCCTCCATTCTCTGAATCAGGTCTCTTGCACAAGGTACCAGTGCCATATGACTGCATTTGGCGTTCCCAGGTACAGGCAGGTGAAAGCTATCAAATCCATGCTAAGGAGGAATTAAGTTATGGACCACTGAGGAATTAGGTGATAGAGTCACTTTTGATGCACTGTAGTTATAATTAGCCTGGTTTTCTGTGAAAATGAGGTTTTATAATCACACCATGTGTCTGTGTATTTATCATCTTCCTGCATCCCCTCAGTTGAAAGATAGCCAAAGAATTATAAAGTTCTTCAGCAAACTTTGAGAGAATACACCCCACTGGGCAAGGTCACAGCAGCACACCTCCTCCATTAATGAGAGGAACCCACAAAGCTCTTCGACCTTTTGATGCCACCCCAGTGACAGGAAAAGCTTCAATTGAGCTGACATCTTATTAGAAGCTAGGAAAAAAAAATCCACAAATACAAATTCATTAGAAAGCAGGCTTCATGACTTCCCACAGGTTTCTTTGGAAGCTGTAGTCCTAATTTTCTTCATTCTTGCCCCATTAAAAACTCTACCATAATGTACTTTTTGTTCTCCAGTAGCTTCTGTTGTTGTACCCTGCACCAGAATAGCGTGGGGTCACAGCCAGAAATGCAGCCTGGTGTGCCCCAAATGTGGCCCAACTTACTGCTGCAAATGCAACAGAATTGATGTCACCACATATGGAGCACCTTTGCTTGGGGCTTCTGCCTGCCCAGAGATTGCTCCCAGAAGAACAGCCATATTCTCCTCCACGTGTCTACTGACATTATTTGAGTAGCACAAAGGTAGAGGTGACTGAGCTGTGTACATAAAGATATGTAACCTTTGAACAAAATACCACACCTTGTAAATTGGGCTGAATGATAAACATGAAACCCACCCACTACCTGAGCCCCTGAGACATCCAAAGCAAGGCAGTTCTGCACCTGGGCCTCACTGTCCCAGTGTGCTATAGAACACAAATGAGGGAACTACCAAACAAATGTGCAGTCAGCCACTACCATGAGCGACATGCATGGGAGATATGACACTGGGGCCAAATATCCATGTTTATATATTAATTAAGGTGAATCAGTACTAAGAGATGTTCTGCACACAATATAAAATATGGGAAAGCAGGCAGCAAATAAAATTCCAGGGGTGTACATTGAGTTCTAAGTGTGTGTCCTATTATACACATAATAAATACAGTACGTAACAGGGTAGCCTATCTCTCTGCCGCGGAGATATTTGTATCCTTAACTTTTACAGAGAGATAGAGCAGGGTAAAACATAGTCAAGTGGGACTGGAAGCAGCTGACACACTGCTAGTTTTATCACAGTTTACCTCTGTGTAATTTATGTGCCCACACCCTTATACTGCCATGTTGTACTTCTCCTATCACAGCATGATTTAAAGATCTAGTGTGTAAGAAGTCACAACCCTGTAAGTTCAAGGGCTCCCTGTCCAACAAAAGGCAGGAAGAACATTCAGTATGTTGTGTTGGGGACTCACCCAAACACAATGCACGTTGTCTCACAGCTTGTAAAGTAAGTTATAGTACAAGTATTTTCCAAAGTTGCATCTCTGGGTCACTGGTTTTTTACTAGGGCCGAATTCAGCCCAGGGGCTGAATACTAAGGAGTTATCACTATTTTCATGTGCAAAACACCTAGGGATCCTGGACTGTTTGGTGGAATAAGATTACTTTAATTCTTAATATAAAATGGAAGTTGATATGGCACGTTTAGAAGAGATCTCATTATAATTTTGGAAGTTTATTTGAGCAGCAATGATGCTCCAAATATCCAGTGTACATTTTTAATGTTTAAATAATAAAGAAAAGAAAGCAAAGGAAACACAGATCTGCATTTTCAGGGGAAGGGAAGCTAATAAAGGAATCCTTAGTACCAAAGTAAGCTATGCTGAATAAGCTAGAGAAAGAAATTCTCGATCCACACAACAGAAACAACTTGATACTTTAAGCTCCTCAATGCTACCGTCAGCACGCCTCTGCTGAGCCAGTGTGAAAAAACTAAGAACAGATGGATGAGTTTTGCCATTTGAATCAAATCAGACTGTTTCAGAGAGATTTCAACAAAAGATTATCCCAAGCAAATGAAAAATTTAAAAAGTAGTACTCCGATCTGTTTTGATTTTGCCATTTCGAGAAACATCATTGACTACTTTAGCCTAATCCAAATACTGGTGTCAAGTATGTAACATAAATATCATCCCAAACATTACTGAATATTATAAACCAAATCTATTATAAACCAGAAAAAACCTTTAGCTCAAAAGCAGGTTCAGGTTTCTAAGTGGCAAGAATAGATGTCTTGCATAAAGTTTACAAAGCCTTAGAAACAAGCCACTTAAAACCAAGAAAGCATGTAAGGACATAATTACTGTCAGGCAGCAATCATAATAAATGCATTATTCTTATCAAGGACAAAGAATTCCCATAGCAATACGTTAGCTCAAGAACACAAGTCCTGCATTTAACCAGATGATTCATCAGAAAGTCAGTCAGTCTGCAGGAAAAGCAAGTCCGTCTAGATAGGCAAAGATGATGCCCAAGAGAGTTCAGTAGATCAGTTCCTCCCCTTTAAAAAATTACTTCTACCTTAGCTCTGACCTACAGTCCACTGTTCTTTTGTGCAAGCCCCACACCTTCTTCAGTTCAGAAGTTTCCCACAAGGAAACACATATCCTTCCAGATACATACTTATATCAACTGGGACAAAAAAGTTAGCCTTCAATTTTTTTCCTTTTTAATCACACATATGACTTGGACAGCAAATTCTACAATGCAAGACTCTTGTTGGTTTGCATAGGAAATAGACCCTGTCAATCAGAAGAAAGCATATTGTTATTTTGGTTCATTAACTCCATGAGCTATTCTTACAGGAATTCACTGCAATCCATGCCACAAAACCCAGTACCAATTCATGCTTAAAAATACAAGATCTGCTTTCCATTGGGATTGCAGGGGGATTCATAAACGCTCTTTGCTTTTGATAACCAGGCCCATATCTGACCATGTAGGGTGAAGAAACCTATTTAAAAATTTTATCCAGTCAAAGAAAATTTGTACAGAACTTAGTTGAGAATTTAGTTGAGTCACTCCAGGAACCAAATGGATGCAAACAGTTTCTAAAGGAAGCAATATTACCCTATAATCACTGAAGGATACACCAAAATAGATTCGATGATCCAGCATACATTAAGCTTTTCTCACACAGTACGAAAAAACACAAAAACAGAGCAAAAGTTTCAAGCTTGTCAGGAAAATAAATTTTAAAGTCCGGCAAACAAACCCTAGTTGTTATTCACTAGCAAAGTTTAAATTTCAGCACAAAGGGAGCTGCATGTCACAAAAAGCCATGTGATTCACCAGTGACATTCAGCAAGGCATATTAATTACACGGTATCTGGATTCTTCCATTTATTTACCCTTCTCAGCAGGTAAGACTGGATGAAACTTAAAAAAAAAAAAAACAAAAACCAAACACCTGTCTCCAAAAGAGATTTTTGAACAAACGTCCCCACGGTCATTCAGCACTTGCCGAGGCCAGCGTTGCCCCCCTACCCAAGTCCTTCGGCAGGGCTAAGGGTCCGGTCCCTGCCGAGTGCAGCCGGCGGACTCAGCCCGTTAACCTTTAGACATAAAATCCTCAGGTAAAGCCCAGAATGCCCAACATTTAAGCCCCCTCCCCGAGGGCAGTTTACAGCCCGCTGAGCGCACACGCTCTCACCGCCGCCGGGGCCCGCGGGCCGGGGCCCGCTGCTCCCACCCCGGCACCCGCTCCCGCCCGCCCCCAGCCCCTCTCACCAGGTGCAGGGCCATGGGCAGCGTCAGCAGGAACAGCCACAGATAGAGGTGGCAGCTGTTGGTGAAGGCGCCCNGACCCGCGGCGGAGGGGGGGCAGCGCTGGCGCGGGGGCGTCCGTCACGGCCGCGTCCCGCCCCGGGCTCCGCGAGGTGCGCTCACAGGTGCAAAAAGAGCGCGGCACTGGGACTGCCCCGGCGGCCGCCGGCTGGGCTGCGCGCCTCGCCGGCCACTCCCCCACCGCCGGGTTCTCGATGATCCTGCCCGATACATCACGAGTTTCCGATCTGTGAGCTCTGCCCAACTTCAGTGTCACCCGTTTCGCGTTCACTTGAGATGTGTTTTGGGCGGAATGTGGGGAAATTCCTGAAAATACATCCGGTTTCTTTCAACAATAGGTTAGGGTAAAACCCAGTCTGCCTTCGTTGAAGAGTTTCACGCAGCTGACCTCAAACCAAAGGAGTGAGGAGGTAGCATAGGCGTGCATAGGGGGGGAGTGAGGCTGAAAAGGTGATGGAGCTGAGTGGAAGCCTTGAGCAGGAGAGACTAAAGTCAATGAAGAATGAGGCATAAGGATACCAGGTATATTCTTATGGGACACCCCGAAGGAAGGGGTGGGTTGTGAAAACCAGGGCTGACTACAGAGTGTGGTCCCCACCTCCCATCTTCAACCATCAGAAACCAGCGGTGAAATTCAATTTTAAGTCTTTCACCAGCCACTTCTAGGGAGTGTTCCACATGTATAGACCTTTATTGAAGTCAATTTTGTGAAGGATGCACGTATGTAATGCAGGTAGCCACGCACCTTGCACATGGCCAGATTTATCCTACTTCAAATTGCTCCCGACCGTGGCTAGTTTCACAGATCAAACATGCCATTCTGCTGTGCTTTGTGGGGATTTTTTTTTACAAAGGTATGAGACCAAGGATTCTATTATAGTATTTGTGAGCTAATGAACCACATGCCTCAGCTGTCTTCCTGATGTCGCAGGCAACGTGGCTGTACTGGATGCTTCTGTTGGCTTGATGGGAGGGATGATGCAGCACTATGAACAAGCAGCTGGGAACAGGGGAAGAATGGCATCGTCTCCCTCAGCAGCACTGCCACCATTAGATGCCTGAGGATCTACAGCCTTGGGGCTTGAGTACTTGCTCATTGTGACCTTGGTGAGCAGTGATGCTTCCTGAGCTGTTCTTGAGCTGTATGAAGGAGGCCCAGCCCTGGCTGCACCTCATGTGCTACTCCTGTAAACACATCTTGCCCAAACTTCTGCTTTGTTGCGTGATTTTTTTTATCCCTCACAGGTTCTTTTCAAAGGTGACCAAGTTTATTAATGCAATTGTAATGATTGAATCAAGTGCAATATGCAACTATGAATAATATTTTTGATGTGCGATAATTAAAAATGTTAAGTTTCAGGAACTACTGAAATCATTTTCAACAGGCAGACTAGCAAATAATTTCCTTTACATACACAGCTCCAAAATAGAAAGATGGGTAAACATCAATAGAAAGATGGGTAAGCTTCTTCAAAACCTCCTCTCTTCTGTTTTTTGAGACCTCTAACTCATGTAGGTTATAATGTGGAAGGCCTAGATAATGCTGACTGCAATTGATTTTAGGTTGACTTGTTGTCCTGGTTTTGGCTGGGATAGAGTTAATTTTCTTCTCAGTAGCTGGTACAGTGCTGTGTTTTGGATTCCATCTGAGGATACTGTTGATAACACGCTGATATTTTCATTGTTGCTACATCATGTTTATCTTAGGCAAGGAACTGCCATACTACCTCATGTCCTGAGGTGGTACAAAAAATAAAAACAGGGAAGCAGCATAGCCAGGAGAGGTGACTGAAACTGGCCAAAGGGATATTCCAGACCATAGGACATCAGGCTGATCATATAAAGTGGGGGGAAGAAAGAGGAAGGGGGGACATTTGGAGTGATGGTGTTTGTCTTCCCAAGTAACGATTACATGTGATGGGGCCCTGCTCTCCTGGAGATGGCTGAACACCTGCCTGCCCATGGAAAGTGGTGAATTAATTCCTTGTTTTGCTTTACTTGTGAGCATGGCTTTCCTTTCCCTGTTAAACTGTCTTATCTCAATCCACAAGTTTTCTCACTTTTACCCTTCTGATTCTCTCCTTGATCCTGCTGATGAGGGAGTGAGTGCCTGCACGGGACTTGACTGCTCACTGGGGTTAAGCCATGACACTTGTCCACACATCACTCAAATCTTTCATCTCTTCCTAATCTTTGGATGATGCTGACAACAAAAATTTTTTTGGATAATGATACTTGCAGTTATGAAGGTTTCCTGTAATTTCCAGGTCAGGATATGCGTTCTGGACACAATGTAGATGCACAGTGTTGTATCTACACAGTTGCAGGAGTGCCAAAGATGAAAAAAGGGATGTCTTTTCTCCAGAGAGATGCCAGTGAGGGTCTGAGCCGAAAACTTTGCCGTCTGTACACCGCTCTTCTAACTGGTAACTCCACTAGGTGGTGCCGTCAGGAAAGTTAAGGGCACTTCACACTGTTCTGGGTCGTAATATTTACATTATTGGAACTCCCAGGAACAGCGACTGTACACCAAGATCCTGGAGTGCTGGGTGCTGAAGAAACACTGAACGAAGTCTAACCCGAATGCAGTGATTGCTAGTCGATAGTGGCACTTCCGAAAACAAATTTTGGAATAAGAGCTCTCTAGATAAATGTTTAAACATTTCACTGTACTGCAACCAATACCTTGTCTGACCCAAAACATTCCACACTTAATTAGTTCCTGCAGATTCTTTTAGATAACAAAGTACAAGGTGGAATTTGTGTGGCAGAACGCTTGTATTACAACATACTTTATGGCTTTTATAATAAGGCAAATATGCAGATAAGGGAAAGCTTGTAATTACCTCTCTGAATAGCTGCAAGGCAATGTTATATTAAAGGAAATGGGAGAAGACTTGATAGACATGCTGGTTCTGCATTCTTTCTTTTTGGTTAATGTGGTTCAGTAAGTCACTTTAGCATAATTGTATTTTTGCATTGTGTATAACTATAAATACAGTGGGATGAATAAGAATTCATGATTTTTGAATACTGTAATTTTATTTTTTTTTAAATTACTATCTTTATGTTCAAACCTTAGTTTTGTGGATCCAGCCGTGAATTTTGTGTTTATGCATAGATGTACAGTGCTCTGGATGTAGGTTTTTGTGCAAAACACTGAGTGTTCATCGCACCAGGTTATTCAACCCAGCAGTGCAGTTTTACACCTTTCCCAAGCCTTTACTGTCCTCCTCGGGGCCTCTGCTGGCAGCGGCCACATCCATAACCACAGGGCCCACAGCACAGTGATTGGCTCCTGGCATGAAAACTCATTTCCTTCCCCTTTGAACCACTGTTTCCCACCACGCTGGCGAGACGGGAGGGCGTCCCCAGCCCACACACTTCCCTCCAACTTCCAAGGAAACGACGACTGTAGTTTAGAAAGTGATTCAATTTTTCCACTTAAAACCAGGAGAATCTTTACCCAGAAATAGCACATACACAACATTTGCTATTTTCAGGCAACCTGTTAATTGAAAGGATTGTGTGATGGCACCACACAGGGCTGGGACTCTCTCAGCCCGGGCATGGACAGGGTGGTGAGCAGGGGAGAGTTGGAGCGGGTCTAGAGGAGGGCAACAAAGATAATTACGGGCCCGGAGCATCTCTCTAACGAAGAAAGGCTGAGGGAGCTGGGCCTATTCAGCCTCGAGAAAAGGTGACTGAGAAGGGACCTCATCAATGTGTATAAACACCTAAAGGGAGGGTGCCAAGAGGATGAAGCCAGGCTTTTCTTGCTGGGGCTGAGCAACAGGAGAAGAGGCAATGGGCAGAAACTGATGCACATGAAATTCCATCTGGATACGAGAAGAACTTCTTTACTGTGAGGGTGAATGAGCACTGGAACAGGTTGTCCGGAGAGGTTGTGGAGTCTCCTTCACTGGAGATGCTCAAGAACCACCTGTGCCAGGTGCTCTAGGATGGCCCTGCTTGAGCAGGGAGGTTGGACAAGCTGACCCCCTGTGGTCCCTTCCAACCTGACCCACTCTGTGAGAGCCCACGACCGGCGGAGGCAGGTGGCAGAGCAAACACGGACCGAGGAAGCTCGGTTTCTTCAGAACTCGCTCGAGGTTTGTTCCAAAGTCCCAAAACCGCACAAGGAGGGAGGGGGGAAGCAGAGGCGGAAGCACAAACCCTCAGCCCGGCCTGCAGCCCCCGAGGGACAAAGAGGGAGCAGCAGCTCCTCCGCCTCGTCCCCGCGCCCCGCGGCACCGCTCCGGCCCCTCCGNGGCTGAGGTCGCTGCCATGGCTCTGCCGGGCGCCGGGGCGTCGGCGGCCGCCGGTGGCGGCGGGGGTCCGTGCCCGCTGTGGACGGCGCTGTACGACTACGAGGCGAGCGGCGAGGACGAGCTGAGCCTGCGGCGAGGGGACGTGGTGGAGGTGCTGTCGCAGGACGCGGCGGTGTCCGGCGACGACGGCTGGTGGGCGGGGAAGATCCGCCACCGCCTCGGCATCTTCCCGGCCAACTACGTGACCCGCCAGCCCCGCGGCGGAGCCGCGGCGGGGGGGGGNCCGCGGCGGGGGGCGGCGGGCGGGGGGACCCCGCGGGGAGCCTAACGGAGATCGACTTCCAGCACCTGGAGCTGCAGGAGATCATCGGCGTGGGGGGCTTCGGGAAGGTGTACCGGGCCACCTGGCGGGGCCGCGAGGTGGCCGTGAAGGCGGCGCGGCAGGACCCCGACGAGGACATCACGGCCACGGCGGAGAGCGTGCGGCAGGAGGCCAAGCTCTTCTCCATGCTGCGGCACCCCAACATCATCGCCCTGCACGGGGTCTGCCTGCGGGAGCCCAACCTCTGCCTCGTCATGGAGTTCGCCCGCGGCGGATCCCTGAACAGGGCCCTGGCGGCCGCCCCCGGGGCCGCGGCCGCCCGCGGGGGCCGCCGCATCCCCCCGCACATCCTGGTGAACTGGGCGGTGCAGATCGCCCGCGGCATGCTCTACCTGCACGACGAGGCCATCGTCCCCATCCTGCACCGGGACCTCAAGTCGAGCAACAGTGAGTCCCAGGCGGGCCGGGGAGGGAGGTGACGTGGGACCTTCGGACCGCTGAGGCGGGGGAATGTCCCGGCGTGGCCGTGGCGCGGGTGCGGGCGGCCGGGCCTGGACGGGCTCCGTCCAGGAGCGCTGTTCCACCGGGGGATGGGTGTTGCAACTCGGGCACCCAGTGCCAAAAGGTTGGCCCAGCTGCAGGTTGGTTTTCCGGGCTGTGACCTGGCTGCAGACTCGTGGAAAGGTCGGGAGGAGCCGGGGGACACCTTTAGCGCACGCAAAGTCCTGCCCTGTCGGAGGGGAGCTCACTTACAGCGGGATGAAATCCTGCGCACACCCACAATTGCAAATCCACAAGGCTATTTTTACTCTGATGCGTTGTGTGGTCCTGGCTTTTAAAACTTACCCGAGGAACCAAGCGCCTTGTAAAGCAAAGATTTAGTAAGGGTGTCACTTCTGTTTTCACTGCATGCATTTAACATTGCTAAAATTTATCCACTTAGCAAACACTGAGGTGAAAAGACAAGTACCTGAAAACCAGTAGAAACTGTTCAGATGCCAGATTTGCTTTCATCCTTTGGCATGGACAAATGCACCTGCAAGAATGAAGGAGTTGCTCAATTCGTGCTTAATGGCTCCTTGGTCCATCTGACAATACAGAAGCTTCTAAGAATTTGGCCATTGTGCATTTGGAAGGCTGGCTTACTAGAACAGACTGTTTATGACTTGCCATTATAGTTGTGTTTTAAGCTGATGCCCTGAAAGTGGTAATCTTCGTGTTTCCATAAATATCTGAAGCCATCTCAAATCTTTCCTTTTTGTTCTGAATGTGCCAAAAGTGCAGCAATGTGTTAGTCTTTTTTTTTTTTCCAGTTATAAGTCCTGAAGTAGTCCAGTAGAAATAAAAAAGCTTCATTCAAGTTTGAAGCACTTTGTTTAAGAGGCTGTGTGTCTTGTAGGTCACCATGCATGGGCTGTTAAGACAAGGCTCAGTCATGGGACTGAGTATTCTGAGAATACTTTCGCTATTTGTTTGATAAAGAAAGGATCTGGCTCAGCTGTGTTTGTGGTTCTGTTTGTAGCACAGATGATGAACTCTTGGACCTTTAGCGTTATGGCCAACACCTTAATTTCTAGCAAGTGGTCTGTAGGCAACTTGTGCCCGTGTAGTTTGCTGCTGTGTTCGGAATGAGCTGCTGCACCTTGAGTATTGAGGTGCTTTCCTTCGACAGAGTGGGCTGCTGCATGCTGGCAGCATGTTAAGTAACAGTGACAAAGTTTTTCATAGATAAATTCGTAACCCCGTGGTTTAGCATAACACTGGGAGCTGAGTTGGGTACTGCTGAGAACTGATTAGCATTATGATCTTTTTGTATATGGGTAATGGCAGAGGATTTCAAAAATATACTTCAGATTATAACCTCAGCATATGTGCCTATTCTCTGTTTTCATTACTAATTCCTCTTGCAGATGCACTTAACTTGAGCTAGTTAGACCTTTCACCTGTATTTCTTAATCTTAACAAAGTTTGAAGACAGTATTGAATATGCTGAACAGTCTCTTGATCGTTCAGCTAAATGATAATTTTAGAAGACAATGGTGCACTGGTGGTACCATATACTGTACAACAACATGAGTTTAAAATGACTGCAAGTCATGGCACTATTCCCTGTTCTGGTAACTCATCCATTCATCAAAGATTCCCCTTCATTCTTTTTCCGTAGTCTTTTGCAGTCTTGCACAGTGGGAGTGGAATGCTGCCAGGGTTGACTGAGCGACTTGCTTGGCGTGGATAGTAACAGTTCTGCAGTGGCTGTAGCTCCAGACAGGGCTCTGGCAGCGCCCATTCCTCACCTGCTTGTCGCTGCTTTCTAGGCAGTGGTGGTGATTCAATGCTCTCCCTCAAGCAGCCCTAGATAGTATAGGAATGTATCAGTTTTGTGCTAGCTTAGTTATTTTTGTTAAGAAGGATGTTTTTTTCTTCCTCAGACAATAAATTAGAAAAATGACTGTCCTTAACATGGCGTGGTAAGGAATGCTTCTCAAACTATTTCCCTAGCAAGTAGGCAGGAACTTATTTTTCCAGCCAGGGAAAGGGAGCCACTTCTACCAGTGTATTTGATCCGGAAAAGGTATGTGTCTGGGCTTGTGGTTGGCAGGCAATAGCAAGCATCTCAAAGGCAAGCGTGTTACTTCTCTCCATGCAATTTTATGGAGTTGGGATCTCTCTAGCATATCTAGTGTCGTTTCACTGATGCCGAATTGACAGGACTGGAGAGAAAGTGCCATAAACAGAAGAGCCATGAGAGCAGCCAGCTTTTATTAAGAGTAGTGAACATCTAGACTTGAATGCTCCTGTTTCATTTGGCTCCTTTTGGGAGGTGGGAAGAGGTTTATGTTTCTGCCAGAGTAAGGGAAATTAGTAGGTAAACAAATGTTTTCCATATTGGAAAGAAAAACTAATAAACTTGGTTGTGAGGGCTGAACAAGGAAGTGTAACTCATTAGTTTTGTTAACAGCAGAGAGAGTTTCTTCAGTTCTAGAGTCCATGTAAAATAAATTTAAATTTACAGATTTTTCAGAAGCAGACAAAACAAAGGTATAAAGAACATTTTTCTGCTTTAGAAAATGAAACATAGTAACCATGGTGTCTGTGTTGATTTAGGAATTGTGGGAGCTTTGTAAAACCTTGTGTGGCTGAAGTGGTGAGAAGTTTTGCTGAGAAAGATCATGGCCTGTTTTGAGGATAACTTTTCATAAGCAGTTCTTATGTTCCTCAATATACTTCATAGATTAAGGACATAATCTAAAATTAAAGGTCAAGAGGTGAACTTTACCTAATCTAAAATCTGAATAAAAATGTTGGAAGAAAATTTGATTTTTTTCAAATCATTGTTAGTCAAAGAATTCTGAATTAATTGATGATTTAACTGAAAAGGAGATGTCTTAAAAACTGTGAAAATACTTGAATATTCCTAACTGTCTTCTGGGTAGGAACTTAGCTTGATTAAGCATGCCACCTGATTATGAAAAAAATTTAGGTTTTACTGGAAATGAAAGACAGGAATTAATCCACAAGACTAGACACTAATAGTTACGTATGTCTTTTTGCCACATCTCAGCTGTTTTTCTGACTCTTTGGAAGGGCAACTTTTTTGCTCTGAGGGAATCAAACTTCCTGTTTCTGAGCAAGGACACCCCATTAGTTACAAGACCTGTGGTTGTGTAAGGGCTCAGCACAGCCTCCCCTGATTACTTTATCATGAAGAAAGCTACTAATATGTTCAGCTAGAGTATGCCGCATTTTCACTCTCTGAAGTCGAGTGTAGAGAAAACAGAGGTTTGTGACTCGGGGGTTGATTTCAGACTGTGCACTGCTTCTGCCTTTAAAAAATGCACTTTATCTCTAGTGCAGCAGCCTTGTGTACTTCTAGGAAGCATTGCAGTAGGTTCAGAATATCTTGCTTATGGCATAGACATACCCATGATTACCAAGTTGATTAAGTGTACTAACACAATACTGATAAAGTGCTCTGTGCTCACTTGTCATAGATGCATATGCCCAAAGGGTTGGGCTTGCTGTGGCTTTCACCAGCTCCTCCAACAATCCAGGGTCCTTTGCAGCCCTCATGTCATGTTCTTCAAACCAGTATCATGAGAAGCAGTTAGAGAACAGGAATAATTTGATTTTAAAACCATAAAAGGAGGTGTGATGTGTTTTGACAGAGCTGTTGAATAAGTTCCTTTTGATGAGGCAAGGTGTCCTGGAGTTAAAGAAAAGCAAGAGCAAATTATCTCTGGTTCTTTGCTTTTTCAGGTTATTTGCAGCAGAATTACTCCAGTTATGCTATTAAACATCTTTCAAATAAGATGAGATGTGTTCCAGAATTCATAAAAACTTTCTCTCAAACTTCTCCATATAGCAACTTTAGGCTAGCTGTTCAGGGACAGGAAGACTAAGAAACTAGAATTAAGCCTATCTGCCATTTTCTGAACTGATTTTAGGTATTTTGAAATCACTAGGGTGCATAATTTGTCTCTTAGCCATTTTGAAGAGGTTAAAACTTGTTCACATCACAAGTACACCTGTTATTAAATGTTTGAAATTCAGAATCTTGTACAGTTACCAAGAGAATTCAAAATGACATTCTATTGCAATTATCTTTGGTAGTTTTGAGAGAGAAGATAAATGGCTTTTAAGTAGATTTGAGCGTCAATATAACTTCCTTGGAAAATAAAGTTCCAAGATGCCCACTAATGGCAGTGAAACTTGGGAGTTTTTTCTGTCAGTAGCACTGTGCCAATTACTGCTCACCTATTGTGGTGTAACAAAACTAAAATTCCTGATGTATTCTATGGTTATGTATTATGCATCTCAGTCTTCTCCTCTTGGTGCTCTCATTTGGGAACTTAAACTCTCATGTTTGCTTCCACATCTCCAGTGTCCCTGGTGGGCTAAGCCTGGCTGTCCCAAGGTGCCCATCTGCAGTGCCAGGTGACTCCTGCACCTCCCATAGCAGGCTGCATGTGCTGTAATTGGTTGGACACTGCTTGGATTGCCTGGCTAGCTGCTAAGCTCCTGGTGTCTGCTGTCTCTGAGGTCTGCAGGGGAGTGGATGTTTTTCCTGGCAGAACTAACTGAAGTTCCTCTGCTGTAAGGCAACTGACTTTCATAAAACCTATAGGAACCGTGTCTTTGAGAATGTGGTATTGCTTGATAAATGTCAGTCAGGTAGAATAGTGGGACAGAAGTTATTTAGCATTTTAAAACCTGTATGCTGTAGTTTTCCATGCTGTCTTCATAGAGGAAGTCACAGCACTTAAATGCTTTACACTGTTCTTAATTATTTAAAATCGCATGAAGCTAGAAATTGTGCCAGATGTACCAGGTTCCTATCCTGTCTCTGAGAGGCAGTACCCCTGGCTTGTGCTTTGCTATAAAGATAATGCTGCTGCACTACAACATTAAGAACTGATCATACATCCTGAAGCATCTGGAATTGTATAAGCAGGAAGGAGCACTGGTTTTTATAACCATATTGGCTAAGTATTCTTTAAAAAAACACGGACTACCAAAATCAAACCACCTTCATGCAAACATCGGTAGG
Source organism: Drymodes brunneopygia (assembly GCA_013400955.1). Taxonomy (NCBI): domain Eukaryota; kingdom Metazoa; phylum Chordata; class Aves; order Passeriformes; family Petroicidae; genus Drymodes; species Drymodes brunneopygia. The sequence continues at coordinate 177,634 of VZTZ01031089.1, forward strand.
ATTGCAAAATTTCTTTAATTTGGGAAACAACACCTGTTTTGAAGGTTATGATCTACTTAAAGTTAGCATGCCGTTGAATTCCAGTAAGTTTCTCTTTTGAATGTCCTTATGTCACATGAAGGCATTCCATGTTTCATAAAACATTGCTCCCAGTAATTTTTTTTCATTATTTGATGTGTGCTCAGGCTATGCAGATAGGGATTCTATTTTTTGAGAGGTCCTGAAGGTTAGCTGGTTTCTGTGGGAGCATCAAATGCTTAGCAGCCTTGAGCTAGAGTGTTATCTTTTTCCAGTTCATCAAAGGCAATGCTATGTGTTACGCCTGTTTTAATATTCTCTTGATGTATTTACTAGTTGCATATAAGTATGTTGTATATTTTGTGCTCAGAAAGATGCTGAAATTCAAGAGAGAACAATTTTGAGTAACTGATTGCTGCAGTTGTCTCAATCTGCCATAGAAATAATTATAAGTTATTTCTATAACTATATAAAGTGTTAATAACTATAGTGTTAAAATGTTGTAGAGACCTAATTTCCAGTTGAAGGATGTGTTTCAGCATTTAAAAATAATATTCAGGAACCTTATGATTTTAATACAATATCCGTCAAATGAAATTTTGTGAACTACTGCTCTGTAACACAATATTTGTACAGTCTAAGCTTTCAGAGGAGGAATAACATCCAGCAGTTATTTTATTTGTAGATGAAGACTTAACTGCAGTAGCCATTTATTTCACCTCAATTACCATCTTTCAAATTTGCTTCTGTTTGATGTTTTTCTGTGTCTCAAGTCTGGACATTAACAGGTGGAAAAATTTGCTCATTAATTTAGAACAAAGTCCCTCAAACTTAACAAGGTTGAAGTATATTTACATGTAGTCCTTAATGCTGAAAACAAGACTCTAGGCTGAAACACTAGCTATATGTAATTTGCTTAATTAAAACCCCATGAACTTTTAATACCCCATTTATAACTCATTTTTAATACAGACTTTGATTTTAATGTTTCCCCAACTATGTCCCTCTGACTACTGTAGGGAGTTGTTTCTCATTTGGTGTTGAGACTGCATCTCTTACAGGTAGTATTATTAAGTTAAGAATAATATTACTTTGATCTTTCTCTGGATCTAACTTGGCTTTTCATGTGTTTCTTCTCTCCGCATTTGTTGTCACTGTGAAACACCAAGTGATCTGGTTTACAACTGTTGGAAGATTGGGATTTTTTTTTCCTTTTTTTTTTTTTTTATTTTGTTGCTTTGTGTTATAGTCATTCCCAGCAGGTTTCTGCAGGACTTTCATTTGCATCAAGGTTTCTGGTGACCTCTTGATGGACAATGTGGGGAGCCACATTCAGTCTGTATGTTGTTTGCTCACTGTTTTTGATGGTAAAGAGTTCTGTTTTGGGGTAGCATTATAAATTGAAGTGTAGGACTTTGGATAAAAGTGCTTTTAATATTTGTATATTAAAGAAGACTTCAAGCATTACTTGGCTCAATTTTTTTTTTAAATTTTTAAGGCTTGTATGCTAAGGATCTGTTCACATACCTTCCTGCCTCTGAAAATTGCACTGAGCAAGCAGCAACCCATTTCCACAAAGGTCAATGGAAAAACAGATAACTAAACACCTCCCATTAGCTGTTAAAATACTTTTACAATTTCATTCATTCCCCTAAACAGTGAAAAATAAATTTAGCTGCTGACCATAACACTTGTGAAATGAGGTATTGTACTTAAATCCCAACCACACTTGGCAGTCTGTTTATTTAGACATTGGTAGTGTTATCCAGGCATTAGAAAAAATAGAGGTATCACTGAGTTTTCAGTTACAGATTATTCCCCCATCCCCATTGGAAGTGCAGGGCCAGGGCATGTCTTTGGGCCTTCTTAGCAAATATTGAAAGTTCTATGAAAAAGTTTTGTTCTGCAACCTCAAAAGAGTGGAGAATCACTGAACTGTATTTGGATGTTGAATGCTGTTTTGTGCTTTCTTTGACCTTAGAAGAGAATGGCTTTTTGTTTGCAATCTGTAAGTTTTCTTACCACTGAGTATGAACTTTCTTCTAAACTTGCTTCAGTGTTTCAAGTTCTGAAACAGGCTGACCTTGGATGATAAACATTTGCAAGGAGCAGTTGCAACGTAGGGTAATTTCTGACCTTGAATTTTATTTCTGATTATTTGTTAAAATTTAAGGCATTGAAATTTGTTTTAGTGACTTTCACTAATAGTGCTTCTAGAAATGCAGGGATTTATTTTTTTTTTTTTGAGCTCTGGGATTATTTTGTTTATTAGAAGCAAAATTAGGGCATTGAAGTAAACATAGATATAGATTATGTATAGATACAAACAGATAAATACCAAATGAGTTGGCTGTCTATATTCACAGTACAAAAATAACAACTGGTGTAATGTACATTTCATAATTTTTATCTAGCTTGACCATGTTACTAAGAGCCTACCTCAGTGCAGTCACTGAAAGTAAGTGGATGCTTAAATTTTAACCCACTTATTACATATTAAATTCGTGGATTAAATATGGTAAGTTTGAAAAATTACATATTTTATAATGTCACCACAGAAGTATTCTTCCTTCTTGGAGTTTCCTGCCAACTTTTACCTTTTCTGTGTGTGTGTGGGGTCATAGCTCCAGTTAAATCAGTCGTAGACATGCCGATGTTGGCTACATAATCATGCTTTGTTCTCTTCATAGTGACTAAAATCTGTGTTTTGGCAGGTGTGCTGTTAACTCAGAGCTGATAAGTCGGCCCTCCCTCTAAAAAATGTAGGAGTAAATGCTTCATTGCTGTGGTTCATTATGGGACAAGTTAACCCTTGGAAATTTTAGTTCTAAATGCTTAGGCAGTTTTGTGATTTTCTTTTCTGTTAGAATTAAATATCACTATTCTTCCTGAAATTAATTGCTTTTATTTCCTCCTGTATTATGTAGAAGGAAAAAAATTGTACTTTTTAACTCATTGCCTAATGTTACACTAAGTATTGAGATGAGCAGTTTTCCTTTTCATTTTCTCTTCTCAAGAGAAGGATAGCACTGTCAAGTTTGCAGAGTTCTCATTTCAAGATAAGTATTTTTGCTTTGCTGTTGAAGATTAGAGTTCTTGAAAATACGCAGTCCTCAGAGGCTACTGAAGAAACTGCAAGGATGGAATGCAGGAATCCTACCCCACAGAATATATTTTGATGGGATTTTTTTTTTCCTCCCAAGTTTTGTATTTTTTAAAAAAATGGTCTCAAAAATTGTCTGGTTTTTTTCTGCTTTGTTTGGAAACAGGTTGTTTGGCAATTTTTTTTATTAAAACAGTAAGACTCTTTCAAGTATTCTTTTGAAAGGAAACTGGCAGCCTAAAAATTCTTTATAGAATGTAACCTATTAAAATTCTTCATAGAAATTATGTTAAAGGAGTTTCATGTTGACTGATGAGGTGCTAAAGGAGCTCAATGACTAAATCTGACTAAGTATCTGCAACCAGAGTTTGGATTCTTAGTTAGCACCTTCAAAGCGACCCAAGATTTTTTTTTGTCTTCGGTATATTTAATGGGTCTTTTCAATAGTAAATTTCATCAAAGGTGATTTTATAATGGAAAAATAATGTAGTAAAGCTGGATCCTATCTTTAAATCTCTGGCTAAAACTAGATGTAAAAGATTGACCGATTTCTGAAACATTGCTTGACTTCCCACTTGTTGCAACAGGTGATGTGTGGCTTCCTTGAGCATCTATAGCTACATGAAGAGGCTTCCCCACCCACCTCCAGGCGGCTTCTCCCCCCTCCCACCTGTCAACAGAATCTACACATCTCTGTCTCTGCCTGTGTGGTCAGTAGGTCAGGTTAAATCTTTGGAGAGATCCAATAGGAAACTGTTCTAAGCTGGTTTATTTGCAGGCTTCACTTTCTGCTGAGCTATCTGGCTTGTTGAGTCTCCCAAGACTACCCAGTTGCTAGACTCAGTCTGGGTAAAAAAGCTGTAGAGGGTGAGGGGCTATAAATGAAGAGGTTAAGGTAAGTATTTCAGCGGCAGCAGGCTCTTACTCTTTTGGTTGTGACATCAGCCTACAAACCTTTACTTCAGCTTTGCTAGTAAGTCACCTTTAAAAGTAGAATGTCTTTTTAATTTTTTAGCTATGTGTCTATGTATTTATATTAAACTTTATTTCATTTTGATGTGACCTTTTTGTATTAAATATTCTAATTTCAACACATCAAATGCACCTTGAGATAGATCACAAATAATAAAGCAACAAGGAAGTTCGTAATTGCTGAGTGTAGTATGTTATGATCAGGAAAAGTATGCCAACTATGTAAATACTTCCGTGTACTCAGAAGCTGTGTATACTTCTGATTAGCTTGAAATATCAAACTGCATTGAGTCATGTTCTATTTACTTCAAAAAAATAACTGTAAATCAAAGCCAAATTTGAATGAAACATTCATGGCTTTAAAACTAAATAGTGAAAAGGTGATTTGACTAATGATAGAGAAGTTAAATTGTTAGTTCTGAAGGAAGGTAACCTCTGTCGGATCTTGCCCCTGGGTGCCGTTTGTGAAATTATAAATCTCATCTGCATTGCCTGGTAAATTCTGTATGTTGTATGACATACATTGATTTAGAGAATGGCCAGGTCTTAAATTTGGGTTAGGGAGGAAATCAATATGTTTTCTCGAAGTTTCTCTTGGAGGAAACTGTACCTGATGTATTATATATTGACTTTTTATGCAGTTTGAAGATAATAGCTTTAGTTTGCCTTGTATTTTGTTTTTTTTAAGAATAGGATGAAGTTCCTTAAACAAATAAATCACTTTCATAGCAAAGATGGTGTCCTTAAAGGAATGGGTTCACAGCCACTTTATTCTGCAGAATTTAGTCAGTATTTCACCACCTAACTGTTACCCTTCTCATCTGCCTTCATTTTGGTCACTGTTTTTTTTGTTTCTATTTTAGTTTGATTTTTTTCTTCAGAACTGCTTTTTAAAATTGCAAGCAAAGAAAGAACTTAATATAATTGCTGTTTCAAATAAGTGGGGAAGTTCTTGGTAGATACCACACAACTGAGTGTTTTGAGTTTTAAAGCTAAGTTTCAGTATTGACTGATTTCCCTATAGTTGTAAAATTATGGAGGAATTGCTTCAATAAGGTTGTGTTTCTTGAATTTAGTATTTAAATAGGAGAGATAAGTTTAGTATTTTATTAAAGAGAACTTGAGAATGTTTGGTGTCCTGTCTGCTTTTGATTTTTTGCTGATATAATATCCGAATCCTACATTTTTCAGAATTTGTTGCTGATCCATTGTTTAAACTATGATTATTTGAAAGTCTAATTATAAATGCTTGTTACCTCTAGTACTTCCTCTTACAGCACAATAGAAATTTCTGTTTTGCATTACAGACCTATCTGAAGAGCAAGTGAAGCACAAATGTAACTTGCAGCATTGCCTGTGCCAATAACTTGTTAAAACTGCTTCTTTCTCTCAAGTTTCCATTTGCCCAAAGTTGGTTTAATAATAGTTATTAAAGGAGGGGAAGCAAAAAATGGTGATGCGAGGTGTGTTGAAGCTGTTGAAATCTCTTTTCCCTTTTCTTCTCTTTCCCTCCATTTTCTCCAGGCAGGCGAGTCATTCTCATCTTGTGTCACATATCATGCTATGGGATGTGCTTTTCTTATGAGGCTGGTGTGTCTTTGTCAAGTCATGCTGTCAAGGACTTTTTGTGTCAAGTCTCGTCTTTCCAGTTGGGAACACACTGTTCAGGATTATTTTTTTTTTTTAGTATATGTTGGTTCCTATGAGGTACAGTTTTTGGGTTGTTGGGTTTTGGGGATTTTTTAAGCTGGGTGTTTTTAGACAAATGTATTTAAGAACAAACTGTTCCTTTCATTTAAGTGTGAAAATTAAAAACTGGTTATATGCCTGCTGTAAAAGGATACAGATAATAGAGGAGCACAGTATCCATAGAATAAAAACATCTCCTGCATATGTGATCAGTGTTTAAAGGATAAAATTCCCTTGCTGATGGTGACCTCTGAACTTAATCCAGTGAGACAATCACAATCTGGCAGGTACTGGCTACAGAGATAACAGAACTCATCCTGAGAACCCACAGGAAAAACGGAAGGCATTTGAGAAGTGGTGCTGTGTAGGCAGAAGTATCGTCTTTTGTACATACAGAAGAGTTCTCATCAGTTAATGTTTTCACCGTGATAATTAATTTGTGTTTCACATGTTTAATTTTTTGACTGTGATACTTAATCTACAGTTTAAAACCAGGACATGGCTTCTATAAGCAATGTTGAAATTTTAATTTCCAATAAAAATTGGAGCCAAATAACAGTTCCAAATGATGAAGGTGGGTCTCTTAATATAGAAAAGGTATTGTGTTTCATTAACTGAATATACAACATTTAATAAGGTTTTTTTCTGCCTGTTAGTCCCCAGGTAAAGAGGCAGGCTCACTATGCTGGTTTTGTTGCATGTTGATTTAGTGAATTAACAGGAACCAGGTTTGCTTGCAAACACTTGGAGAGGGAACTGCCTGGGTGCAGGGGGAACAGAGACAGTGGCAGCATTGTCTGGACAATCTCTATTTGCAAGTAGAGTTGTACAGCATAACAACATTCTTTCTTTCTCATATAGTATTCTCTAAGAATATCTTTATCAGTGGTGGTAAATGTAGTGGATATGCAGGCATTCTTACCTGTAATCATAGTAACTTAAATAGCTGTGGTATTAAATAGCTTACATTTGCAAAACCTCTGATAGTCACCTATTTAGGAAACTGCAGATAAAGTAGCAAGAAATGGTTGGTAGTAATTGACTAAATTTGGAAAATAAGTTTGCTTAATGTTTTATTTCTAATACTAACCAGATAGGTGATATAAAGAGGGTGTAGTAATAGAAAGTACAAAGATGATAGGAGGCATAGAATGGACTTCAGTATTTCAGGATGATTTTTTTGAAGTTTAAGCATTAGAAAATAGTTTGAATTCAGTACATTTAAACTACTGAAAAGGCATTCAGTCCTTTGCCTTGGTTTCTCTCAGAATACCTTTTTTACCTAATTATTTTATATGTATGGTAACTGGAAAAGATCACCTGAAAACACTGGAATGCATTGTTTATGCAGTAAAACTGATTTTAATTGTATTAAGTCCTTGTATTTTAAAAAAACTTTTGAAATGCAGTGTTGTCTTAAATGGGGACTTCGGCTAGATAAGGTTGGAGAAATACGATCTATATGTGCTTCGAAACAGAAAGAAAACTAGGACTGTGGGAAATACCCTGCATTAAAAGACTAGCAATGAAGAGCTTGGTTCTAAGTAGAGGTTTCCTAGGTGTGCTGCCAACTAAAATGTCTGTCCAGGCCTCCCTCAGGCTTACTGTTTCTTAAGTTACATGAATTTTAACAAATAAAAAAGAGAGAAGCTGAGGCAGGAACGTGAGCTTTTTATTTAGAATCATGCATTAAACAAAGTGCTTGCAATTTAAATTAATACTTCTGGTTCTTCTCTAGGCTTTCAGCTTAGTCTTGAAGGTAGCACTGGGGGTATTATTCTGTACCTATCTGAGTTTGGCAGACGTGTGCTCCCAGGAATGTGATTTGTCTAAATGTGCTCTGTTCTATTATTCTGGCTTATCTGTCTGTATATAGGCTCTTGCTTAATTTTTCCTTTTCCCCAATAAAATTTCAACCCAAGCTTACAAGAACAGAGACTGCAGTTCTTGTTCAACTCTGCCCACACTTGGTCTGCCACTTTATGCATGTATCACCTTTTGCTCACCTCTAAGAGAGGTTTACTGCCAGAGAGTTTGGAGATGGGAGTGATGGGATGGGAATGGCACAGGAAAAGGAGTGGCAACTGGGAGCATTTGAGGGGAATTTTACTAGGACCTGTGCTTCCTTTTCAAGCCTGAATTCTGTGCCTTTCTTGACTAAGAGCATCTTGTATGGAAACAGTAGTGGTGTGGCAGAGTTGTTGCTAGTTCTGTTCTAATTAGAGGAACACAGACTTGGGAAGTACCAGCTGTCTCCATTGCAAGTGTTTGATTTTAGTTTTTAAAGTGTGCAGAGCATCTTATCTTACTGTTATGCCATGACATATTTGCATTGTGCCATAAGATCAGTAGAAGAATATTCCAGCTGTTACAATGATAGTGCAGAAAGCAAGAAAGATTAATGACACTATTATTTCAGGAACCATTAGGTTTAACAGGAATGTATGTTGGATCTTCCAACTTTTTTGAGGAGTAAACTGTGCTTAACCCTGCAGAGGAGGGGCTGAAAGTGGGATGGGAAAAAAGAGGCAATAAAATTCCCCACCCTGGTAGCTCCAGATCTAGAACTGAGTTAAATCACAAGTGTGCTTGTAAGATGGAGCGCCTAGGAAAATATTTTGTTGTTAAGAGAAAAGTGCTGTAGGTCTGCATTCTGTTTCTAGGTATGGGTAACTTCTGTTCTCATAACTTCTCTAAACCTCTGTTTAGTCTAGCAAAAAGGACAAGCTCTTCTGATTTTATCTAAATAAAAGACATTACTAGATCCTAACTATTCTATTTCCTCTGTCTGCTTCAGTTCCTATTGTTGAACATGTATGTGCAGGTTTAGTCATTCAGTATTTCATATGAGGTGTTATACTTTGTAAAATTCTATTGATACTTCCCTGTTTCCTACTGAACTAAGCCTTTTTTAGTGCCTTTTAGAATTGCATGAATTACTTGCACAGCTGCATGTAACTTTTTAGTTTTCCTTCTGTTAGCCAGAACAGCCAGGCATTTCTTCTTCCTTCATCTCTTCTTTATAACTATAGATTTTATGGTTGATCTTAGGCCACTTTGCATATTTTTTTAGTATGATGGTCTGTTCTCTCTTAGAGTGAGCACTACCTTCTGACTGTGCTGCTTGGAGTGGTGATGGAGCAAGTGTTCCAGAAATGACTGGATATGGCACTTAGTGCTATGGTTTAGTTGACATGGTGCTGTTTGGTCAAAGGTTGGACCTGATGATTTTGCAGATTTTTTCCAACCTTTATGATTCTATGATATCTTATCTACCACTTTTAATATCAGTTTGCTGCATAGCATTTATAGGTTTTCATTTTTCTCTCCAACTTAACTGGCTTTTATCTTCAACTTGTTGATTCGTATTTCAGGAATTATTAAAAATAACATCTCTTTGTTGCCCTGCTGTAAAGTTTTCTGGGCATGCACTGTCTTATATTCAAGGAGTGCCTGTTATATGGCACCCAAGCCTTTGCTCTGTGATGTTAGTAAATTTGCTTTCCCCTTGATCTCATTGCAGAAAGGTAGAGTCGCAAAGAGAGATATAATAACTCAGAATTTAGTTGAAAGTGGTGTTGCTGGTAAAAATCATATGCAACCTTAAACTACTTGGTCATTTTTGTATTTCTGGCTGTAGTACATGGAATGTTTGGGCAATGATCCAAGGTGAAGTTTTAAATTAGTTTGATGCAAAGTAGTTTTCTTGGACCAAACTTAATCTCCTTCAATTTGAATCATTCAGAAACATAGTATCTGGTTTTGCTTTTGTAAAAATAAATAAGGTGTTAAATATTCTTATCCTATGTCCTACTTACATGTAAGTAAGTAAGCACATAGGATTTTCCTACATTTCTGCATACCTAATCCAGTCTGTGAGTTTTGGTAGGTTTTGTTTTCAAATAGTCTTTCTACATCTAAATATTTTGGGCTGTGCTTGCCAGGAGCAAAGCTCTAGTGTAAGTATGAACTTTTTTTCTTTGTGGAAAATAAAAAGTCGGAAAAATATTGAAGTGAACCCAGAAGTGCTAAACTGGCTCTTGCCCATCTTAACATTGCATGCTTATTGGAGACAGAAAAGACAATTTAAAGGGTTGGAAAAAGAAACAAGGACGGTGCTGAGTAAACAGGGCAAACTGGTGATTGTAAAATGACTTCTCCCAGGTTAGCAGCTAGCAAGGGCCAGGAAGTTACAGAAGAGGCTGAAGGATGCTATAGTAAAGGTTGCTAGGCTACTTCAAGGTACGCTCTTACAGAGTGCTACTCAGCTATGCTGAGCATTTTTACTGCCCAGCTGCTAAGTAATGTGTGTATAGTATTGTTTGCCTGGCTACCGGCCGGAAGGGGAAGTTTGAACTGCTAAGAAATGTTGTCCCTTTGTAGGATGAAACTTGGTCACATGCCAGTTATTACCTTTTGCAAGACTGGCTGTTTTTGGTTTCGGTCACATTGACTGACAAGGAATGTCAGGAATTCTGCTGAACATGTTTGAAATGGAATAGCAAACAATAGGTCTTTGATTCAAGTATAAAAGTATAAAAACTCTTGCATGAATTTAACCTGTTGTGGTGGTTCTCATTGGTGAGCTCTTGGTTTGTCCATATTATTTAGGCCTTCATTTCTTTTGCCCTCTTAAAAAGCTTATTGAAAATGGAATGTGGGTTCTTTTCCTTTTATCTGGATTTGATGTAATTTTTGAAATATTTGTAAGAGTTAATCTCTACCAGTAAAATTATTTCTTTCAATTCGCAAGTGCAAGGTTGTTGGTTTTCTTCTGTAAGGGAGGCTAATTCTTCGTCTGCTTCTTTGTTAATGGGTTTCCTGTACTGTGTTTTGCTTTCCATACAGGTAGAAAATATGTTTATGATTCTTACGTGTAATTTAATCTTTGGTCTTTGTCCCAGGAGGTCATTTTAACAGAAAGTTAAAACTAGCAGTTGCTCTCACAAACAGAGACAGAGGAACTGAATATTGAATTAAAATTACAGTGTGTTAAAATTATTCCTTTCCATCTGTTGTCTCCTTCCTTGTGAGCTCTAACACAGTTACCCAGTTCTCTTCTTGTAACACTATTTCCTGAAGAGGTAGTACAACTCTGCCAATAATGTTGTCTCATGAGCAAGTCAGACACTGTAGGATGCAACATTCACGAAGGTTCAGTATGTAACATAAAAGGGGCTGGATCCAGTGGCCTGTTGCCAGTTGAGGACTCCCAAGGCAAACTAATTCCCCTGGCATATAGTTTCCCAGCTTTGTTCTGATTTGTGGCCCAGGGGTTTCTTGAAAAAAAACTATATTAAAACTATATATTTTAATATAAATTCCCTATATCAAGTTGACTTCTGTGATTTTGTGTAGATGTTTTTTAAATCTACGTTAAATAATAATATTCACATACCATGCCAAGAATTCCAAAGTTCAGAATCTTGTTGCAAAGTTCACTTAGGTGTTGTGTGAACGACTGACACGTGTTTGGTTCTCATCTGCTGGTTTTACCCAGTGGTGTCCATTCTTGTAGTGAGATACTTTGAACAATTACTACTGGTATTTTTCTTCATTAATAAGGCATTGTTATATCGATTTTTGTTTGCAAATGTTTCTTTTCCTAGGGGAAGGCTTCTTGTCTATTAACCATTCCCTGTAGTCATGGTTTTGTTGTTTTGAGCACCCTGCTTCTGTCCTTCCCCACACCTCTTTCAGTTCAGTTGCATGCTTTTGGAGATGAGTAGGGGTCAGGATTGAGTGCACTATTAAGAATGGATTTTGCACAGTGACATAATGTATCCTGCTTTGTTTTATCAGTCTTTTATAAGAATTCTTAACATTTGCTTTTGGTTTACTACTGCTGCTGTTTTTATTATTTCAGAATCTTGTTGCAAAGTGGATAATTTTCTGACAGCCTGTCATCATCTGGGATATTAGGATTCTGGCCTGTCTTAAATGATCTGATTTACTTTCCATCTGCAGTGTATTTCTTGTGCTAATTTAATATATGCTCCCATAGTTGCATAAAGAACTCATGACACTGTAGGTATTTCTAGGTTTTATAGCTTGGAATATCTTAAAATTATCAAAAAACATTTTCATGCATATAAAAATTGCATTAATATTTTCACAACACTAAAAGTATATGATTATCTGTGCAATACAAGTTTTATGTGAAATTAATAACGGGAATGGATTTTTTTTTATTGTCATTGCATTAATTTACAAACTCAATCTTTTGCAGTTTTGTTGCTAGAGAAGATGGAACATGATGACATTTGTAATAAAACTCTGAAGATTACAGACTTTGGTCTGGCTAGAGAGTGGCACAGAACAACCAAAATGAGTGCAGCAGGAACTTACGCATGGATGGCTCCAGAAGTTATCAAGTCTTCCATGTTTTCTAAAGGAAGTGATATTTGGAGGTAAGCAGTTTGTCTGCTAAAGACCATGTTCAGTGGAACTGTGTTGAGGGTTTTGAGAGAATTTTTTTTTGGTGGCTTGCTAGATTATTGCCTCAACATATGGCCAGTTTAACTCTTCTAAGAAGCAAATGCATTTTTTAGTATCTTCTTCATTTGTTATACCTTTTATTATCCATTACTTACAAACTGGGGCAGGAAGAGGGAAAATAAAGACTGATTTTTTTTTTAAAGCAAACTCTCATTGTGAGAAACCTTTAAAATATTTGTTGGTTAATATACCCAAGTGTTTCTATGGAGTCTTAATATAAATAACTGTATGCTCTTGATACATTAATGTATGATTGATCTCATTTTAGTGGGTTTATTTTATGTTAGATGTCTGAAAACTCTCAATCTGCTTAAAAATGGGACCAACCAATTATTGCCTTGTATACCTGATAAATAAAAAGAAGGTGCAAACCAGAACTTTGCCAAGTGTTAACTTGAATTAGTGCTGTTTTTAGGAATCTGGAATGTGATTATGTGTAAAAGTTAATACTAGGTTGAAGCTTCTACATTTATAGAGATTTTGCTTCCTGTAGCTGGAGTTAGGAGAGTGTATTCAGCACAAAATTGTTTTAACTTGCTCTCTAATTTTAAAGGTGGGAAACGCCCTGTCTTAAATTTGTGAGTTTCTTGTTTAAGATGTTATTGTGGATAATATAAATAATATGGCTCTCACTACTGATGCTGTTTTTGAGTGGTGTAGTCTGGGATACATGTACTGTAGAAAGGTAATTTAAACCTTAGTTTTAATTTAGTTCTGTTATCTGAGTGCAGAAAAGCAGTGATTGCACAATAGGCTCTAAAAGCTGCTGTGCCCCACCTTGAAAAGTCTGCATTTCCTTTCTTTTTGATATGTTTTCTCTGAAGGGTCCAAGATAGCTATTTGGGGAAGGAGGGGAGGACTTCAATCTGTTTTCTCCTGCTGCTTTATGCATGTTCTGTATTGTATAATTCTTAAATAGGGTCCTATTTTGCTTAGATGCATGATATTCTACAGCATGAAGTAATACTTTTGGTATTCTTGGGATGATTCTGTATCTTCACTGCTGTTTTGTGACGCTCATTTGTCTTGTCCCTGGAACCAATTTTATTTGCATCAGTCTCAGCTGATGCTCAATTGGGAAGCATCTTTGGCCTCATTCTTTTTTTTCCCATTCTTTCTTACTTTTTTCTTAATTTTTTTTTCTTTTGCGGGATGGAGGTTGGGTGGAGGCGTTTCCCTAATCAGCTGTATTCCATGCTTAATTACAGGTCCTGTCCAGTCTTGTTGCTGTGATTTTAGGTATCTGAGGGGGTATGCTTTGGTGCAATTATTTTATATTCTGCTGCAACATTAGTTTACATTTTTGGAACCTACAGTATTTCTCTTCTTCGCCTTCTCTTCTGCACGCCTCTCTTGTAAAAATGTAAGTATTTAGTTCAATGATGGAAGTCTAACAGGAGAGGTTTTTAAGTAGAAAGGCTGTGTTTTGCAGTGTAGTTTAGACCTTCTTAGCTTCTAAACATTTTCTGCTCGCTGCACCTTGATCTATTCTGTTGCTTATCTTTACTCTTTCTTTAAAAGAAAAGCAAATAAAGAATATCCTGGTTACAGGAGTGGGTTTTGTTTTAAAAAGCATTCAGGTTACCAATTTAAGTGTATGGGTCTCTCTAAGTCAAGAACACAGTATGTGTTTCTAAACCTCAGTTAGACATACTGAGTGCTGAGGCTCTGAATGAAATCTGCAGACCTCTCATTAGGAAAAAAAAGAGCAATTGAGGCTGCTCAAGTTGAGGCACTTCCAGCCAGTCTTCCAGAATCTACCAGTGCTTGGAAATGTTGTGGGAGTACTTTCATGCAGAGCCTTCCAGGCTGTATGTTCTCAGGTGTCATCCTAGATAGCAGAACTAGTGCTTTCCAGGCCCTGCACGTGTGTCCTTTTGCTTTCCAAACCAGAGCTTTAACTACTGTGTTTATTTTACTCTGGCACATGCTTCCAAATTCCCAAACAAGAATTTTACTCTTCTAACCCTGCCCTTCCATCAATCATCACACATTTCTGAGTGGTGTGTCAGTCTTGGTTTTGTGTGGAGCCTTAAAGTGCAAACATGCCCACAGATTTCCAAGTGCTGATGATATACTTCAGCAGTGATCTTTAGAGTAACATGTGTCTTGGTTGTACAAGCCCTTGGCAAAGCCAGAAGGCATCTACTGTATAGCAGAATTAGCAGTTGCTTTTGCCTGGAACATTTGTATAAGTTTGAAGTGATTCATGTAGCAGTGCTTAGTGATCTCTGCTTTAGAAGATGGATTGTAGAGTAAAACAAACTTTGATAACCTTACCTTCAGATTTTCAGCTCCTAAAATATCTAAAATCAGCAAGTGTTCACTGGAGTGAGATATAGTAAGGCTTAAATCACGTTTGATTGAAGGAAAATAATTTTAATAATGAAAATACCTAACATATTTTTGGAAATGTATTAGTTTTCATGATTTAAAAATACATATTTCAAGGACATGCCTGTGGCTTTGGCTGATGACAGAAAGGGACATGGCTTTTGCTCTTTAAAAAAAAGCTGTTTCTTAGGAGCTCAGGCTGTATGCATAAGACAATTGTATGTGAGCTGGTGAAATTTAATACACAAAGTAGCTACTTGTGTAGTTGAGAGAGTTAATAAGTAGTTGTTTTTCTAGATAATGGCAGATTAGTACCTCCCAAAAACTCCAGCATGTCAAGACCATAATGTCTTTAGGCTTCCTCCTTGCAGTTTTTCCCCTGTACTGCTGGCTCTTGGTACTTGACATTAAGACTGCTTTCATTAAAATGCTATAACTGTTTTGGTCTGTTTAAAACTTTACAACCACCTTCTTGGCACTGTTGAGAACTCTTTAATATTAAAGACTTGAATTGGAAATACAACTAGAGCTAATAGTGTGACACAACTTTTTATAAAAGGTGACTTCTTTTTAGTTAAGTTTAATGTTGTGCTTAACTTCAGAATTCATGCTAAAATACATATGGAATAGTCTGAACAAAGGAATTGCTTGAATTTAAAACAGTCTGTACTTGCTGAGAGGATTTTTTTTATGCTTTCTCCAAGGACACGGAAGAACTGTAGTTCAGGGAAATTCCTCCATCAGGTATAAAATGTGTATGTACCACAGGAAGTGTTCTATTCATTATGGTCAGAACACCGCTGTTTTAAAACAAATTGAAATTCATTATTTTAACCTTCTTTGTGTATACAACCAAGTGCGGAGATTAGACCACAGAAAAATCAGGAGGAAATTAATAAGAACCCTTAAAAAAATTCCTTTTTCTTTTGGCAGCAGGTGCAGACTGTTTTCTTCAGCTTTTGATGGAGTGTTAGCATTGTAAATTTGTTAGTTAAGATTTTATGAGATGCAAAAATTCTCAGACAAACAGACCATAGATAACAAAGCACTGCTGATATTTGTGCTGATATTGTGTAGTTTGCTGTTTTATTATTTATTAAAGTGATGTTGTAAGGTGTTGTATAATGCTGACTTTTTGTCATCAAGCAGGCAGTGATAGAAAACCTTAATTGATGTGTGTTCTTATCCCTGTCACATCTGCTCCACTTGCGGTGTCATTTCTAGTCCTAAGGGATGCATAGCCCTCACTTTCCCCAGTGCACAATGCTATTCTTCTCATGTTGGAGACTTCGGTCTAGTCCTGCAAAACTTACTGATGGTTTCTTTGCACACTTGGAGAGAAGGGGCAAGAGCAATAGTTCATATTCTGTTTTTTTTGTTTGCCTGCTCACTTTACTATCCAAAAGCAGCAATAGGTTGTCCTTTGTATCCTTGTTCTACAGGTAGTGGTTCCCTGGAAGAGAAGTGGAGGCGGTGTGAGGGATGAAGGGAGGAAAAATAAACCAAATTCAGTCATAAAATCCACTTTAGGCAAACATTCTGAAAGGAGGAATTCCCACTTCCACAAAAATGTCTGTGAAAGCTGTCTGTTTCAGTAGTGGTAGAATAGGAGCTCTAGAACCACAGCAGCCAGCATGCTGTTCCTGCCCTTTGTAGGGGCTTGGGTCATTTGAACAGGCCAAGCATTGGGCATACAGACCCAAAGAAGGTAAAAGCAACACCCAGCTCTTCTTGGAGTGCAGAGCATTGCAGAAATTCTTGCAGTTACTATTACTGCAATAGGAATTCCTGTGATTCTTGATTTCTGTACCAACACTGAGAAAAAGATCTCCTTATACCACCAGCTTTCACTGGAAACAATGTTGTTTTGTTTGCATTTTGTGGGGGGATTTTATTCTATTATGGTGAAATTAATTGTGTGTGCTTGAAATAATTTCTCAATCTGGTTGCATCTTCAGTGGGAAGTGACAAGTTAACCAGCCTTTGTATATACACAACGGGATTAGAAATGCAAACTTCCAGATAACAGTGGGAATTTTCTGTATTATTACTATCATTTACAAAAAAAAAAAAAAA
>VZTZ01031089.1:194367-387391 GCA_013400955.1 Drymodes brunneopygia
AAAAAAAAAAAAGAAAAAGAATGTCCCTCTAGGTAAATTGCTGTGAAATACTTGGAAAGGGGAATGGCCTGAATGCTCTGCTGAGGATTTCTTTTTATTGCTTGTGTGTTTTTTGGTGGGGAGAAGGTTGCCTGTTTTCCTGTCATTCTGACTTCCTATTGTAAGTCAGATTTATGTGAAACTAGCATTTCTAAAGAAGTGGTTTCAAGCTTACATTTTGAATAGGAGTGCAAGCCAGTCTTAAAGTCACACCAAATTTGCTTAATCACTATAATTGGAAAGGTGCACAATGACAAAAGTAGAGCTGACTTAAAGGCATTCACCTTTGACTGGAAAATCCTTATGAATTTCTGTACATGGTTGTACAGATACTTGTTTGTGTTTTCTTGAGTTCTTGTTGTTTCTTCCTCAGAAAATAACTGTTAAAAAAATTACCTTTTGTAGTTACGGAGTGTTGCTGTGGGAACTGCTTACAGGAGAAGTTCCTTACCGTGGCATTGATGGCCTTGCTGTGGCTTATGGAGTAGCTGTCAATAAGCTTACTTTGCCCATTCCATCCACCTGCCCTGAACCATTTGCAAAACTAATGAAAGGTATCCATGTTATTTCTTCCTGTGTATTTAAATAGTTATGTTTTGGGGGTATGAAATAATCGTGGGGTTGCCAAACAACTACCTCATTTGACAGTGTGCTGTGTACCAAGTATTTTGTTTTTCTTTACACAGCAGTCTGGGGTTACAAAGAGTTGAGTGTGTTTCTGAGTGTGTCATGCAGTGTTACGATGTTGCATTTCAGTTTTTCAGTAGCAACAGTACAGTTTTTGCACTGATTTCACCAATTTTGTTCTACTCTGAAATTGCATTAATTTTCATAAATTATGGGATTACACTACAGATTAATACAAGATAAGATTAAAATCCCATGGAGAAGAATTGCAAATGCCATTTTTCTTCATTATTTCTTCCTGAGTGTCAAAAATATATTGGAAATATTTTAGCAAGATATAAACATGGCTTGCTAATGTCTATTTCCTTGTGTTTAATGAATTTTTCTGCCTTCTATATATATCCCTTGTGTACAATATTGCTAGTTTTGCTATTTCAGATGCTAAAGAAAGACAAGAAAAAATTTACTGTTAATACAAAAGCAATCTTCTGAGTACAAGTAGGTAGATGTCACCTCTGTAAATTGAGATGGGACTGGGTAGGTCTTGCAGGTAAAGAGTGCACATTAGAACTTGAAATGCAGTAGCAAGTAACTTGAAATTCACGTAGTTCTTCTAAAAGTTCCATGTGCTATTAAAAACTGACGGGATTTTGATAAATTCTAGAATGCTGGGAGCAGGACCCTCATATCCGACCATCGTTTGCCTTAATTCTTGAACAGCTTACTGCCATTGAAGGGGCAGTTATGACTGAAATGCCTCAGGAGTCTTTCCACTCCATGCAAGATGACTGGAAATTGGAAATTCAGCAGATATTTAATGAATTGAGGACCAAGGAAAAAGTAAGTTGATTTTTCCAATTGCATGGCAGTGAAGGAAGGGCATGTGTGTATGTATGTTTATGTGATACAGCAGTTTTGAATTGATGCTTACCAATGTACTCATGCAAATATACAGACAGTTGAAAAAGAAAAATATCCACACCTGTCTCCCTAGAGAAAATAGGTTGTAGATCTGAAAATGTAGCATTCTAGGCTCTTTAAAAAATGTGTTATTTTTTTCTTGTATTTCACTTAAATTGAATTTATCCCTTAGCTAATCTTTGACTGCAGACTTTCAGCTGCTGTTCTCCTCAGCTGTGAGAATGAAAAGCCTTTCATCCTTATGTGACTGTATCCCATAGCTTCTTTTCCAAAAATGGAATAGTGCTTTTATCTCTTTTTGCTGAACAGACTGATCATATGGATGCCTTTCAGTGTTGCAGTTTGGAACCTATTCTTGACAGATATTAATAAGATGAAGCTCATACACATGAATCAGCAAATTCAGTTTCTTTTGTTTATTACTCAGATTTCTGTCACTGAACTTCTTTCCATACTCTCACATCACAGTATGTTTATACTAAATGCGTACTCACTGTCAATTCTCTTTGTATTCTCTTAACTTCAACTTGGTTTTAATCACCCCGAGTTTTGTATTTTCCTTTAGACAACTTGATAAAGATAACAGTTGGAATAGGCCAGGTGTGCCTGTTAAAAAAGCTTCTGGAAGAAAGAGATTCTTTCTTTGCAGATGTTTCTTGCAGTATAATTATTGCCTGGTATATATTTGCTGTTACTTTTCATTAAGTGATAGTAGACAATAAATTGAGGTGCAGTGACTTGTGAAGAAACTTTATAGAAGATGTAGTTGCTGAGTTTGAAAAAAGCAAGAACTAAACTCTTGTCTTGCAGGTCACTGTTTGTAGCCTTTGTTCTTTACTTGTTCTCATCAAATGTCACAAATGGCAGTGTATGGACTTTTGGCTAGTGTTGGGTGTGGCATTACAAATGTACTGTAATATCAGTGCAGTGGTATTAGAATTGACTGATCACCCATATGATTGCAGTTATTACATAATTCCTATCTCCTGTTTCTTCTACCCTCTGTATTTCCCTCTTCATTTTGGTTCACAGAACTGGATAAGTATGTGGTCTGCTCTGCCTGCATTGGGCATACAGAGAGCTGGAGCTGAACTGTGAGCCTCAGTAGCTGTCAGATCTCTTCCTTTACAGCTGAGTTACAGTCCCTCTACAGAGAGTAGAGGCTTCCTTTTTTTACTTGCCATGGGGTCACCAGCTACTGTGTTCACTTGCCTCAACTTGCCATATAACATAACTCTGTTTTTGGCCCCTCCAGCAACTGCTCAACCTACCGTTTCCTCTTTTACTCTGGGAGCAATTGTAACAGGCCTTTCTGTTCAGATTTTTTGTTTATTTTTTGTTTTTCTGGAGGCATTAGTCTAGTATGAGATTTCCTATCCAAGGAAAATCTGACTAAATCGAGTTTAGGATTAAATAAGCACGTGAAAAGGTTTGTGAGGAGAGTCATATTTTTAGTGCAAAAGTAAGTTAAGCTCAGTTAGGGAGGGGAAAAGATAAAATGAAATTTACTTTTTATATGCCAAAATAAGTGCATCTCCAGAGGCATCTACCATAATGAGGTATACTTAAAGACTGAAAACACATAACTTTGACTTAGACGAGGTTTTCATATATGCAAGGATTTTTAATTTAGCACATTATCAATTTTGCTGTCAGCTACTAGAGAGAAAGTAATGTCTATAAAGTATTTCTATAATAATAATAATAAAAATAAAATAACAAAAATAATCTGCATGGAGTCTCATTCCTCCTGTAAAAGAGAAACTTCTGTAGCTGGAGGAATGTCCTCAAGGGCTTATTGCAAATGAGTGATGGTGATGCCTACTCAAAGAGAAGATCACAATCTTATTTTGACAAATGTTCTTGAGCAACTTAAATACAGAATTTTTTCCAAGCTTCCTTACAATGGGTATTTTAATTGTACAGTGGTGTGGAAATATTGCATAACTAATTGCAGTAAGTCTGTTTTTAATTAGTTTATTTGGAAAAGAGTAAAAACTTAATCTCTCATTGAGGAAACACTTTTACTTCTTCTAGACTGTCTACCATTTCAGTACAGGCCCTCGGTTTTTGCCTGGTTGCTGAGCTTTATGGAACTTGGATTTGAGGGCTGTGAAATGGAAAATCAACATTCTCTCCTAATGTACCTTTATTACTGTACTAATGCAGTAATAAAGCTCTTCTCTATTTAAACTCCAAAGTATCTTTTTTTTTCGATGTCTGAATTCATGTAGTTTCTGCTTTCAACCCTTGTTTTAGGTTGTCCTGTTTTGAGTGGACAGGAGGAGGAGGAAAGTGAGGGTTTGCAGGAGTCTCTAAATTAAGTTATTTAATACCTTTAAAAAAACCCAAAACCAAAACAAATGCAAGAACACAAACCCAAAGCGTTACTTGCTGGCATGAGGACAGGTTCCTTTGAATTTCCAAGAGGCAGAATTGCCTTTAGCAGAACACTGTATGTTAAGAGGGTCAATTAAAAAAAATTTAGTTTCCAATATCATGTTGAAACAAGCTCACTCAAAATTTACCATATGAAATTTGTCAGTCATATCAATTAAACTTTAAATCCATGATAAGCAGTGTGTGTGTGCTATAGATGTAAAAAAATCCAGAAAGTATCCTTCTGAAGAACAGACATTTCTCACTGAACCAGTTTGCTTCAGTGCCAATCGGTCTTTTGACATCCATAGTCTTTTTGGCAAGAACATTTGAACATCCCATCATTCGAAAACACTGAAGTAATACAGTTCAAGAAGTAGTTTTTTGCTTTCACTGTATGAAATAAGGAATTCTTCTGGCACACAACATACCAATGAGCAGAAGTAGGCAGTCTGCTCTGAAATATAAACAAAACAAAGACAAAAAAACAAAACTAAGCAGCACCACAATTATAAAATTGTATAGTGTCAAAAATGATTCATTTTAAATAGAACTAAAAATCTTAGGTATCCTGAACTTTCAGCAAAGCTTTGTTTCAAATGATGGTTTTCTTAGTTGAATTAGGTAGAAGTTACACAATCATGAAAAACTATGTTGTGAGAAACGTGTACAGTATGGGTCACATCTAATTCTCCTTTTCCTATACTTTCAGTACAGTGTTATTAGCAATATAGACTGTAGGTGTTCCATGTAAATCTGTTTCCTGTGTAATACGCCCCATACTATGAAGGAAGGTCTAAAAATAAGGAGTTCTTAAATTCCAGATATATTTTAACAGATTTTGGAACTGAAGATGAAGATAATTTTAAGTTGCTAGGTTTACAGCTGTTTAGCCTTGGATATTCATTTACCCTGAAAAATTAACTGGCTTCCTTAGTAAAGCTTTTTCTTTTCAAAAATTAAAAAAGAATAAAAGAAGAACAACTCCTGAGAGTGTTGGCTGGGGAGTCTGTGTGCTGTAATTCAGTGGATAGTAGCTGTTTGATGTAACAGATACCTGCTAGATTTTAATTAAGAAACAGCTGTCTTATGACTTAGTTTATCCTGTTGCACTAATCCACATTCAGTGTAACGCTGATTGCTTTTCTAGATAGAAAAGTGCTACTTAATACATGGCTGAAAAACAGGAAATGTTAGAGAATTTAAGATAAAGGCAATAATTTGTGTATTCGTCAGGTCATTGGCTTGATGTCAAAGTGTAGGAGCTATCCAAGAGCAGCCCTCATGCCATGCAAGAGTTGCTCATCGTGTGAAATACTTGAAGTACATTTTCTGCTGTGCTGTTAGCTGATAATCTTTGATTGCATGTGTGTCCCCATTGCCACTGCTTACCTGCTTTAAGTAGAATGACTCAAGTTAAATGATTTAAAGGAAATGAGTGTAATGCTTGATTCTCAATACAGAATTTTGGTTTATTCAGAATGGAGAACTGTCAGAAGATTGTTTTGTGCATTTTGCATGCATATAGTACATCATAAAAATAAATCAGGAAATGCAATTTACTGTGCACTTCATATGTCCTTTAATATCGCCTTCATATTATTACTTAGTTTTACTTTTGTGAATCTTGTCTTCAGGAGCTTCGATCACGAGAAGAGGAGTTGACAAGAGCAGCTCTTCAGCAAAAATCTCAAGAAGAATTACTGAAGCGCCGTGAGCAGCAGTTAGCAGAACGCGAGATCGATGTACTGGAGCGTGAGCTGAATATCATGATATTCCAGTTAAACCAAGAGAAGCCCAATGTGAAGAAGAGGAAGGGGAAGTTTAAAAGAAGCCGGTTAAAACTCAAAGATGGACATAGAATTAGTTTGCCTTCAGGTTTGCAAATTTTTTAAAGTTCACAGCATAGGTAATGATTAAATATGCCAGCTTCTTCAGTTCCATGGTTCATGTTTTCAGGGTTGGCTACTATTTCATTTTGTTGCCAGGTTCTTCTACTGTAATGCAGAGAAGGGTTGGTAAGAACTGTTTAGCTCCCTCCCCACAAGGAAAAGCTTTCATATATCGTATTCTCATTGAATAGTCCTCATTTCGTCTGGAATGATTATTCAGTTAGAAGTCCATCCCATTTGGAGGGAAAGGTCACTAGCATGAGAGCCACATGATTTAATACTGGTTCAAAGTTCAGATTTTTGTTATCACTGTTTCTGTACAGACAGAAAAGTACCTTTTTAGTACATGCCAGAACTTTCTAACATGATCAAATATTAGTGCTGTTTGCCCTAAACTTGCAAATACCGAGCAGAAAAACAGTGCTTCAGAAGGGCTGGGAATACACAGGTGCAGTAGATCCAAACTGCACTCTTATTGCACTCGCAAGTACAGCACAGTGGTTGCAATCTTCAGTGCCTTATTTCTTGCAAGAAAACATATTAATAGCAGCAGCAGATGATTTCAGAATACAAATATGGTATCATTTGAAATTTAGAGCATTTCATTAAACCCATGAATGCAGTAAAATGCCCCCCTTTGCAGAGGCAGCGAGTTTGTAGACAGTGAGTCTCAGTTCTCAGGGGCTGGTTTAGAGGTGCCATTTTAATGTTGCCACAAGATAGCACTACACAAACTGAAAGTTTCACTGATGGTTGGAAAGTCTTCGTTAGTGGTACCAGCATCCTGGGGTTGATGTGCTTCCTTTCAGTGGCTTCCAGGTCAAGTCTGTCAGTTTCTTACAAATACATTAAGAACTTGATGCTGTGTTAACACAGGTCTGACCAAATTGTAGCTGTGTGGTAGCTGGAAAGACACAAAGGGGGCAGTAATGTTTAGAGTACTATTTCAGCCCTACTGAAATAAGCTTATTTTTCCTTACTTTAAAAATAAGAGCAAATAAGATAAAAGCCACCCTGCAGCCTCCCAGACAAACATCTTAGATTTATATGTTTTAGTTCGATTTATGCAGAATTGCAAGCTTCATTTGATATTTGGTCCTTTGTTTCCAGTTCTGCTTATATTTAACTTGAAACAGTAATAAAATAAACCCTTCCATTCAGAATAGCAATTGGCTTCCTGTTATCAAGAATATCCAGATGAACTTGTCCTTGAGACAATTCTGCTCTAAGAATAGTGTACAATATGATTGCACTGATGGTGGGAATTAGAGGGGCATATTGTTAAGTTTAATTTCATAAAATTTTCCTCCTCCATATTTGTTGTTCTTTTTTTACTACTTTGCTATAAATATTTGTAATTCTGTAGTTTGCTATCTTGATTTTCTGACATGAAAGAATGTGACTTTTTTTGTTAATGCTTTTGTTCTGAATTACATGTTAAAAAAACAAGGCAAATCTGATTGTCATGAGTATTGATTCATTTGAGATTAAATACTGAGGGATATTTTTTGCCCCTCCTGTGATAACCAAAAAGATTGAATAACAGCTTGTGGTGTGGATGTGTCTCAGATCAGGTCCATTTGGACCTACTTGCTGTTGTTCATGTTCTTGCAAACCTATCGCATGAAGGTGTGAAATCCTGCCCGTTTGACTCAAAATCCAAATTACTACATTTAGAGTTAAGAATTTTTCAATGTTTTTAATATGTATATCTCTTACCTGTATAAATAAATTACATATAATGAAGTCTAATTCATTATATAACTTTGTTTTAAGAAGTATAACAGCATGTTCTTTTGAGAAGTTTTTTATTCAGAGCATTAAAACTGGTTTGTTTCGCTCTCTTACAGATTTCCAGCACAAAATAACAGTGCAGGCATCCCCCAATCTGGATAAGAGGAGGAGTTTAAACAGTAACAGCTCTAGTCCATCAAGTAGCCCCACAATAATTCCTCGTCTTCGAGCTATACAATGTAAGTCTCCACTCATTTGATCCACAGAGAGTGTTCCATATACTTACTGAAATGTTGGTAGTAGTATCAGATTCCAGGCAGATTTCTGTCTGATTTCTATGTCCCTTGATTCATTCTAATAATTGAAATTTCTTTTAAAGGGGGAATAATCTTGCTAAAATGCTAAATAATTTTCAGTAATTCAAAATGATTGCGAATACTTTAAATTGTATCTTTACTTAATTACTTTGGGAACCAATTTGTAAACTGACTGGGATACAACAATGACAAATCAAAATTTATGACAAAAGGCAAAGCATTTAGAACCCAAGTAAGATGGAAAACAAGTTTTTATTAGGTATTGGAGTTGATAAAGGAAAAGAAAGGTTCAGAGAGTAAGGGAGTCTTGTAAGATAGAAAGATCAAAGAATGAGCCAGTAACCCAACTTTCTTGTGTCAAAAGAGAATCAAGCTTTAAGCAGGTGTAAATCCAGAAGAAATCTTGTTTTAGGTGTTTTGATGACAGGAAAGACACAAGAATAAAATTGTGGGTACATTTGTAGGTCTACATTATTATGTATACTGATGACAGAAAGGAAGGTATGTTCATGGTCATGTAGTGGAAGTACCAGGAATACAATTATGTTATTACAGAGAAGCATACCTTTATGTATATATATATATATATTCCTCATTATATATATATATTTTTTTTTTTTCCTCATTTGGGAATGACATATACGCAGACAAAACAGTTCCTACAGGATTCAGTGCATGTGTTTGTACTGTCTGATCTATTGTGCAATTAGATTGTCTAATTATCCATATTCAGAGAGGAATGCCTTAAGCTTCTCTCTCTTGATGAAATCAGTGGAACCTGTTCCAGCTGATTGCTTATGGATGTTGGCTATCTTCTCTTGCAAGCACAGTCACCTGTGAGGGAGATTACTTCGCAATCTGGCTTTGTCAGCTATAAATGAAAAGGGGAAATCAGAATGCATGAGGGTTTTTTCCATACTTTTCTGTAGCTAGTCTGTAAAGATTGATTGATTTTTAAACCAGCCTGAAACTTTGTTTAAAGTTTGGATAGAAATCAGATATCTCATCTCCTTTGTAACACCTCTGCTTTATGAAATCCTTTTCATTATTAATGTCTAAAGGGGAGAAGTGATGTCTTCCCTGGCACTTCAGTATTTGTTTAAGCTGCAGTGGATGCAGTTGGCAATGGGCAAAGACCATTACTACCCATGTGTTGTGTATAAAGGAGAGAGGTGGACAAACCCGGTCTTGCTTTTCTTAATGAAAATTTGAGATGGGAGGAAAATCAGCTGGAGTCTTTTTCAGATGCTAGCTGACAGAGTATCTGTGTCGTCAATGGTTTCCTGTACTCAAAATGTAGTGGGTTTTTCTGATTGGTTGGTTTGCTTTGCTTTTTGCAGACAGGTAAAGAAAGGCTTTTCTAAATAAAATGTCATAATTATGTATAAACTATCTCACTTTATCTTTGATTCTTTTTGCTCTGCAAGGAAGTGCTTGGAAAGGAAGCAAATGTCAGGTATTGGCATGGTTCTGAAAACTTCAGTTTCCTGTGTTTTTATAATTGCATTGCCTTATGTAAGCTATTGCAGTGCCACTCCTTGCATGTATGCTAAGTGCCACTGAGGATTTTTTTCTTTTTTTATTTGAGCAGGTATTTGTATTCATAGGGCTTGAACATGCAGGACAGCATAATGGCTTTCGTTTAAAAGAAGTGCATGTCTGCTTCTAAGTTTGGATCCTTAGGTTTTACCTAAAAGCTTATCAGATATCTCAGGAGTATCTAGCTGAAACAATTTAGCTTCCACACCCATCTGCACCTGTGCAAAACAAATTCCCTTTCCCACAATAATGTTTTATCTTGATTTAACTTCAAAGTGTCTTTGTTTCAAGACGACTTGCTCAAATACAGGCAATTTGAACAGGCATATATAACAACTGCTTACTTGACTGCTTCACATTGTCCTTGAGCAAGTCTACCTTTCAAATCTAAACGTTATGTTAAAAGAAAAATCTAGTTAATTTCTTAATAAAGCAAATTCTGCTGATTTTGAAAGGAGTTTTGGAGCGAGGAGGAAAACCACTAAAGGTACATATTCCATAGGAATGTGGTTGAAAATGGGAGTGTAATGTAGGCAAGTGTAGTGCTGTGCTACAGGGTGAGCTGTGCTGGTGAGAAGGTATATGGCGAGGAAGGAGGAGAATCTGTACAGTGAGGGAACAGCAGAACCATGAACATGTAAATACCACCTCATTTATCATGCTGTTATAACTGGCTGCGTTGTTTTTCTGCTAGGTCTCTCCATCATATCTGTAAGCATGCCACCATTATACTGAAGCTAATGCTCAGTTAGTGGCATGTGAAAATCTACCCTCCTAGGTGGGGTCCTAGAAAGAGGATCCTTTAAACCCTACTATAAGAATCCATAATCAGAAGATGCTTAATGCGTTTATGGATCCTAAACCCTACTATAAGAATCCATAATCAGAAGATGCTTAATGCGTTTATGGATCCAGGCTTTATGACCCAAAGATTAAAATATGAGGGAAACAGTTCTGTTTCTGAAATCAATTTGACTTAGATCTCTACTACATTCTCTTAATTTTTCCTCAGTGATTCCAAAAACAGTTACACACACAGCTAATGGCCGAAGAAACAATGTATATGTGTACCAGCAAGATGTAGATATCACAAGTGAATATGAACTTCCCAGTGGGGTTATGAAAAAAGGCAAGATTTCATTATGTTTCCAAGGTGCTGGTTCTGTTTAATTTATCAGCTGAGACAGTGACAGACTAAGCATTTAATGGAGGCTAGACACTTTGAAAGTATAATTTGTTTTGGTGTAGTGAGAAAGAAAATGTTAATCATGATCACAATTGGAATATTCTGTTTCATTTGATACCAGTTGTCCACAGAATATGTTTTCTTCATTGAACTTAAGTGCTCAGTCTAACTCACTTGTCTGAATTACCTAAATAAAAGGTTCTCAGTTAAAGGAAGCATGGAAAATATGATTGCTTTGCTGCTTTATCTTTAATCTGGGTCTCTTGTCAGCTCATAAATTACTTTTCCTTCTTGCTCATCTTTTTGGATCCATGAAGTTTGTGTGGTGGTTTTTGTAAAAGAAAAAAAAAATCTCAGTTTTTTTTCTCTTCCTATGTGTTACTGTGTCAAAATGGGTTTGTGGTGCAGAAGATACTCTGTTCTGTCAAAATATTTTGGATTTAGAAACAGTATTTATGTGTGTGTGTTTTGTGTTTTTAAATCCAATCTCCAGTAACTTCAGATGAAAGCAACAGGACTTGGGGAAGGAGCACAACATATCACCAAGAAGAGTTTGAAGATGTGAAGAGAAGTTTTAAAAAGAAAGGTTGTACATGGGGACCAAGTTCAGTTCAAACGAAGGATCGTGCAGATTGTAAGGACAAGTATGTCTACTACATTTTGGTTTTTTGATAATACTCAAGTATTCTTGGTAACTGAATCACTGGCATGGATAGTGAGTGAAAAAAGTTCTGCTGTCTCTAGTTGCAGCAAAAACTCCTGCCTTTTAATTAATTTAGAAATTACATTAATAATGAGTAGCTCCCCCACTTAGACTTGAGGATAAAACACCTACTTCTGTTAAAGTTTTATTGATTCCTATCTATTAGCCTTTATCTCTGTTTTTTGAGATTTGGAACATACTGGGATGCTGAGTTACCAGTGCATACCAGACATTCATGGCCCGTCTTTTTTGCCCTTCCTCACATTGCTTTGAGGAATTGCAAGCATGGCCCCCGCTGGGTACTTTCAGTATGATTAAGTAAGACTGACTGATTTGGCATAAGTGAGCTACAGTTCACACCAGCAACATCATTTATGCTGACAAACAGAGGGTGAAAAGGTTATGAAAATCAGCTGGACAGATTTACTTACAGATTGTTTTCCAATGGTTCAAAACTAGAGAGAGTAAGAATTCTTTTCTTTATTTCTCTAGTATATACAATTATTTCTAGTACCTTTTTTATTTTTCTTGGTAGGGATATCCACTCATTTACCTGTCTCAGGAGTTGGTTCCAGACGATGAGTTGGAACTGGCTTTATATTATTTTTGTTTGTGTAAAAGTCACTCTGTTTTATAAATTTCCAATATTTACATCATTTCTTTGACACAATGAAACTGTTGTCCAGGTTTTCACGAACCTGTGTTGTTCAATAGGTAGTGAAGGCCCATTTGTCATTTGCTTTCTTTTAAGGCATGGAATTTTTATCATGAAAAGATTACCTGACAGTAAGGCACATTTATATTTATAATCATATGATTTAGTGCTACTACATTGGGTTTTTTACCTTTGGAAAGGTTTTCAAGTTATGTACAGTTTGAAAAGAAAGTCATTTTCTCACGAAGTTTATGTGAGCATTGTATCCTCTGTAATCTCAAAATAACTATTGTTATTGCAGAGTAAGACCCCTTTCAGATGGCAGCAACCCTTGGTCAACTGTTTTAATGAAAAATCAGAAGGGTGTTCCCTTAGCTTCACTATTTGTGGACCAAGGTAAGAGCTATTTTTGAAAAAGTGAAAGTAGCCATATAATAGTATTAAGATTACCTCCAATGTTATAAATTGTATTGCTTGAATTCATTAAAGGATTACACAGATTATTATAGGAGAAATCATGCTGCCAACCATTTTCCTCTGCAAAAAAACCCTGTATTTACATCATTAGCAACTAAGAAACATACATAGTCTGTGAGGAGAACCATACAGAGATTTTTTTCCATGTTTTTGAGTTGCAGGCTACTCTATATATGAGATCAGCAGTCACCACTTTTTTGTTTCTTTTAAAAAGAACCTAAATCAGTAATTGTCGTGACATTTAAATAATAATTGATGACATTGTTTTAAAAACCTGCAAGCCCTGAAACATTCCCAGATATTAATTCCCTGGTTTTTTGAATGAGACCTATTATCTAAATTTTCAAGACAAAAATATACATTTCAAATCTTAGTGGTTTAGACAACCTGTTGCTATTTACAGGTAAAATCACAAGGAAAAACATACTTGGTCCCCTTAGGATCCGAAATAGCTGTATGTTGCTTTTTATGTCTGCTATAATGGGCCATGACTGTAAAATATTCATAATAATTTTAAAGTTTGTACTTCTTCTCTACGATGGATTCTCTTATCTGAGAATATTAAGTTACCAGTGTCAGGAAAAAGGCCTGTGATATAACCTGATGTCTGTACCAGCAGCTAGATTTATGCCGTGGAAGAGGAAATAGAAAGCTGCTTGGACATTGCTGGAAAAAGGCGTTTTAATCTTCATGTATACTGGTAGGGCTATAAATCAAGGCTTCACAAAGAGTAATTTTATAGATTTATTAGCTTACTACTAAAACCCTGTATACAAAGTTAACATATTTGAATTTCAAATACTTCTGTTTTTATTCTCTAGCATTTAGTAGTTTATTGTAGAATAACACATGTAAGTCGTATAATACCTCCTTTCTATTTGTATTTAGGTGTAAGATGTCTAATTTACTTTTTATTCCAGACCACCATGACCTAATGAATTAATTGGAAAAATTTTTAGTAACTGACTGGATTTTGGAACTCAGTTTAATTGAAAGTATTGTAAAGAATATATTCCAGATCTTTTCTGGCAGTTTGTATATAATTAATTAATTAATTACTTCTCTGTAATCCATACATGGAAATGTTTTCTGTGTTATTTAAAACGCATTATCAAAGTATTTCAAACACCAAGAGGTTTAGGCGTCGGATGTGTTTCTGAAACTCAAAATGTGAGTCTGAGCTTCTGATAGCATCTAAATGGATTGTACAGTATCCTTCAAGGTTAATGCTTGTGCATTTTAAAGGGAATGATGATGAACATATGCAGACATGCAATAGCTAAACAGTTGAATTGCAATCCTAAAGAGTACTGTGATGTTTTACAGGTGCCGGTACTGATAAGAAACTTATCCCTGAAGGTTTGGACAGTAAAAGACCAAAACCAATTAAATTGCCCAATCAGGCCTATATTAATCTACCTCTTTGGAAAGATGATCAGGGAGAAAGCACAGTAGAACACGAGAGCTTTGAAGAAGGAACCTCTGCTAGTTCTACAAACAGTACTCCTCAAATGACCCCTACAAACAGTCTGAGCAGGACACTGCACAAAAAGAAGACTGATTCAGTGCTGTATGGGTGTGCTGTCCTCCTTGCATCCGTTGCCCTGGGCTTAGATATCAGAGAGCTGAACAAATCGCAGGGTCCAGATGAACTCTTGCCTAAAGATGAGAAGAAGAAGCGTGATGGAATATTCCAGCGTGCTTCAAAATTCCGCAGAAGTGCAAGCCCTACACGACTGCAGTCCAGGAAAGAGGAAACAAGTATCCCATCCCTAAATCCAGCTGCAGATACTGTGAACCTTCTCTCTATGCCCTCTATTTCCACAAAATGCCTTCTTCAGCCTGACAGTGAAGATGCTTTTGTAAGCACTGTGCTTGGTGATTGTGATAGATGTAGCTCCACTGACAACTTTTCATCTCAAACTTCTGAAAGTAAGAGAGAGCAGAGGATACAGCTGGCTCCTAACACAGTTTCAACACGATTGAAAAGTCAGCCTTTTAGTCTTGGTCTGAAACAAGAGTCTCAAAATGTGCCAAAGGATTCCTCCACAAAGTTAAGTAGGTTGGGTCACAGACGAACCTTATCAGATGGGAGCCATTTTCAGACCACAGGTGGGTAATTAAGAACTCCCATGAATCTTTAAATTAAGCTGCTGATAAAAATTTAAGCTCAAAATAATGTCTTTAAATCTGGTTTACTTTTAAATGGATAAGCTTGTGATCAATGAGTTTTTAAAAGAAGTTCTAAATTTCAATACTGATGTTCTGGGGTGGCTTAAATCTAATACTGTCCATGGTACTCTATGCAAATGTAATTCCTCATAATAACTGGAGAAGATCATGGGGCTTTATTGCAATATTAATACTCATCCAGTTATTGGGGGGTTAGTGCTTTCTCTCTACATCTCTTTTGTAGCAATAAAAAATAAATTGTGATTGCCAGTGGCAGTGAGTATAGATGCAAGCACATTACTTGAGCACCACTGGTCTTGTCTTAGGAGATTCCCCACAACGTAAATACCTCTTAATGTTTCTGGTGGAAGAAAAGCCACTAGTGTTTATGGGAAACCAGTTTTACAAATGGCAAAGAATTCAAGAAGTCACATAGTTTAAATTTGTGGGTTTTTGTTTGTGCTTTCTTTCCCCTAGCTAATGGAGTTGCTTCAACCAATGATGTCTGCAGACTCCCAGTCCTGTCAGTTCCTGGAACTCTGCCCTCTCCATCTTTTCAACAAAGAAGCAATTACGGTGTTTCAAATGAAAAGCAAAGTGCTGTCAATACTATCTCAAGGCCTCGACCTTCTTCTCTAAGGAGTAAAATCGATGCATGGCAGATTATTCCACGTATTATTAAACCAAACTCTAAAGACTCTGAATGTTTAGAGGGCAGTGTAGATCCAGATGGTAACTGCTTGCCAGATACTGAGCAAAGAACTAACTGCCACATGCCCTCATTACTTGATATCGATGTGGAAGGTCAAAACAGAGACTGTACTGTTCCTTTATGCAGAATGAAGAGCAAAACTTGTCGGCCATCTATATATGAACTGGAGAGAGAGTTTCTGTCATGAGTGCCTTCCATTTTAAAAATGTTTGCTTCATAAAGGGGAACAAATACAAAATTCTTGTCTAACACTTTGTGCTGCTGTTTTCTGATGTACTGTGACAAATAGTACCAAAATTATTAAATGGGCAGCTAATTAAGTGTAGTAGGTGCCTTTTTCAAATGTTCCTTGGTATCCCAGCTAGTAACTCTGAAAGCACAATGCTGCAAAATAGTATTCTAGGTGAACTTCGTAAGTATATTTTGAATGATTAAAATAAAATGCCCACCTCCCTCTGTAGCGTCACAATTGTTTTCTTCGGGTTTGAGAGGTTTTGCTAGAAATTTAACTTTCGCACATTGAAGAAACAGATGACATATAGGGCGAGGTTGTGTTCTGTCAAGGAGAGTTTCACCTAAGAAGTGGTGGTCTGCAGCTTACCTCTGTGGTCTGTAGATCCAGGGAAAAGGGGCAAGGGGTTTAAGGTGCAGGTACAGCAGGCTCTGTTCACTCCTCATTAAGGAGGTGGTTACTTGCTGGCATTTGATACTGAAATTGATTAAGAACCAGCAGCTGAATTTGCAGTTTTTGCCCTTGGTTATTGTGAGAACTTCCTTAGTTTCTCCAGAAAGTTACACTGCTTGTATAAACATTTCGGTTTCAGCCACCATATCGATTTGAGAGGGTAAACTTCAGCATTGTGTTTGGAGTAAAGGTATTTGACATACTTTGTAATGTGAAACATTCCTTGTAGGTAAGGATACACTGGAACGTAAATATTTGTACTCTTAACCTTTTGAAGACTACAGTGTTTGCACTGAAAGCAATATTCTTGGGTTTGAATTTTTTGTTCGTGGTGGAGGGGTTTGCCCTCCTTCTTGTTTTTTAAACTCTGCTGCACCTTGTATTGAAGAAAGTTGGTGGGTTTTAAGGATATTTGGTTTTAAGTGAGCCAATGGTGCATTTTATTGCACTTAATTTTAAAACTGCTATAATTTAATATGAAATCTTTCAGTATAATCTCTGTAGCTTTTCTTCCTAAGGTACTGCTGAGTGCCTGCTTACTTGTGTTTAGGAATCAAAGGACAGAAACAGATGTGCTTGACTGGTTTTCAGTGATAGAAAGTTTCCAGAAAATTCCAAGTAGTTAATTGTGGGGGGAGGAACATTTAGCTTTGATAACACTGGTAGTTTAATTTTTTACAGTATCACTAAGTGAATGATTAAATAAAACCAAATATACAGTATACTTTCCCTGATGAAAGCATTTTTAGAATTAAAGGAACATCCCTCATTTTCCGGTATTTGAAGTCTTAATTTTGCAGATCATTGGACATTTAAATAGTTTTTATTTAAAAAATTAGATAATGTTAGACTATAACTACTGTGTTTCCATCAGAATACTGTTTTGTTAAGACCAGTGTTTAAATCTTTTCTTCTCCTTTACTCTGGGGTCTGGGAGTTAAAAGAGAATACACAGTTGCTTAAAGCTTCAAAACCAGGGGATTAAAAAAGAAGGTTTCTGTTCTAAGATTGTATGCACTACAGTGTCCACCTTGAAGATGGCGTACAGTTATACAAACAAAATCATGAAGTCGTAATCACCCAGAGCAGAACACAGAAAATGCAACTGCCCAGCTCTCAAAGTGAAAATGGAAAAGAATTTCCTTAGAGTATTGGTTTACCAAAAGTAAAGATAAAACCTCTAGTTGCCTGTAAATCTAAATGCTTGCATAGCAGATTATTACTACATTTTCTTCAAACCTGTTTCTGTTGCAGTATTCTTAGTTTTCTGTCAACATGATTCAAATCACATACTGCTCTTTGTCTTTTGTTTAAACTTGAATTTCATCAGAACACTTTAATAGATTATCTATTCCGGTTTTAATATAAAATGTGTTCATAAAGTCATGAATCAAATTTTAAGTATAGATTGATGGCACATTTACCTTCAATTCTTAATTAGAACTTTTGAGCATTATGTGTATTTCAACTCTTTCTTGATCAATTCTTCCTGTGTAATACTGAGAGAAAAGGAGCTGATTGTATTACATGTTTCTGAAGAAAGTATCTCTATTTGGCTTTCTACAGGAAAATCTCAGGTGCTGAAGTGTTTTGACTTGTAAATTTCTGTTAAGTTCTGTTCCGTATTTTTAAGGTTTATATAATTTCAAGTGTTGAGTTTTGCACCCTATGTTTTGTAATCAATGGTATCAGCATAAAAAGCTCTTTGAGCTATATTGTTTTCACTTATTGGTGGTTTATTTCTCTTGCAATTAAACAAAGATTTCTGTTCCTGTTCAATGGATAATTTCCCATAAGACTGGGACATATGATATGGCCAGCCCAGTGCATTCTAAGTAATTTAGGAGTTTGTATTCCATCTCTTGTTCTGAGACAGTTTAGGTAAGCCATCTCAAATATTTCTCTGATGTGATGCAGTTTTTTTAAGCTATAGTCTGTAGTGCTTTATAATTGTTTTTATAGTTTAAAATTATAGGCCAGTCTTCACTGTAATTAAAAAGAAAAAAAATTATTTCAATCATGATTTCAGTCTGTAATTCACTTATCACCAGAGAAATTTTCTGTAAAGATATGGAAATCTGGTATGGATTAAGTGACCTGTCTTGGTTAAAAGGATATTTATTTCAATGCAGGTTGATAGCCTGACCAAATAATAATTTATGTTGATTGTTTTAGCATAAAACTGAAGGTGCTTGCACTACAAAGATTAAGATAAACACTTGATATGCTGTTTTAAAAACCTGATGATTTAAATGTTTTTATTTAAAAAATAAATGTTTTGTAGCTACTGTATTGCAAAGTGACCTGAATTTTCTTGAAAAATATATCTTAATGCTTTCTTTACATGTACAATGGAGTTCTCTGGTGAATAAGCAGGAGTCATTGACTATGGCCAGCCTGTTCTCAGAAGATTATAATGTAATTGTTATTCTAAGAATCCAGTACAGTAACATGAACATTCCTGTAATATCTTGCACTTGATGTGGGCAGAAACATATGGCATAAGCTTGTTTTTTTTCTTTCATGTGACCGTAATATTCTTTTGATGCTTTTTACAATGTTGGCTGGGTATATTAGAGGAGATGGAGCAGTGGATATAAATAAACTCAGCATCTGATTCAGCATGAAGAATACAGGTAAGTAATAATATCCTTTTGTTGTGGGGTTTTTGTTGGGAGAGTCCATTGGTTTTTCAGGAGATTTGGTACTTTGAGGTTTTTTGTTTGTTTTGTAGGAGTTTTTTCGGCAAATGAAGCCAGTATTTTCCTTATAAAATTTTTAACACCGTTTGTGAACTTCCCTCTTCCTTGATCATGTCATGGGTGCATTAGCCCATTTTTCAGTTAGGAAGAGTAAGTATCCATTTGCACAGTGACAACAGGCAAGATACAGTGAATTATATATTGAATTTATAAGGTTGCAGGCCCATGTCTTGTGAAGACATGCCTGCACTCAGCTTGCAGTGAAACTGGCTGCATAACAAATACTTATGTGGCCTGTGAGTGTCAGTATGGAGCCCAGATTGTAAGGCAAGCTGCAGAGGCATTTTATTTTATACAGAGTTATAATGGTAGTACAAAGATCTGCATAGAAGTGTGAGGTAATAGAAAAGATCCCAGTGTCACCGGCCACCTTCCTTTTTAATGTAACTAGTTAGATCACTATGGTGAACGTACTATGAGGAGCTAAGGAGACTGTTACCTAATTAATCCATTTTGTATGCAGTTGGTGGTGCTTAAGACTGCAGTATTAGGTATTCTAAATTAGGTCCAGAGTCCTTGCAAGTGTGTAGTGGAATTCTTTCTGAACAAACCGAATGTGCGTCAGTTATCCCAATGCTGTTAGAAATCCAACATGCTTGATATAAATAGTCTGATAAAATAGTTTCTTTAACCAAAAGAAGTGCTTTTTCATGTAATAAACTGGAGAACAGAATACAGAGCTCTGCAGGTAGGATGGTTTTACTTTTTATTTCACAGAATCACAGGGTCATTTAGGTTGGAAAAGACCTCTGGAGAGGAAACAGTCTAAGCCACTCTGATAGAGCAGGCTGCCCAAGACCATGTCCATTGACGTTCTGGGTATCTCCACAGATGGAGACGCCACAGCTTCTCTGGGCAATCTGTTCCAGTGTTTGACCATCCTCACTTGCTCATATTCAGATCAAATTTCCTGTTAATTGGGGGGTTTGGGGTTGTTTTGTTTTTTTCTTGTTGATTGTTTTTGTTGTTGGTTGTTTGTGGTTTTTTGGTTTTTTGGTTTGTGCCCATTGCCTCTGCTGAGAAGGGCTTACCTCTGTCTTTATCCCCTGTTATCAGGTTTTTATAAACAATAAGATCCTCCTGGACTTTTCTCCAGAACCCACTCTCTCAGCCTTTCCCCAGATGCAACTCCTTTACCAGTCTTTGTAGTGCTGCACTGGATTCATTGCACTAAGTCTGTATCTTCCTGGGGAAGCCCAGAACTGGACCCAGCACTCCAGGTGTGGCCTCACCAGTGCTGAGTAGGATGACCTCCATCAATCTGCTGGCACTATAACTCATGCTGAGAACTGTTG
Source organism: Drymodes brunneopygia (assembly GCA_013400955.1). NCBI lineage: Eukaryota > Metazoa > Chordata > Aves > Passeriformes > Petroicidae > Drymodes > Drymodes brunneopygia. The sequence goes on from VZTZ01031089.1 coordinate 214,463, forward strand.
GCTGTCTTTGCTGTAAGGACACATTGCTGGCTTCTGTTCAGCTTGTTGTCCGTCAGGATTCTCAGGTTGTTTTCTGCAAAGCTGGTTCCCAGATGATTGGTCCCTGGTGTGTACTGGTGTGTGTGGGCTTGTTCGTCCCCAGATGAAATTTTGTTTCATGAGATTCCTCTAAGCCCAGTTTTCCAGCTTGTCCAGGTCTCTGAATGGCAGCACAACTATCTGGTGCATCAGCCCCTCCTGCTATTTTAGATTGTCTGTAAACTTGCTGGGAATACACCCTGTTCCAACATCCGGGTTGTTAATGGAGGTGTTAAACTGTATCAGCTCTTGTATCAACCCCTGGGGTACTTCACCAGTGACATTTAAGCAAGTTATATTTAAAACCATCTCATTTTATTCATACAATCTAAAATACTTTTCTTAAGTGGTTTTGGTAATTGCAATTCTTCAATTGCTTTTTTTTTTCTTTCCATTTCAAAAATAAAGATGTAATGACCATTCTCAGACCTAGGCTTTAGTGAATTGGTTCAGTAGTTGAGATTTGGCATCAGGATGGCCTGAGTTCAGTGCTGCTTGATGTAACCTGTTCAAAATATTTGCAGTTTGCTTTAGAAGCAGTCATCAATTCACTCCAGGTGACCAAACTAGTCAGACTTCAGTGAGGTGTCACATTTGGTGTGAGTTCTTTGAGCAGTCATATATGAAGTCTCATGCTCTGCAACGCTACTAAATGGACTTAAAATGTTTGTGTTACATCTGAGAACATCAGTCTTCCCTCCCACCACATACAGTATGCAGTTACAGGATCTGACAAGTTGAATCTCTTACAGCTGCTGCAGACATTGATAAGTAGTCTGATCTCTGAAGGGGAGAAGGAGAGGCCACAGCTGTGAACTCCTCAGCACACTGTTAGTGCTTCTCCAAAGAAAGGTGCCCGGAGCAGCCATTCCTGCTGTAGCTGCTGAATTCTTCCCATGCCAGAGAATTTGCACATGTGCTGCTGTCTTCCTGCCAATTTCAGATATACCTAGATAAGATCTTTGGTGTAGCAGTAGTCACCATGAACAGTCTAGTCATCTGAGGGCTTGCCAGTCCTTATGAAAGCAAGTGGAAGTCTGTAAATTTGGGGTAAAGGAGAAAATAAACAATAGGACTGTTCATTCCCCTCACTGTTTTTCAAATCACTTGCATAATTGAAAAGTTTCTAAACTCCCTTTTATGGCAGAGGGAATTAAGCAATAATATTTTACAGAGCCTTGTTACTCTCTGCTGCCTTCCAGACCAAAAGTGCTGTTTGTGCCTTGTGCTGGATGCCACTTATTCTGCCTAGTAAATGCTGTTAGTGGTTGGGGGGATGCAAAATTTTATTTCCAAGCCTGACAGAGGTAGTGGTGCTAAGAAGCAAGTGAATCAAACATCAGGTGTATCTGCCAGCAGTCTCGGCAAGCCAAAGATACATACTAAATATATATTGTGCAGTCACTAGCTGTATTGAGCACATGGCTCCTGGGAGTGCTGGAGAGTCTCTTGCAGGCTATTTCCAGGGACAGAGTATTCACCCAAAGGGAATCCACTTCTGTTCCAGAAGTGGCCTTCACATGGTTGTATGCCTTTTTGATTCTGTCATTAGGGAAATGTGTGGGTCTCCTTCAGTGCTTGTGCCACCTGAAATGTTTAAGGCAGAAGTAACAGTGATTCTATCACATCTTCATCAAAATATTTCTTTTTCTCACTGTAGAACCCCTGAAGTTATTGACATTGGTGGCTCCACTCTTGATAGTCAAGATTCTCATCACCAAGGCCCTGATTCCTTCTTATTTGTGATGCAGCTGCTTGATGACTGACTTTGGGGCTAAGGTACAAACATCCTAGTTTACCCACAAGAAATACTTGTTGGACAGATACTTGTGGGCAAGGGAATAGCCTTGTCTTGTTTATTTATTGTACCTCAATCAACTTTAACCCACCAAAAGCATATCCTTTAGGTGCTTTTTCAGGTTTGGGTGGTTTTTGCTGTGGTGGCTCTCTGGTTAAGCAAATTCTTTTGGTTTTTAGAAACAGGCTATTAAGAAGAAAACCTGTACTGTCGTCATCCATAGCTAGTAGATGCAAAGAACAGATACTATTCTAATGCATATTAAGGATGTCATAGTATGGAGTCATCATGCTTGATCACTTTACCAAGCTAGGGAAACTCTGCAGAATGAATATTATTTCAGGACTGCAGGGCTACCATGAGGTGCCGTTTCCACGGTTGTGCAGTAAGTATATTTAGAAGAAAAGTGTGCCTATCACCAATTTATGTTTTTTAAACAGGGTTCTGGATCCCTTAGAGAAAGTCAGGGGCACCCATAGTGTTTGCGTATTATGTGCCTGTAGACACTAAAAGCAAAGAGAGATACTCTTAGAGCTGTAATTATGCTCCTAGAACAGTTCTTCCCCCTTTACCTAAAACCTTTTAACACTTTAAAGGTTTGCAAGGAAGAAGAATGGCACTGCTCCTTCCTAGTTGTGTGTCAGACAAGTAGAGGGGGTCTGGCTTGTATGTACTCCAACAGATATTGCTGGGAGGTAATTCTGTGAGAACAGTGTAGTGTGAATATACAAGCAGTGAATGCTTTTCAAAAAGAGAAAATTGCCTCAGCTTTTGTGTGCAATGATTTTTGGTCTTGTTTTGAAAATTATTAATTTTTGTGGTACCTGATGAATTTCTTTGAATACCTGTGGAAGTCAGAATAGAATGAGGCTGGATTACAGTTGAAAAAAAGCCTAAGTAAAGAAGCTTTGTCTTTACTTTCTCCTTTTCTGTATAGTCCAATTTAAGTTCATCTAACTGTTAACACTGAAAAATCCCAGAGATCCTGTAGTCCACTAAAGCCTTCATGTGAAATAAAGTTCTTAAAAATAGCAGTTCAGGCCTGACCATGTGAAGCAGTGAGATGCAGGTACTATCAGTTTCCAACTCCTGTAATGCAAGCCAGTTAGCAAAGGATCAAAATTGAAGAGAGTTGGTTCAGCATGGTGTAAGAGATGACAACAGGCTGGGTGACACCAAGTTGGGTGTGAGTGTTGATTGCTGGAGGGTAGGAAGGCTCTATAGAGGGATCTGGACAGGCTGGACCAATGTGCCAAGGCCTATTGTGTGAAGTTCCACAACAGCGGGTGCTGGGTCCTGCCTTTGAATCACATTTCTCTCACACTGAATTTGTTTGAAGTCATACCTTTGATCCAAGGTTTCTGACTTATTTTTCCCTTTTATTTCTTAGCCTGTATTCAAGTCCTTCAGGTACTGAAGTCTAGTTTTTTTCAGTTTGGGAAGGGAGATTGGGGAGTGTCCCCTTTTCAAATAAGTTCACAGATTTTCTTCAAAACCTGTAGTTCTTCATATATTTTGGACTACTGAGCGAGCATATGAATCTGATAAGTAAAGCAACATTTCCATCAGTTCCCCATATGCAATAAGCCTTGGCTTTTATGATTTGTATTCTGGTCATGATACTTCTCATAAATTATACTACTTGACTTATAGTCTTGTTCACTGTATTAAGACTTTTAGTTCTTCCTCATCTTTACTGTGGTTTTATACAACCCTCTAAGACAAGTCTAATTCGTTCTTCTCTCTCATTGCTTTATTGTTACCGTATTTATAAGTAAATGCATCTCTCCCCATTTTAGGCGAATGTCCAGGTTGCCTTATTATTTTCCTGTGTGCCTTTCTCAACTGCCCCATTCAATCCTTACATAAAATCATCCTCACTAGGTTAAGAAATCAATTTGCTACATTGAATCTTTGTCAAATAGCTTGTCTAGGTAGGCTTGTCCCCAGAGGTATCCAATATCAAAGAGTTAAAAACACCATGCCTAAGTGTTATCAGTTCAGTGACCTCTCCCATGCCACTTTCAACAATAATTAACAGTGCTCTTTCAAGGAAGATTTTTAAAAGGGTGCCCATGTAATTGCATTGGATCGATGTAGCCAGTTTAGTTTGCGTTTGAGGTTGTAAAAGTCAAGTACTTTAGGAGTTCTACAGATTGTTTAAAAGGCTGGTTAGATGTAAGCTTCTTAAAACTTTTGCTACATTTGAATGAAAGAAATACTGTCTTTTTACTTTGTGATATGTTTTAGCATTTTGTCTTGAAAATTAAACATTAAAGAGCATCTTCTGAAATGGCTTTACTTTTCTGCAGTTTTCAGTGCAATGAGTTCAGCTGGAAATTTGTAGCTGCAGGCAGTACAGACTGGAGATCACACCCTGGTTCCAGGGCAAGTTTGGCTTTTGATCTTGGGCGAGTCACTAAGTTTGTTTTTGCTTGCACTGCTGTGCTGGTCCGTAAGATGAGCACAAGGACTTCATCCTTTTTTTGTAAAGCACTTTCAGAGCTGTGATCAAAGGCACCATGTTTCAGCAGTAAACAACAGCTGCAGCAGTAAATGCCTAGACTTCACACACAAAGGGGAGCTCTAACTCAGCCTGGGAACTAAATACACCACAGCTGTATATACTTTTCTTTCACAGCACAGGTTTCTTGCAAGTTAAAGTTTAACTTTGGCAAGGAATAATTCCAGTCACAACTGGTTGCAATGATTTAGCCAGTAACAGCCACAGTAGGGAAATAATTACACAAAGTTTAGTGTTTGTTTTAGGTTGATTTGGTTGGGGTTTTTTTTTTCAAGATTCTCATGATTGATCAAAGCTATTACAGCTTAGGATTAATTTCCTGGTTCATACAACAAATTTTGTCTCATTGTTCTGTCCCACCGTAAATTCGTTAGGATACTAGATATTTTCCTTGATCTGAATGAAAGGATTCTATTTCAACCACTGCTGATTAATACTACTCTTATAAAGCTGTATTACTTGGTTGCTCCCCATTTACAGGTGAAAAACATTCCCTAAAGAAGAATGACATTACAGCTCATTGCCTCAAATGTCAGAATAAGTTCGTCTTTTTCGCTGAAGCATTATCTCTTGGAACTGCTCCATCGGTATGTTGGAGAAGGGATTTAATAGATGAATGTGAAGCATAAGGATGAGGGAGGAGAAGTGTTACTCCATCATCTAGATTTAGGCTATACAGAAGTAAGTACTTGCTGTGAACTGGAAGAGCAAGCTCTGAATGGGCCTCTGGAGACTCAGTCGATGGTACAGAAAGCCTTGGCTCATAACTGAGCTGTGGAAGTTGAATGCCTGAAGCTGCACCATAAATCTCATCTCCCTGAAGGACAGATCCTACAGTAGTACGCTGCAGAGAGAGAGAGAGAGACAGTCTGTTACTGCCAGCATTCACCACCACAGTATCTCTGTGCTTTAAGGGTATGAATATGAGATGAGTCAATAAACTGGAAAGAATGTATGGTTTAAAGCCTCCAGCTTCAAATTCCAGAGGTGAGCAGTTGATGGAAGAACTGTGCGGTAGCGCCGTGTCGTGCCAAGTTTCGGTTCTTTAAACAAGCCAAAATGCAGGTCTCTGCCCTTAAAGCTAACCACCTACAGGAGCTGAGGAGGTGTTTTCTACGAAGTCTCTACTGATTAATAGCTGCCCTTTTGTTTACCTTTACTTTTTTGATCATGCAGCCTTCTGTGTTACTGTGGCTGTAACCTGTGGCTGCCGTGTTTGTACACAAATGGTGGGGCAGTCACAGCCAGTCCTTTTTGTGGCATTGGTACATTGTATTTAGAAGTAGAGCGGGTTGGGACTTTTCAATGATACTTTTATGACAAAAGAAAAGCAAGACTGTCAAAGCCAACATTTTTGTCAAAGCATGTGTTTGATAGCCAGTTTATCCTTGGTTCAGCTCTGGTACCTGAACAATTTCCCCTCACGGAGAAATTATAAGCCTCCTTATAAAGGAAGAGAAGCGTCAAAGGTACACCTTGTATTTACCCAAGTTTCATGTATCTTCTTGGATTTTTGCCATTAAAAGTGATTTTCCTATTTTTGGAATATTTTGAAGGCAAGTTTATCGTACAAAAGCTTGAAATGGATAGGTGGCAAAAGCTCTGAGTCTTTTCACCCGGAACAGTGTCATTCCAGAGAGGAGTCTACTTCAAGAGAACATACTTAGGGTAGAATGCTGAAAAACAATTTCTTAACCTTACCCTTTTCTAAAAGCTAGAAATACAGCACTCAAATCATGGCCAGACTTCAACACACTTTTACTTCTGTAGTGGTTACAGAAAAAGGTACTTCTTCTTTCTTTGAATTACTATAGAGAATTTATAGCTGAGCCATTGTATTGCAGGGTACAAGCAATGGCATTTCAGCAATAACTGCTGTTGTTCCACTGCCCTCAGCCTTGTACATTTGTCATAGGATTTTAAACTATAAATGCCTTGGAAGGAGTCCTGGAAGCCTGAGATTTTCTGTATTTAATGATGTTTCAGTTGCTCACTCCTTGGTATGCTAGATATGCTCATTTTGATGGCCAAGGATGCTAGTTTTCATAAGACCTACTGTAATCAACTTTCAGATGTAATTTGAATCATGTAATGAGTGGATGAGAAATAGTGAAAAGTGGTATCTAACAAAGCCATGAACTTAAAACCAGTTGCTAGCAGAGATGAAGTTTGCCCACTGGTACTTCACACAATAGATTAACTTGCTGGGAGATTAAAGAGGAAATCAAGATGAATCTACTCTACTTGGTGGACCTTGGAGACTGTCCAAATTATGACAACTGCAGTTGCTGGAGTGTGAAAATGCTGGGGTTTTGCTGTGGGGGAAGAAAAACAAGTTATCTTTTGGAACCCGAGGCAGCTAGTAGAGGCAATTTCTGTCTCTTCTTCCCCCTGCCCCATACCAGTAGTGAGTATAGCAACAGAATTTGCTTTCTATTCAAATATAAATATTCAAGACCTGTTTGTCCCTGCTGATTAGAGGGAAAATTGAACTTTAACCCATTTAATTCTCAAAGCCAGTTAGATTCCTTATTCTTCCAGTAATCATGGAATGTGCCCAATGCCAAATTCCACTGCTGCTCGCAGTGATGAAGTTGGGAACAGCAACATCAGCTGAGGAGAAAAGTTATCTTTGTACTTGGAAAAGTAAGGATTGTTGAACACTGAACCTTATACTCCAATTAATTAACTGGAGCATTGAAGTCTCAGGTAGAAATCCTGACAAGAAAGTAATCTATTAAGAATTGCGTGCAATGATGTAGCAAAACCAAAAGCAGATAAAGAAAATCAGTGTTCCTTCACCTGGCATGATTAATAGGCATGATGATGTGTATGCAGCAATCCAGCAGAATTATTAATTAACTCACATTTGCAAGTGGCATAATTAAGGAGGATAGAATTCCTTTACAAATATAGGAGAACTCATTGACTCAAATTTTTTTTTTTTTTCATTTGTCATTTAAAGCACACAGAGGTGTCCTCCTGCTCCTTCAGTATGGAATCATGGAATTACCTGGGGAGAACTGTATTTGAGCTTTCTTCGCTGCAATCACAGCTGACTGAACTAGTGAGCTTCTGGTTGGAGGGGAGGTTGAAGGATGACTGTAGAAGCGAAATTCTGCAGCATTAATTCAAGGTCTCTTCCCTGGAATTATACTGGGTGGGGAGGGATTGCAAACAGATTGGCTGGGCAAGAAATGAAGGCTGACTGGATGGAGTTCCCATAGGAGGGGACAATCCAAACCAGGAGCTGGAAGGCCACGTGCTGACTGTACAGAAAGGGATGGCTCATGGGGTGGTGCTGCCTTGAGGGACCTGGGATTCTGACTCTGGAGCAGAGGGAAAAAGGGGTCACACATGAGCCTAGGTGAGGAGTCCAGCTTCTTTCCCTGGATCATGACTAAGGCAAACTGTGTTGTGTCAGTATGGTGGATGTATATTACTATTACCCTTGTTTTTGAATAGTATGACTGAGACTCAGTAAGGAGGAGAGGCCCATTTTTTCTTGTGTGCTGCTTTGATTCCCTTTTTAAGCTTTGTCAAAGTGCCTCTGTGCAAATAACTCTCTTGAGAAGTTCACTAAAGTGTAAGATACCAGATTCTAAATGCATGTTGCAAAAATGCTTCTGGGGATGAATTGGTGTGGAAGCTCTTATTTAGAATATCTTTAAACTCCACCTCAAGGAATTAAAGATTTTTTTTTCTAAAATAAAAAAAAATCATAAAAGAGGCATAGAATTGCTACAAATGTAGGCTTGCAGCTCTAAAAAAGTTTTTCAAGTGCCTTTAAGTGGCTTTTTATGTAGCCACATAAAAACCTCTAGTTTCCTTGAAGCTTTAGTCCTTTGCTTGAGCTCTGGGAATATGAGACAAATAATTGGGGTTAAAAGCTTGGCAGTTTTGGTAGAGCTGTATAAATATAAAAGAAGTTGGGACTTGAATCCTGAGAAGTGTTATAAACCATTTTGCTCTATCAACTTTCCATGTCTCTTGTCAAAGCTAGGTGAGACAGTTTTCCTTGCAGCATCTGGCTGTTTTCTTTTAGTCTGCCAGTTTGGTTGGGAAGTCCTCTCTTCTCTAAAAAGAAGTGGGGAGAGGCTGGCAGACAAAGGACTAGTAGAGCAAAAAACTGTAGATATCTTCCTCAAATGTTAAGTCAAAATAATTGCAAAAAATAAAATAAAATAAAGAAAGAAAAAAAAGAAAAGAAAAAAAGCCAAGCCTAAAAACGTCCCCTGGGACCCATTCAAATGATGAGCTTAATAGTTTACACTTGTTATTTCTCATCAAAAGATGCTTGGCTCACTTAAATCTGTTTCTATAGGCAAAAGGTGGAAGAACCTGCAAGTAGCATAATTTAATGGGGAAAAAAAGTGCTTTTTGACAACATTGCAGACTATTTTTTCTCTATTTTAAGAATACTTGTGATACAGTAGATTGCTTGTACGTTTTAAAGATCATCTGTAGCAAGTCTTGGCACGGAAAAGGAGAGAAAGCAGGGAATTGAAGTCTATTGCTTGGGGTGTCGCTTGATGTCTGGAGGAGCTTAACACTGCGAGGTATTAGGTTTGGGTCCAAATTTGGGAATTTCTGCCAATGCAGAAGTTAAGCTGAAGAGAATGACGACAAATTCTGTTTTAGGTGGAAGTCAGGTGCTGCTTTCAGGAGCCGAGTGGCTCCGGAGCTGGCACGGCTGTGCCACCAGATGTCACCAGAGTGTGCTGCTCCGGGGGCACCGGGGACTCTCCGGCGGGGCTGGAAAACGTGACAAAATGTGTGGGAGAGGGGGGCTTGGTGTTCATCCACAAGTGTGGGCCGGTACCGGATAAAAAACCGTGGCGTTGCACGGAGTGAAAGCAACACCTTGTTGTTGTTTTGAGCGCTGTTCTCTGGTCAGACTCTGCCACACGCTCTGTAAACTCTTGTATCTCTTCCCTAGTTATTCCCCAGGACAGCAACCAATTAAAGGTGTGATTTCCTGCACGCTTCTGATCATCCTGAATTGCACAGGTTCGAAAAGCATCCACACTCTTCGTTGCTGCTGATTCTTACCACTGCTTTGTGTGTGGGTAATGATGGTAACACAGCAATGGCAGGGAGCAAGAGTCAAAGCTTGACAGAGAAGAGTGTGGTACAAGGCTGGGGGGTCTCCTAAACAGCAGAGCTCTAATTTTTTCCAAGTTCCTTTAGCCTTAGGTTCAGAGATTAACAATGGCTTGAGGAGATGCCATGAGAGGTAATTATCTCAGTTTTTCAATTAGCTTCCTTTTGATTTAAAGAGAAGCAGTCTTAGGCTAAGGGTAGTAAAGAGATTTTGGACATGGACAGGAATATTAAATCAAAAGTGGTTTTGTTTGAAGTACCAAAAAGAGTGATGAAAATGGCAGAATTATCCTCTTTCCAAAATTTCATCAATTCCTTTAATTTCTTTTGGTGAAAGTTTTTCTCTTTAGTCAAAAAAGATGTCATTTTGCTGAAGCCCCCAAATGGAACATAAAGAGATATGGGTTTATTTCAACTTCTTTTATGTGACTTTATGAGCAAGGTTCAAGGAGGAGACTTAAATACAGTGTACAAGAGAGAAGAAACTTAACAAGAGTCTGTGGGAGCAAAGTTCTCAGACCCCTTTTTTCCTTTCTTTCAATTCCTTCACCTCCTGGCCTTAAGGGTTTGGATCAAGTTTGTCTTCTAATATTTAGCTTCTCTTGAAACAACCGTTGCTGTTCTCTATTTCTTTTCCACTCTACCAACAGAAAATTATCTAATGTTACAATTGTGTTTCAAAACCCATTCAGCTGTGTGGGCTGCTTATCAGGGCTTTTTATGCCTTGCAGGTACCCTCTATGTCCTGGCTATTCTCAAAGGGGTGTTTTCCCCCCTCTTTTAATTGTTGTTGCTTTTCAGTCCTTTTCTAAGACTTTCAGATTTGCTTCATTTTGTGGAGATATTGAAAAAAGAATTCTTCTTCGGTATCCTCATTTCTGGACGGAAGACAGCCCAGGTATTTCAGGTAGACCATGATCCTGGGCTGTCTAACATTTTTTCCAAATGTTGAATTTTCCCATGGGTTGACAGAGAAAACAGAGTTCTGGCCAGTGTAGTAGACCACATACCGCATGGTTTTTCCTTTGTGTTTTGTCTACCACTGTGACCTTTGCGTGTTTTTAGAAGCAGGTCAGTCTGTAGTGCCTCTGGCAGCACTTTTCTCTCACCCTTGAACAGCAAGCCAGCAATTAGAGAAAGCCATGGTGGTTTGAATTGGTAATATAGCCTTGGTATATACTCCCACAGCCACCCAAGAAAATAAGCTTTAAAGACATCTTTTATTATTGCTTCTGCAAGTACATTTTATGTAATTTCTCATGAGAATTCTCATACACAGACATTGCAGGCCTTGTGTCATTTTTCCTATGGTTCTCAAGATTGATTGACTGGGTGCTCTTAGGAGCATGTCTGCCATCAGCAGCTAATGTTGCAGTTTGTACAGAGCTGACAAACCATACAGCTACAGCTGGAAAAGGCCAGTTTTCTCCAAGTGTAATCCTCCTCGGTGCAGCAGAATCGTCACTGCCGGTTTTTGCCAGAAATGGCTCCACTGAATGTGCCTGTGTGCAGTATCACTCTATTTCAGCAAGAATTCTGCAAAGTTCATCATTTTCTTCCACACATACTGTGCCTTATGTCGCCTTCCGAGGTGTTTGGAGAAAACTTGCTCTCTCTTTTGGTGTAAAAGCATCATGCAAGGACAACAGCTTCGTTTTAAGGCTTTTAAAGCAGGAAAATCCCTTTTTAGAGGACATTCTCTACAGCTCCTTCTCTCTGTACAAGGACATGGAGATGAGCAGAGGATGACAAGGCTGATGTTGGTGTTCCTCCAGAGTTCACTGTGCCTGGATGCCTCTGTGTTAGTTGTATTGTTTTCAGTCTGTCTCCTAGTGATATCATTTAGGTGACCTTCAAGTTATCTCTTAAATTTCCGCTCTATTTGTGGAGCCCTGTGCAATCCTTTCTGTAGCCTTTCATTCTGATCTGCTCTTGTCGTCCCAAGATACTTTGCCCTGTGTTCCTTCAGGAAGCTCTTTTAGGAAGCTGTGGTACCACGTTCTAGGGAACAAAAAATGTACCAGGAAAAGATTTTAACTCACAGAGTACTCTGCAACAGTATTTGCTCCCATGAGGTATATTGGGAGCGCATACTGAACTCTCTGTATCTAGGGAAATGGGCCAGAACCATTAAAAATTATTTTAAAATATTGAGCTTTAACCATAATTATAATAATGTCCTGTTAGTGGGATGCAATTGTATTTACCAAATATTTCGTGTCCTAAATGTTTACATCAATTTCTTATTACACTTTTCCCTGCTATAGCTGGTAAATTCAGTTTGTTTTTAAATTCAGTTAGTGAACTTTATAAAAACATTTCTAGAGTGATTGATAAGGGATATTTCTAGTCGCCTGAATTGCTGGGCAGTGGAACACTATAAATCTACCTGTCACATTAAAGATATCTGAGAATTAATTTTATGTGTGTGGGTTTTTTTATTCCTTTATTGTATGCATTCTCGAAATCAAATCCAGAACAAAGCACCCTTAAATAAATAGATCTGAGCCTAGCTCTTTATTCCCAGATTTTACAGACTCTTCTTTTAGCTGTATTTTGTTTACTCGATTCAAAATCAAATCATTCCCATAAAAGAAAATGGGATCCTTCATATCCAGTCTCATCTTTTCTGATTTTGCCTCTAAATTCTATTTTTCTTAGAAGAGGGGCATATTTGGATGTAATTTGCTTCTTGTGAAAGAGTTAATTTGGATGTGTCAGCTCTTGCAGACAGGGTCCTGTCATAGAAGCCTGCCTTGCCACCTGTGCTGCCTCCTGCTGTACAGCATTACAGCATTTGCTGGATGGTCCTCACTGCACATGGTTCCAAAATGTGGAAAGTTATCAATTTCCTTCCATTATTTTCCACATGCTGGAAATAGTCACTCTCCCATGTCTTCCGCACATTTTTATTTCCCAGTTCCAAGCAACTGGCTTTGTGAGGTATTTTCTGAAGTTCTTTGCCCTGTGGTAACTGTTTTTCAGTTTCCTTTATCACAGGTGCTTCTCATTGAGTGTTTTTGTTCTCTGCTGAAGGAGCCAATAGCTTGACAACCTTCCCCATAAAAAAGCCTATCCCTGTAGCCATCTGCTCTCACCGTGAATCTCTGATATCCGGCTAAGGAATCTGTCACATCTGCCTTAACTTAGTCACAAGCACATAGCAGTGAAACATTCAAAGAGCTTTTCCCTTACTGCACTTGCAGCAATTCCTTTTCTTTTGGAAGAGAGTATTTCTGAGCCGTGGTTGTGCTGCTGGCACGGGCAGGCAGAGCCGGCAGGGATGCTGCTGTTGCAGGGATGAGTCACTCCCTGTCCCTGAGCCCCGCTCCACCCGCAGCTCGGCTGGCGAGCTCTCGCTGCTACCGGCGGGGACAAGCCCAGNGGGGACAAGCCCAGCGTGTCCCCCTGCCACAGCCCCAGCCCTTCGGGTCACTTCGGGCTGTCCCTTCCACTGTGGGAAGCGAAGTGAGAAATCAGACGTGGCCTTCTCGTGCTCACAGTGTGCAGATGCTGTTCACCTTCCCAGGCCTGAGACTCACTGGATTTTTTCAGTGGCTCACTGATAAGTGTAACAATAATTCTTGTATTGTTTAGTTAAAAGTCGGTGGTGTGCAGAATAGTTATGAGTGCAGTGTGTGTGCACCAGAGGGAAATGTTTTAATAGGTTACAGAGCTGTAGAATGAGGAGAATGAGTTCAGCAGCATTTAATTAACTGCATAAGTTGAAGCCCATAAAAAGAAGTACAGCTTGTCTACAAGGCTTCATTGTAAGTTACAGCAATTTATGTGTTGTAATAGGGAAGTCTTTTAGAAAGCTAATTAAAAATTAATCTGTAACAATATTTTTGGAAGGGCTTGGAAACGTTTGAGTGCTAAGATTATTGAAAATGTGCTGGAAGAAGAAAATTTTAAGGAAGTGATTTCTCTCAATCATTCCTCAGGGACCGCTTTCTTGAAATGTTGAAGCCCTGTGGTGTGGTTTTCCTGAGTCTGGTGTAATAGCTTTATATGGCATCATAGCACAGTCTTAATCTGAGAAATAAAACACACAATCAAAAAGTGAAAAATATTTATTGTGCAAACCTTACATGGTTATGCTGATGAAACACTTTGGATTTTTTTTCTGAGGACATTTTTCTTCCCACTTCCATCACTAATGATATTCTCTGTGAATACAGTGAGATACACTGAGCTGGAGCTGTCGGAGACACACAGAGGAATAACAGCGTGTTGTTTTCCCTGTTTGCAGAGAAATGTACAGTCCTTGATCACTCTGCTGGAGTGAGATAATTAGCTACAGCAAAGGTGAAGGTTTGATGGAGCACTTGCTGGGCATTTGCAGCATAGTCTGACTCTCCCTGTCCCTGATAAAAGACAAAACATTTCTCAAGGAGAGCAAACTAAGGGAAAAGGTTAGTGGACTTTTTTCAGTCAGAAACTTGCCAGTCTCTTTTCTGAGCCCAGCTCTTCTTTTAGTCTCGGCAATATTCTGGGAATTTTAAGTTACGTAAACATGTATCCCTGTCTAATAATTTAAGACCTGAAGTCTGATACCATGCTTTGCCAGTGAGTAGGGTCAGAGACACAGACAGTACCCTAAGGAATAGCATAATTCACTATAATGTAAAACTGCAAAGAATCACAAAAGGATAAGCTAAGCAATGCACCTAGTCATTGCTACAAAAGAGTACCCATAACAATTAAGAAAGACACATTACCAGTTACCCTGATACTTTACCACCATCCAAGGCCACACATCAACTGTGGGGTGAAGCTGTCACAGCAAGGGGCTGGAGAATCAAGCCCAGTTGCTGGAGACTCCTGTAGCACATCCACCTGGTAGGACACAAGGCTCCCCTAAATTTGCTGTGACAGTAGCCCAGCTTTTATACTGTAAAACAAACAAGCTGACATAATGCCTAATTTCATCCTGCTGTAGGCATTCTTGCAAAGCCTGGCCAGGGCTCAAGGAGGAACTAAGGGAGTTGTCTTTGTTTCTAAACTCTCCTAATAACCAGCTTTATCCAGTATACAGATACGGAGTGGTAAATACATGTTCTGCCAATGAATGAACACATATAACAATACTTTGTTAATGAGTGAATAAATATATAACATGTTGTTGGAAGGTTCACCTAGAGGTCAGCATTTGCTCAGAGCCTGTTGTTCAGGCCTCAGTACTTCGTACCCTCACTAGGTTTTCCATAATTTGGTACTCAGATTATGACAAAGCAGTCCTTCCTTGCTTTGCATGACCATCAGGAAGGTCAGGCCGCCCTACAGTCCCCCTCCATCATGCATTTTCAAAATACAGAGCTGCAATGCTGTAGAGACTAGAAGGTGCAGAGTCAAATGCAGCTGGGTAAGAGCAATAGCACAGCTTTTTGCTATTTTTCAAGCTATGTGGCCACAAAACCAGCCACTGAAAGATGAACTAGCCACCTCTGCCTTCCAGCACTGGGCTGTAGGAGCCACAGAGGGGACTGCCCATGCCATGCAGCAGCTGCACAGCTGTCTTGTCCTGCATCTACGTCTGGTGCAGAGGAACAGAGACCTGGAAGTACTGTGAAACTCCAGCCATGGTCATTCTGTGGGCAGTGCAGGGCTGGAGGGTCCTTAATGTGGACCTTTGGAGGGCAGCAGGCAGCTAACAAGGGAAGATGTGCTGTCACCACAGGTGTGAGAGGAGGAAAAACCGACACGAAGAAGGAACGCTCGTTACCTGAGAAATGCTGTTTGCTTGTCAAATGAACAGAATCAATACTGTAGGGGTTTCATTAAGTTTGTTTTTGACAAGAACCTTTTTTCAGATGAAACTGGTATTCCTACTGGCTGCTTCACAATAATACTCATGACTGCTTCAAAAGCCTGTGTCTGGGGATGCAGGGAATCTAGGCATTAGTGGTGCATCTTCACAATGGCAAGTCGTTAGGTCTTATTGGAATTAATTTGTTTACGGACTACTAGGGCTGGCACCTGTCACTGTGATCAACATTTGATTGTCATCTCTGGGAAAAATACAGTTTATTTATCTCAGAGCAAGGGAGAAAATTATAGAATTGAATTTTCTTCAGGTGCAAATAAGTAAAGAGATCAAATTAAACTCCATGGCTGACAGGAGCACTACAGAGTTCTGTAGCACTTTCTTCTGCCTCCCTTTATCTCTGTGGCTGTCAACATGATGGGAAACATGTTATTTAAATGAACATGAGATTTGAATTATCTTTGCAGTGAGTCTACAGTATGTTTTTTGCTATCTTCTAAAATGTTGTCCTTTTCCTAGAGAATGATTTCAGACACTGTGCTTTTTTACTGGCTGCCCAACAGATTTAAATAATCACCACTTCTTACTAACAGGTTTAAAGGTGAAGATTCCCAAAACAAGTTAGTCTAGATGTCCTCAGTAGACCTCTTTTCTGTTCATATTATTAAAGACCTACCACTAAGCAAACCAAGAACAGTTCTTGCCAGGCCTCCTCTGCCAGAGGCCAGCTGGAGCTCCACAGGCAAAAAGTGAGTGTTACTAAATGAAATAGGCTGACCAGCTAATGGAAGCATGGTGACTAAAGTATTGATGGTTTTATTTTGTTAAAACGGGTATCTCATTTCTAATGATATAAAGTGTGCCTTCTGCCACCCAAAGCTAATTTAAATGAGGCCAAGAAGCAAAATTAGGATTTTCCCTGCTCAAAGTAAAACTCTAACCTTAAAAAGGGTTCTAAGAAGCAGCAGATATTTCACTGACTTCCATGGTGCATGATGAAAGTTGTGGGTGTTTTTCTATTGAAAAGAAACCGAACTAAATCTGAGCATATTTTATTTTCTAAACTATTTTGTTTTCTAAACCACTTACTAGTATTATTTCAACATGAAGAATCAGAAGAGTGTTAAAGGTACCCCTTTATTTTACGGGAAGTGATTTTAAGGACTCAGGCAGAGGTGTGAGATATTGTTAGAAATGCTGCAGTCAAGCTTGAGGAGGAGAGACTGCATTCCTTTTTTTAAGTCTCTGGATAAAACAAACTTCTGGACTCAGGGGTTTATGCCACATCAAGCCTGCAGGAGCCTGTGCTGATCTCAGAGAAGGCAGGTGGTGGCCTCACTGCCAACACTGACCACCGTGCTGAGCTTGCCATTGACAGAGCAGTGGATGGGGAAATTGGAAATGGGACTGACAACGGGTTGTCATTCCAGGTACCAAATGGGGAGCTGAGCTGCTCCCAGCTGCCCCTGACTTGCCTGTGGCAGTTTGCAGAGAAGGGAGATGAGATTTTGGGGCCCACATGTCTGGATGCCTGCCCCCATTCCAACCCTTGCAAACCCACCCAAACTCCTACATCACCAAACCTGCCTCAGAGCCAGGGTGGGCTCAGGTCTGTGCTGATGGAGAGAAATTTCACCCTCTTTACTCCACAGACAGCCCATGGCTTGCAAAACCACTCTTGCCACTGCCACACAGCCCGTCTCAGCCAATAAAGGTGAGTTTTCCCAGGCTCAGATTTCATCACTATCTGAAGCTTGAACGGTCTTGCTGAATATGGCAGGAACTAATTCAAGCATTAAATGCAGAGGAAGGTTGTGGTCCCTGAAACAGGCTGGTGTTTTTCTCCTGTAATGCCAGCTGAGCCAAATGGTACAAGAGCACACCTACATAATGCTGTGCAGCTCTTCAGCTGCCAGAGAGGTGATTTTTTGTTTGTTATACTATTGCTATTCTGTTTAAATACAAGTGCTTTCTCTCAGGTTTCTTCACAGCACAAAATTTCTCTCTAGTCAATGTGAAGCTATCTGGTAACAGTAGGGTCCAGCTAAGAGGAAGGTGCTGCAAAGCAGCAGTTAATTAGTCTAATTGAAACAAGGTGGGGCTTAATGACTTGCAGATCTGGTAGTGGTGGGTAGAGTTGAACACAGCTGATGATTATATTACTTGAGAGTCAAGATAGCTGTGCCAGTGCTTTTGGCCTGTGTCCTGGGGTGCTTGTCTCTTCTACCCTGTAAGTCCTAGAGAAAGAATATTGAGAGATCTCTGGATTTTCTGTGCCTTACTGAAGCTGGTGGGATTTACTGAGATGTAGCAGTTTTGGTCCATCCAGGACCATCCCATGCATCCCAGGAGAAGGTATGAGGGTATTTGAGTAGCTCCCCCATTGTTCCCTGTCTGAGAAGATTTTTGTGACTGTTTTTCTGCTCTTTGTTTCAAGCTGTCACAGCTTAAGTTCAGTTTTCTGTGTATAGGAGGGCATCAAGGGGGTGTGTGCGTGTTTGTGTGCACACACAGGTGTGTATGCATGCACATGAAGCTGTGTGTCAGGATGTGTAAATACACACAGCATCCACAGATTTTTAATCACTGGAAGTTCTCGAAGGTCTTCTTGCACAACACTGCAGTGAATGAGAAATCTTGTTTTGCCTGAGAGCTATCTAGCTCACTTATCAGTATGGGGATAGATGGTGTGCTTAGCCAAAATGATGGTGCCTGTATCCTCTGGAGTGGGCTTTGGGAATGCACCTGGATCAGTGTGTGCTCCATATTGAGCCATATTCACTTCAGCTGCAGCGACACAGCTGCAGAGTTTCCATTGTGTGTGAGCATAATAGAAAAACATGATAAAGCTCTTGTTGCTGCTCATTTCACCTCTCCTAGCTCAGGAGCTTGTGCTAGTGGCAAATGTACAAGTCTTGTCAAAAACGTTGTAGACTGAGCCTTTAAATCATGTATGTGTCTGCAAGGTGGGACTGGCAGCCATCCAGCCCTTGAGGGGGTCATGTCAACATGTTTGTACATTGCATAGGAGAATGAATCTCAGTGGGATTGCTTAGGCATTTTTGCAATGAAAATATTGAATTATAATTACACTAACAGGCATAAAAATGCCTAGATATTCTTTCACTTGAAATTAGAGCTCAGTAGAGCTCCTGCCTTAAGTATGCACATCATGCAACTGCTACAGCAGTACCAGTCTTTTGTGGAGATGAAAGGGAAAATGAATATTCAGAATTGTTTTAATTAAGCTGATGCTACTGTGGAATCTATTCTTTCTTTTTGGCTTATTCTTTGAAGTGCAAATTTTTATAAAGCGGAGAAATCAAGCAATGACAATCAATCTTTTTCTCTAGGATAGGAGAACTTCTAAAAAAATAAATTTTTTAACTCCTGTTCCCTTTATATTTTTTCTTTTCTGTGGAATTACTGGTAACATTTGTGGGGGAATGGCATACAGAAGTGTGCATGTGTCTGGAAATAAAGCTATTGAAACAGGATTAGAGTAACACCAATTGTAGGAAGACGTCTAATCTTTCCTGTCACCTCACTGAAGGCTTGAAGTTACTTTTCCTCTCAGGATCTTCAACTAGCCACCCAAACACTTCTCCTTCTTGTCAGCCTCAATAAGTGCACTTGCACTCTTGAGTTTAGTCCCTCTGCTATTTTGTCCCTCTGTGCTGCTGACCCTATGAGGGGGACAAATCCCCAGCGACCCATGGGGCTTTCTGCTCAGTGCCACCTTTCCCTGCTGGGCCTGTAAGGAGTGGCAGGGAATCCCAGCTAAAAGGGAAACCAATAGATGTCTGAAAAGGAGTTTGCTGAGCTCTGACTTGTCCTTCATACTAAGAAGAAATGGATATAAAAGCTTGGATCTTTTTCTCCTTCTGTCTGACTAGTTTACCCTTACCAGTGAATGTTGTTTAAAACTGGATTATACTTGGTCTTACCTAATAAGCTTATACTAGAGAAGATGAAGTCTGTTTTTTTTTGTTGTCCCATATATGTCAGGAGATGTCCATACACTATATAAAACATAATTGCAGTTATTAATACTGAGCTAATCAGTGTTTGAACTAATTAATCAACTTTCAGGAATGTATTATACAAAGGGACTCCAATTTGCTACAGTCTGTCCTCCTGAGTGACAGAAAAATGTACAAGACTTTTTTTTCACAACATATATAGGAAATATGGTTAAAAATGGTGGTTAAAAGGGTCTTTTTTGTCATCATACTACCATTGCCTAGAGTATTATGATACAGAATAAGGATTCATGTGCCACTAATAATGCCTTGAGAAGGGGCTCTTTGTTCATGAAGAAAAAAATGGCCATTTTGGATGGTCCATGTGTGGAGGTTGCATTTGTAAGAATTATTACTGGGTCTAGGTGTTGGGGAACAAGTTACCTTTTTTTTTCACCCAAGGCCAGCCTGTTGTAAAGCAAAATGTTCCTAAAGGAGAAGTATTTCACAGTACCTTCTCAGTGTGATAACATTGCTACTAGAAAACAAATACATGGGCGTTGCATAGCCTGCTGTCAGTGTGAAGGGGAGAGCAGGAGTGTGAGGAGACATGTGCATTTTCAGGTAGTGTTGTGGTTTAGGCCCTGGACATCCAAGAGAATATAATGAGTGATGTTAGCAACTTGGATTATAAACTTGTTGAGACAGCCACATTTCATTGCAGGAGAATACAAATCCCCTGGGCTCTAAATCTTTTCACAAAAAACATGTTAGTGAGGGGGAAGAAGGGAAGGTAGGGAATTAGATGGCTGCTTTCTGGTGCGCATATAAATCCACAAGTTTTGTTTATCCAGTGTGAACTGAACTATACTGTTCTGCTAGGACATAAAGCTTTGTGACCTTGGTCAGGTTAGATACTGCTTGCTGTTCCTTCAAGGCACAGCTTTATAGAAAGGATTTGGAAAGGCAAATGGAGACTTTGCTCTTGTGAAGAAGTTTCTCTCTCCAAAATGTTCCTTTCCACATCATCCAGAGCAAACCCTATTAACAGACAGCAGGAGTACCCTTCCTTCTGCTGCAGGTGCAGAAATGCTGAGTTGGGGCAAAGCACTGAGGGGATTTAACTGCAAGAACAATGGTGGCTGTAGCTGCAATCATCCATCCACTCAGCCACCCAAAGGACATTTTTGCTTCTGGATTTGACGGAGTCTGTATCTGTCTCTTGCTCCCCAGAAGTGGGAGATTGAAGGTTTTTCCCTGCCTGTCATTTCCCTCCCTCCACTTTCACTGAACAGGGAGGTTTATGTTTACGACTTCTCCACCTTTCCTAGGGCAGGGTCCATTTAGGCATAAATGTGACCTAGGTATTGCACCACAGAACGCAAACCAAGAGCCCCCTCCAGTCCTTGCAGGCAAAAGCCAGCACAGAACTGGTGACCCAATAATGACAGAAAGCAGAATTCTTGTTTTGTCATTAAAACGGTGATTATAGATTTCAGTCCAAATCTCTTCGGGCAATTACACATAAACTTGCTTCATTCAGTCTATTGCCCAGGACCTCCAGGCACACACCAGCAGCTAATTTGTACTTTGTGACAATTAGCAAGCTGAAGTTTATCCTGTTAGAGATGCAGCCTGCCACCAGAGGTACACTATGCCTCTCCAAATCTGTTTAACAGTGACACAAATATTGGGTTCATCTGCCATCCATCATTTGTCTTAAACTGTTCGACAGATCAATATGTTTCATTACTCATGCTGTGGGGGGGCTATAGTGATTTAAGCCTTTTAAAGGTACATTAAAACAAAACAAAAAAGGAAGTAATACCAGGAATCACAGAATCAGGCTGGAAAAGAGCTCTGAAATCGAGCCCAACCTATGCCACTATGTGAACTACACCACTGTGTCAACCAGACCATGGCACTAGGTGCTGTCAGGAAGCAAGCAGGAAGACAACTATTTCTGCATAAAAGCAAAGAGGTGTAGGACTGAATTTTAAGCTGGGAGTGTGTGATCTCAGCCTCCCATGAATTATAGGTTCTCTCAGCTGCAGCATGGCTGTTCTACTGCCTGTGGCTGCTGGGGCTTGCAGCAGAGGGGGCCATCTCTGGGCCTCCAGAACCAATTCCTCTAAGCATCAATTTTGTGTTTGGGCACAGGGAAATTTAAGAGTTAGCTAAACTTTTATTAAATATACTTCTCTAAGTTACTGGAACTTTGAGATGAGGTCTTTGTTTTGCATATTGCTTTGTTAGACTGGGAGACTGACTGCCTTGTGTTACAGCCAGCATCTTTCTATTAGTGTTGGAAGGGGGGGAGCTCCCTTACTTAAGAAAACTCTGTTGTTCTTTGTATGGTAACAACCTAGAAGAAACTTTTCCTAAGAATTCATTTCTGCCTTGACATACACAGAAAAAGAGGGAACATTTTCCCCCAGGAACCAGAGTTCAGTCTCAAGCACTCCAGGGCAGTGTTCTGATAAGTTCTGAAGGCTGTTGTGTCACTGTACCGCTGTGATTATACTAATGCAGCTGCTACAGAGCTGTATTTAATGCCAAATCATGTAAGGTATAACTGAACACTTCAAACCACTATGAAGTTCCTACTTCTAAACTCTCAAAAACATAGAATTGCTCTTAAATTTTTCAAGAACTAGAATTCTGGAATTTGAAGTGTGTTGGTTTTTTGGTTGGGGGGTTTTGTTGTGGCTTTTTAAAAAGGGCTATAGAATGGCTGCAGCTAGTTTAATGGGAGTTAGCCTCCTGTGAATTTCTACTCAATGTACCAGGAGAGAAGGAATCCCAAGTTTCTTGTTAGTACTTTGAAATGCCATTAGTTTCCCTTTCAGACTTCAGGGAGCCATTTAAAGCCTGCAGGCATTCTAGCATCAGTTGTACAAAGCTGGTAGCAAAAGTCACCTAAGACTTGAGCACACAGTGAGTCGCATCTAGAAAGGTGTTATTCTTTCTATTTGTATTGGTCAGCCTGAAAATGTGTCCGGAATTATTTTGCTCTTGTTGTTTATCATCCATTTGCCATGATTTTTTCTTTGATGCAAGACAGAAGAGCTTCTCCTGAGCCTTTCACATTCAGCTGTGCGGAGAATAAAGACTTGCCCAGGGTTTGACCCAGAATTCAGGTTCAGCTCAGTGCTCACCCATTCTTTCAAGGTCTGTCTGGTGCTATGGCTGCAAAATAAGGACTCAAGGGAAAAAAGCAGCACTAAGTGGCTTCTTATGTAAATTCATTGAATTTCTCCAGATGTTTAGACATCTGAACATCAGATCTTCTGATTTCTAAAATTTTGTATCAGAAAATTATATAAGTGCTCCAAAAGGCTTTTTAATGACATTGGAGCAAAATTATTTCTTCTTGTTGGAAGTTTCCAAGTTATTTTATTTTTAGTCTCTTTTTGGAATGAAAACACACTTTGAAGTCCATGGGTTTCCTAAGGGAGATGGAAGCTCCTTTTCAATAAGGTCTACAGAGAATGATCCTCTCAGAGCCTTGGATCCAGCTCCTTCTTGTCACAGATGCAGACATAAAAGCAAAATTCATAGAGATAAAGTCGTTATTCTGGGTTCCTCTAATTCTTAAAGGAAATCTCCACTGTGGCTTCCATCCTCTTCCCTAACCTTACTGAAATTACAGATCTTTGTAAGTAGAGTCTTAGACATAAATTCTTTAGCTTGCTGACCTTTTCCCTCTGTGCTGGAGGAGGAGTAGACAGGTTGAACCATCTTTAGGCTTCATCCCCAAACTCTGCTGCCTTGTTTCTGTCTGGAAAGCTTTTTGCACATTTATAAATTATTAGTCATGAGTCAAAAGCACAAATATACTTGACCAAGATAGAGAGGGTTCTGAAAGTAATGTTCTGAAAAAAATAATTCACTGCACTCCTAACGCCCATCGTATCCCAAGTAATAGTATGCCATCATGATTTCCCCTTCTCAACACCTTTTCAAGAGAATCCCTGGGCTAATCCTTCAGAGCTGATGAGCAGAATGATGGTAGTCATAGAAACTGTGCTGAAATATCTGTGTTTTGCACAAACTCCAGGGTATGGCTAATTACATCAGCGATGGAAATCTGTTTCAGCCCCTTATGAAGCACTGCCATTTCATTATCTTTAAGCAAGTCTGTTCTTATTGGTAATGAAACTAAGGGGAAATTCTGAATGCAGTGCTTGCTGTCTGTTTGTAAAGGGCCCCTTGAACAAAGCAAGGCTAGTTTCAAAGTTAGACTGGGTTGTCCTGGCCTTGGGGTATTTGATTTTTGAGGCTTCCCAGCGAGAATTCCTGAGAGCCCTCTGAGTACTTGTTCCTGTACTCAAGAAGGTCATCACAATAGAAGTGGTTACCTTGAGGTTTCCCCTTCTGCAGTTTGTGACAATTGCTTCTTGCCCTTCTGTTCTGCACCTTGAGCAGTTGAAACTAGCCTTGCTTTGAATAGGAGATTTAGCTGCAAGGTATCCAAAGGACTAATATGTATTTTTCTGTGATTCTGTAAAAATGAGGCAAGGAACACGTTACTGCAGATCATGCAACAAAGCTGTGCTCAAGTCAGGAACATGCATCCTCTAATTTTAAACTATTGTTGCTCTGAGTAGCCTGTATTGCTATTCTGACAGAACATTATTTCCCTGAAAAGCCTTGTTTAAGAATATTCATGATCTAATAATAAACAACTTTTTGTTCTCACTTGTAAAAAATCATATGGGGATAGGGAAGAATATTTAAAGCTTAATACTTCCAGAGTATCCTAAAGAAGTGATGCTTTTAAGCCCTGTGATTTGCCATATGATTTTTGTTTGGAAATGTGTCTGTGTGGAGTAGGAGCCCCCACGGTGAGAGGGGTTTTTTTTTCCTCCAAAGATATTTTTCTTCAGAAAGAGTAATGGTTAAGATGTATCTGCATTCCTGGAAGTTCTTTTCCAAGAGAGAAATAGTAAGTACATTCAAATGCTAATATTTTCTGTCATGATCCACATCTTGTTTACCTCTAATGATATCATGGAAGTTTTTATTAGCAGGCAGGAAGTCTTTATTTTTCATGTGGTTCATGATGTAGCTGTTATCTCAACTGTTGCTGCTGAATCTTAGTCTGAATGGATTCTTCTGGCTGTCAATGCAAATGCTACAAATGTTGGGGGTGTGTGTAGGGTTATTTTTTGCTGTATTAAGATATTTCATGAAATATAGCTCCATAAATCTGGCTTAGTAATTATGGATGTTATTAAAATTTATTAAGACATCTGGTAATAACATTGCAACATCTCCAAGACTTGGAGGGCTGGAGAGGAACCCAACAAAACCTCACCTGTATTGACTTAAATAATAAATTCATATTAGCAGGTTCCTGCAGATGTTTCTCGTAAACTACATTTGCTGATTTCCCTTTCCTCTACAGTACAAAATCTGTGTGTTTATGCTGCCCAACCCCTTTTAGCTGGTATAATAATTCTTAGCCAACCATCTGTGCTGTGCTGATCAGGCTTGAGAAATATAAACAGGTTTGCTTTTTCTGTCCTGGCAGAGCCCTTGGCTGCACTACCACGTACCCTAAAATAAAATAAAAATAAATCAGCAATTCTACAGATGAAAAGAAACTAAAAGAAGAAATCAGTTACTTATTGGCTATGGCTCTATGATCAGGCTGGAATGCTTGGAGCATTTCCTTGCCTCTAGCAAAGGTCTTAGTCCTGGAAAGAGAGGAATACCATGCGCAGGAGTAAGGCTGTTGGCAAGGGTGGTGGTGGCAAATCTGTCTCATCTCTTGTGCAAGACCAGGGACAGCCCAGAGGCTGCTCTGTGCCTCAACATGCCCTCCCCACTCCAGCTCTGCAGATGCCAGCACGCTTGCTTTGCTGCAGGGCTTTGAGCTTGCTGCTGCATTTGTAAATCTAACAGCTTGGGTCAGGCTCTCTGAAGAGACCTGTTGCATCTTCAGCCGAATCCTCCTGCAAGCACTTTTGCACCTGATTAGCTCTTTAGTTAAGAATATTCATTCCTTAAAATCTTTGAACAGCTGTAGCTTGCAAAAATGCTAAATTTCTCCCCTGGGCAACCATACTAGCAACTGGAAGGCACTGAAACACCCGCACACAGGAAGGATGTATTCTGCAGAAAGCAAAACCTTCTGGGCTTAGACATAGGCTCCTAATCTGGATGAAATCACGGAGTATGAATAGTTCAAAAGTTACTGAAGATCTTTTTTTTTTTATTGCTTCATCTTGGCTGAAATTGTTTAGGTTAAATTCTTCTGTGGATCCGAGCACTATGAGGTGACTTGGACCATACTGACCTCATGGTTTTACTGTAGAGTAAATATTGGGAAATGGCAGGTATAAGCTGTGAAGCTAAAAAAGCTGGACACAGCTGCACAGTGCCTAAAGTAAGCTTTACTCTTGGTGTCAAAATGGAGAGCAAGGCTTAAGGTTTTGGTGTTTTTCTTTTCCCTTTTTGTTTTTTTCTTTTAGTCCCCTACAATTTACTTCAATAGAATAGAGTTCTGAAGGGAGCAGAGAAAGGAAGTAGGGGGTTGGTGTTGATTTGGGGTGGTAGTGGTGTTTGTGGGTTTTAAATTTTTTTTTTTTTTTACTGCTTGAAAGGTGATATGTGTGTCTTTTCAGTTATCCCAGTTTACTGGGAGGTGCTGAACTGTCCCCATGGCATCTATTCTAATGCTGCATTATTTTAATGATGTTTCTAAACATCAGAGCCATTATGCAAATATGATTTAGGGGGAACAGATTTAACTCTGCTCCTTCATGGGGAATAACCCTTCCTCATGGAACAAAATCCTTCAGGATCAACTTGATAAAACTAAGATAAGTTACACGGGGACAGCCGAGATGGAAAGATAACTTTTTAATGGACCTTATTCAGAGCTAAGCTCTCATTAAGAGAGATTCCTGTTTCCTCTGAGAGGGCGGGGAATGGGGGAGAAAACCACAGTGCTCCTCTGGTGATTGTAGGGACTGTCAGCTCAGTGTGGGCACTGACTCTCGTCTCTTCTGCAGAGCTGTGGGCTGGAAGAGCTGTTTAGATTTGGCCTGAAGATGTCTGTAAAATAAACTTGTCTTCTCAGTAGATGACAGCAGCCCCATTCACCACACCCAGCTCTGCTGGTGACAATGGTCCTTTTCCAATCACTTCAGTTTCAGACAGCCAAAGAGTGAGCAGCTCTGAGGCTGTGGAGAGGCATCCTCTGGAGCTGCCTATAGCTGTGCCTTGCTCCAGAGGTTGACCAGGCTTTGTGTCTCTACCTATCCTCTGCTGCTGGAGGTTACTGACTGCTTTGCTTCCCTGCACTGGCTGCTAATGTGAAATTCCATCTGGTAAAATCATCGGGGCTAATCTCAGCTCACATGCCTTGGATGCACAACTGTCTCATTTAGCATTTGCTACCCATCAATGAGCTCCCCGGCTTCCACCCCATCTGCTGCTGCTGAGCACCCATAGAGCCACCCATGCTGTGGTTATCAGCAGTTTAGCCAAGAGCACGATCTCTGAAGATCCCCGATGGAGTTTTAAAACCACCCCACTGCCACCCACCAGATTAGCTGATTGGTGTCCCTGGAGGAAATGAAAACAAAAAGTGGTCAGCCAAACCCCTGGCTTCTCTTGGGAGGTTTACAGGAAGGGTTATGGCCAAACCACCATGCTGTCGAGGATGAGATTCTTCTGCTGTATCCCCCTATGCAAGTGAGTGGCCTAATCCCGTGTCTACCAGTGACCTGCCTTTTTTCTGACTGCACAAAACAACTGACTAGCACTCAAACACCGTCCTCTGTTCATTAGAGGAATCAAAGCTAGGTTTAGGCTGTTTGCCTAATGAAGGAAAAGATCAAAATAATGTTGCTGCCTTATCTGTAAATTCTATGTGAAAACACAGTGAAAAACAAAATCCATTGAAAAACAAAATTTAGTAGTGATCCAGTTCCATTGATGAAGGTCATGAGAGGAGTTCAAGGTCAAAACTTAATTCTTTGACTCCTCATCCTCTCTTCTTAAATATTTTCATAAGAAATATAAGGTTGTGGAAAGGAAAAAAGGAGAGACTTTTTGAAGTTTCTCTGGGAACTTGTCTATTATTTGATGCAGAACTGACAAGTGTGGTAACTTTTGACCTGCACTTCATTAGTTATGTTACAGGAAGCTTAGTTAGTTATACCTTGCCTCTTTAAGAAACTATTTCCCAATGTTGGAAGGAAGAGCACACTTTTTTCCCAGGCTCTTTATTCTAAACCTTTCATCATCAAGTGTGTGACCTAATAATGGAATAATCTCCAATTACAATACACAGAACTTTTTTGTAATTAAACTCACTGGTCGGAAGGGGGGTTTTGGTTGATATTTTGTTTATTTTTAGTCAGTTCATGAGGTATAACACCAAACCCTGGTTTACTTACTTTTCCTTTTAAAAAAAACCAAACGGGATATTGGACTGGAGAAACTCACTTTAATGGTGGTCTTTTTCCTTCAGAAAGTTAATAATGCATGGTATCTGGAATATAATATTTAGCATCTGCTGTTAATACTGACATGTCTGATGATGTAGCAGTAGCCTTGGGATTTCCTAGACAGTCATAGAGTGCCCACTGTGCTAGATACTCTGTACTGGGGATTAATCTAAACAGTAGGCACAGTTTAGAGGAAATTAGAGGAAATTGGGAAATGCAAATCATGAGTCTTGAACTGACTCTTGCTCAAGATTGTTTCCCTGTGTAACTAGGGAATATTTATGATTACAGTATGTTTATAAACAAAATTGGCTAGCTGTAAGTAGCACTGTCTATACCATTAAAAAGAAAAAAACCCTTCCTTTTCTCACAGTTCGACAAGGAGGGCAGACCTCTGCATCCAGAACTGGGATGTGCCTAAAGTCTGAGATGGAACACCAAGATGTTTGAACCCTTTGCCGCTTGGTCTAATTGCAAGGTTTACTCAGGACTGTGGGTCTTCAGTATATTTAATGAGCTTTGGAAAATCAGACTGTGTGTAAGAGCAGACTGGAAAGGTTAGGCAGCTGACATTTGAGGAGGCAGCAAATAACACAAATTGATAATGTCAAGGAGCTGGTGCAAACAGTCTTTTGAGAGCTACAGGTGGGTCCCAGATAATGCTGCAGTAACTGGTACCTTTGAATTAAAAATTATGTTTTGGGTATCAGTATTATCTCCTGTTTGCCTGTGAGACTCGCCTGAAATGTCAGTCAGCGATGGTGATATTTCACATGGCATTTTTCTTCCTAGATCTTCCCTGAGGACAGCCTGTATTCCCTTCCTTCCTGTGTTTGTGAGCAGGAGATGCTTGCAGAATACAGACTGAGTCTTTGGGCTCCTCACCTACCCTCCAACATTTGTGCTGATGCTGTGCTGGTCCTTGCTCACACTGTGAAATGAACAAGGAGCCGTGGCACCTGAAATACCCCATCTCAGTGAATGTTTGTGCTGCAGTGCAGAGCAGCCAGCTCATACAATTAAACATGGTCAACACCAGTGCATCAAGCTGGCTCAAAAAGATAGCTTTGATAAGGATCCAGTCCTATCAAAGTCAGACAGATCTTCCTTAAGCAATACCATACAGTTCTGTAATGTAATTTTGGTCTTAAAAAGTGGTAGCTGAAAACTTGGGGCCTTTGAAGTAACTGAATTCAAAGATTTGGGGATAATTCTGCCAGTGAGAGGGGAATTCCTGCCTGCCGATCCAAATATATTTCCTAGAAGCTGCTGGAGACAGGGTGGGGCAGGGGACTTAGTCAAACAATATTAAGAGATGGATGGAAGATGTGTTAAAACAAAGCGATCTCACCGTAGTGAGTCAGATTCACACCCCTTGGAGCCAGACAAGAGTGCTTCTGAATGCCCATAGCATGGAGGCAGTTCTGCTGCACCTCATGGGGCACCAACTGAGGGATGGTTTAGGTTACGGAACTCCAAAGACCTGCAGACATCGGGTTCTTATGGCAAATGTCACATGAGCTTTCATCAGAAAAGGCCCTCAATCCCAGGGTTGCTGATTTTTCTCAAAGCTGCAGTTGACATGGCCTGTCTGACTTGTGCTTCACTTTGGTTCTGGGGTTAAAGTTGTTGTCGAGTTTTAAAGGTTATGACTCAGTAACTGAAGCCACCAGTTTTTGTAATTGACTTAAAGTGTAGCAGATGACAGAGATTACTTTTTATGTGTGTCAGTGCTTGTAACTGCAAATTTTGCCAGTCACTCTGTTCAAATGGCTATGGCCAAATGCACTTCCACAGCAGAGACAAACTGCTGGGCTTGCACTTTTAAACCACCTTGTCAGTTAAGCTCACTGGATCATATGGACTGCATGCATATGTGAATGCCAGAAACATGGACACATCATCTTTTTGTGTTAAAGAAAAAAAAATATATAAATTTATCTCTATGTCTTTATAAACAACACCCTCTCTGTTATCTGCATACCTCTGTAACTACCATGTAAATGCTGTTACGTGCTGCTGGGGTTTCAATAAATTAGATTTTCTGCTGGCATTCTGTGAGAGAGCATCTTGGATTTATGAAAAAAATGAGCTTTGATTATGAACTTTACAAAGGAGAAGTTAAATTTCTGCTTGTGCTGTAGCATTGCAAAAAGATTAGTTTTGATTTTAGATGGCTGCTATAATTTTGTTTACCAGGCATTATAGACTTATAACTATTTTAATATCAGTTAAACATACAATGGAAAGACTTAAAGCTCTCAAAGAGATGTTTAGATCAGGTTCATTAATTCCCTTCTCTGACAGAGAACAGAAATCCCTTGTGTGTCTGACATTTGTTTCCCATGGTATTTGCTGTAGCTGGGTGCAGGGGAGGAAAGATGAGCAGCAGAACCCTAAGACACACCAGGCAATGCAAGGTCTGTCCCTGACACTTGCAGATCCATGCATTAGTGTAGGATCTTTATAAATTTTATGGGTTTTAGCTCGTTTGGAAAGTATTTCCTTTATCCTAGGAGTGATGTGAGAAGCCCTAACAAGACATCTTCCCAGCAAGCAGGCAGGCTAAGCAGGAAGCTCCACATCAGGAGGAGTTCCTTGGCTTGTGCCCATGGACCCATAAGTTATTAAATAACATGACAGAAGGACCTTTTGCCAGACTTGTCCTTTTTTCTTTCTTGGTATGTCAGTCAGCCCCTTGCACCTGAGCCATACTGATACCTCACCTTAATGCTGATTTTGAAAACTCCTTTTGCCCTGACACTACAAGGTTTCAGGAACATAGACATGGTATACCAAGGTATATATTACATGAGTTACTTTTCATTTGCTGAAGTTCAGAAATATTTTCTCAGTGAAAGGAGAGTCTATCATGTAAGAATTACATTACTGCCTTTAAAGGGAAAAAATCTCCTTGCTTCTGGCTCACACAAGGAGATACTTTGATGCTCTTGTAAACAACTTCTTTTTGCTTATTATAGGCAAGACATGATGGTGACTCACCTCGCACGTAGGCTGAAATATGGAATTGTAATGAGTTAAATAGATTGTCAAACAAAATAATTTAACTTTTGTGACAAGACAAAGGGGTTTTTTGTTTACTTGTTTGTTTTTGCTATCCTAAGTGCCTAGAATACTCAGAAATTGTGTCTTTGCATCATCTGTATCTGCTGTGGTGTTGAGGACAGTTTACTGGTTAACACTCTGTGATGGTCTGCAATTCCCCAGCAAAGGCAACTGCACCAGCTTCTCTTGAAGGCCAGCTTGTTTGCTTGTGTCCTAGTTTCAGCCGGGGCAGGGTTAATCTTTTACAGTAGCTGAGAGGGAGGCATTGGTTGGCTTTGGTGAAAATCAGTTCCGCTCTATCAAGTAATGTTTTTAAGTCAGGATGACGGAAGACTAAAAGTGCTCAAACACCTCTTTTTACTTACTAAAATTTTATGGTAGGACTTTTCTTTTTTAATGTGAGAAAAAAAACCTCTTTTACAGTTTCCCGTTATAAAAAGTTCACACACACACACACGTACCCCATACAACATGTTTTTTACTCTTCTGTGACCAAAAACTTGCAATAGGTAAAGAAAAAAGTTGTAAATGCAGGAGCCAACAGTCCATAGATGACTTTGACGAGTGTGAGATGGGACATTTGACATCTAAGGTTTCAGAGCAGCTCTTATTACATTTCCCAAATCCATCTACCCTTACCTGCCTTGAAGAAGAGGCACATGACACAAACATGAAATGCAGCATTCTGGTCCAAACAATCACATTGTCTATTTCAGCATCAAGCTGAAGAAAACAACTTTTCATTCCACAGTCCTGGAATTTGGTAACCTGCTACATTCACACTGTGCAATTTGAGCCACTGCTCTGCATTGTAATTGCTTAGGAGAGCCCTCAACTGAAAAATGATCCTGCTCTTGTGGGTGCTCAGAGGAGCCACACCTACCCCCAGAGTCAAGGGTGCTGAAGTGCTCCTGGCAGTGGATCAGTGTCGGCAGCCAATGCAGAGTTGCACTGAGAACACTTCAAAGAGAAGCATCACAAGACACTCGATTTCTGGCCACTGACAGATGCCTCTGTATCCTGACCTTCAGGTCAAAAATGATTGTGTCTCTTGGTTTATATCTGGGTCAGATTTGGGATGGCAGTAGGATGGGACTAAAGGCCACTGCCCATTTCTCTATAGCATCATTGACAGGATGAAATTGGACTCCTGTCTATGCAGGCTTCATAGTAAATCCACTGTAATTTATTCTTAATGTGAGGTGCCTGGTAAGGTTGGTGAGGGGCAAAGACAGCTCTCTTTCCCACCCTGACCTCCTCACTCTGTCTATCAAGAAAAATAGGATGTTTGTAGGGGGATAAACTGCGATAGTCTGCTACCCATCAATAGCAGATGGTCCCTCACTGCCTGGTACCAGTACACATGGCAGAGTGGGACTCAGTCCTGCTTTGACCTACCCTGCTCTCTTCTGGCTCACCATCTTCCTAGTAGCATCCTTCCTCCTTCCGACCTGTCATTCTCCCTTTAGAACTCCCTAACAGAATCCTTTCAAAACTTTTTCCAAACCACTCCAGACTCAAGAACTTTTTCTTCAATAGCAGAGCATCACTAAGCCTGTTCGTTCTCAGCTCAGAACAGCCTAGGTTTGGTGTTTCCCTACTTTGTTCCCAAACATGCCAAGTTTCCTCTATTCAAGACATAAAACTCACGAATTTTTGGAGGAGAGTAAATAATTTCAAGTTTAGAGGGTATCAGTTCCTGAGCCAGGGTGGAGGAAGTGCAAAAATTGTGCAAGATTTTCTGAGCTGCAGGAATTGGTGAAGGATTGTTCTGTGTTATATTCACTGTAATTTCATTAGGTTAAATAGTTTTGACAAACATCCATTAATACCTAAATTCATGGAGGAATTAAGAAAATGTGAATGTATATTTAATGTGAAGAAGCTAAAATAACTGTTAAGGATGGATAGACAATATCATGAGTTTCAGTCAAACAAACATCTTTTGGTGAGCCACTGTATATCTCTGTTGTGTTTGTCATCGTGGGTTGCTAAGGAACTTTGGTTTTCTACATTTCTGCCTTTAACATTTGCTTTTATCCTCACACTTCATGTGGAGCATTTTTCTTCTGTATTGATGCTGACCTTTTCCTTCTCCCTCATTAGCAGAAGCAACAGTTGTGCTGCATTTATCCTCTCTGTTGCTTCAATGCTTGGAAACTAAAATACAGAAAACCTTTAGTCCTGCTGACACTTAATGATGTGGTCATTATGCACAATAATACAGTGGAGAAAAGTGGTTTCAAAGGGAAGGGAGCTCTGCTTTTGTTATTAGCGGTTATAATGTGGGCACTTAAAAGAAATTACTGAGGACAGATAAAATAATGTAATCAAAAGAAATCAATCTCCAAAGGAGATGTCAAGAGGCCTGCTGCCCTGCTTTGACACGTCATTAGCTTTACCTGAATAATCCCTGACAGACGTCTATCATTTTTAACAGAAATAGTGGTGTTTTGTAAGGAGAAATTCAACTAAATTCCTTTCTTTCCCATGTGGACATAGAGTATAATCTGTTGATTGCTGTCTCTCTTGATAAAATTGCTTTTTATGTTTGGAGACTGTTGTTCTCTTCCCCTCTTCTTTTCCTCTGGACATTAAACAAATTCAGCTCTTTTATCTCTTCCTTACAAGTCATATTTCTGAACCTTTGATCATTTATGCTGCTTCAATTTGGACTGTGACTTTTCCCCACATTTTTTAGGTGCAATTTCTCCAAGAGTAGGCATGTTATTGATTGTGACCCTCCAGAGCTGAGCAGAGGAATAATTACCTCCCTCATTTTGTAAATTACTTTTTCTTCTCATGTACCTAAAGCAAATCTAACACTGCAGACCAGAGGAGCCCTCCCCTTCCATTTGAGCACAGTTCATCCCCTTTCTCTCCCACTCTGGTGTGCTATTCTGCACTTCTCAAAATCAGTTCCAGCTTGTTGCCTTGAAACTGAGCTTGATAAATGGGAGAAACACTCTGAATTTTAATCCTGCAGTGATTTGCTAGTCCATCACTCATGTCAGCAGCATATAGTAGTTTCAATAGATCCAAACTTGGCCTTTCTCCTGTCACAATTAGGGTGAATAATGTGTAATTTTACAGGAGTTTCTATTTTTCCATTTATGTTTTATATCCTGGTGGGAAGAGCAAGCATCATAGCCATTGCTGTGGGACCTTTCCCATCCTGCAGAGTTCTTCAAGACTGTTCAGTGTGTTTGCTGTCTTCACTCCTGGATGAATGCCATCCAGCACCTCAGGTAATCAGAACAGGGAACACAGGCCAGATGGAGAAAAGAGATGTTATACAGTGCCTAAATGTCTAGCTAGTATTCCCCTTCCTTGGAAAGAATGAAGAAAAGAGCATATAATAAATTCAGTCTTTCTTGGACATAATTCCACTTCTTCCTTCTTCCTATCACTAGCCATGACAGTAGCCCTTTACAGAAAACTTCACCATACAAAGAGATGCCTAAATCTTTCCTACTTTAGCAAAAAGCAGTGATTTTACACTCCCTAAATTTTCTTTTCTGAATTAGTATAAACAAAAAAAAGTGGTAAAACTGGAAAAATGAACATTCAGGACTAAAGCTGACTGAAGAAAAAAACTTCTTCTGATACATCCCAATTAAAAAAAAAAAATTCATGCCAATTGCTTCTTCCTTGAACATTTGTGGAAAATGACCCTTTGGAATGGACAAATAACAGCAGCCCAAGAAACTAACAGGTTCATTTAGATGTAAGGCATGCATCTTCAGTTTCTCATCAAACACACAGGAATGCTTGGAAGTCCTCACAAGAGATTTCACAGCAACCTGTGCTCCACCAGGCTGGAGCTGGACACAGTGCCTGAAAGCACTGCCACAGACCTGGGAGCTGAAGGTGTTGCTGATCTTGTGACTTTCTTGATCCCAACTCTGCCTTAGGAAGCTTTGGTATAGCTTTTTGCTCCTGAATCATCCACAAATCTGACATTCCCTTGTGAGGATTCAAATACCTTAAACCCCAGACCTGAAGCCTGGGAGCCTGAAGGATCTGTAGCCTTTGGGGAGCAATGAAGTACAAGCTGCATGAGCAGAGGTTAAAGTCACTTTTTTAAAGCTGCTGTTCTGCCATGAAAAATAGATCAAGCCACTGGAGCTGTCAAAAATATATTTTAGAAATATGTTATCAGTGCTAACTTGCTCCTTCTGGAATTAATGCTACTCACTGTGGAGGATTTTTCAGTGAGCATGTTTCTGTGGCTTGTAAGGTTTGATACTTTTTAAATGGCTCCTGGGAAACCTCTTTCCTTGGAGATGCAAGGAGAACCTGAAAGAGTATATCAAATTGGGACAGTAGCACTGTTTCAAGTAGTATGACTGGAATATAGCTCAGCTGTATATAATGTTCTTTCTTTTAAACTGCTATGTCTTTCTTGCTCAGTAGAAATTATAATTTATCATGTATCTTCAAGGTCAAACCATGCTTTCTAATTGGAATGGGGGAGAGATGGATTTACAGATTGAAATCCGAGTCTCATTGAAATCTGTGGGAATTTTCATTGACTTCATAAGGGGCAAGGTTTGGTCTGTAGCTGAAAGCAGAGGTCCTCCTAAACATTGGCAAGTAAGGTGC
This sequence comes from Drymodes brunneopygia, assembly GCA_013400955.1. NCBI lineage: Eukaryota > Metazoa > Chordata > Aves > Passeriformes > Petroicidae > Drymodes > Drymodes brunneopygia. Next base: position 249,831 of record VZTZ01031089.1, read on the forward strand.
TCTGAATATGCCTGTGTCCATCTGAGATGCACAGCAGCATCCAGATGCCCATGAGAATTTATGGAGCACGAGGCAATCTCCAGGGTGGAGGGAAAGAGCAATGGCTCTGCTGCAGGCTTTGTCTGATCCTGGGCACAACAGGGCTCTCAGGAGAAAAGAAGCCTCTCTTTTCCATGACTTCTTGTCCCAGGTCAGTCTTAAGGAGAACTTGTCTATGTGACTTCGGTGATACTCTTCACACCCTGTTCTCCCACTGATAAGTTACTGCCACAGAGCTGGTCAGGGCTGCAGCTGCTGAGCATCTCTGTTGCCCCTGGCACTCGCATTGAAGCTGTGTCTTTGCCCTTTGCTAACTCTTGGATCCAGCTGTCTGCTTGGTCCCCTGGCAGGAGGACCCTGTTTGTAACTGGCTATGCCACAGTTTGGCTGAATTTTCAAAAAAGAGCGTTTTTCAAGATGTCTTTCATTGAAGTTGTTTTCACAGTAGGCTAAAACATTTCATTCAGTGACATAAAAGCTGTGTTCTAAACAAGACAAGTAGTTTTTGAAGGTTTTAACAACACTGCCTGCTTTGTCCTCTGCCTAGTCTCCTTGTACTTTACACTCAAAATAAGCTTCTCCAAATGTATCTTCAATAAATAAATAAACACCCAGACTTGCTTTCTACTTTCTTCTCTCAGAAAGTGGAAGTTTCTGGGGAGTTGGATAAGCCAGTGAGAAACTGAAATAACAGCAGGATGGAAACAGATTTAGTTTAAACTCCAGGAGCTGCTGTATCTGATGGAAGCTGAATGCTAAGTGAATCGTCGTGACTCAGTAAATAGGATAATGGTCTCCCCCTCTGGGATTTCTATTCCTGCCTGAGGAAACAGGAGCCTTGCTAAACCTGCAGACAAGTGAAACCCAGCCTGCTCAAGCCTGCCTTGCAGGAGGGTAGAACATACATCTTTTCACCTGCTGCCATGTACAATAAATCTATCCTGATCTAATGCCATCCCAGTTTGATCTGGATGGGCCAAGCATATACTGCACAACCACCCCACCTACAGCACTCTTTGTCTTAATGCATGAGGAGCCCAAAATCCCTGCTCTGGAAGTAGCCAGAACACCACGTGTCACTTAAATGATTAGAGGGATCCTGTGGTCTTGGGGTTTCCTTAGAGGAAACAATTTTAGTTTGAAGCATATCTCCTGCTCCCCTACTGTCTCATTTTCTAGGCATTTCCCTGGTGAAAATGGCAGAAAACAGCAACCTGCTTCTGTACAGATTTGTGTTGTATTTCTATAAAGTGTGTCGAATCACAGATTTGGGAGAGAGGCAGAAATTGGAGTAGGTGAGACGTGAGCTGGCATAAGAGAGCACTCATGCAACGGAGAGAAACTAAAAATCCATTTTGGTCAGCCAAAGCTGCAAGTGGGGCAGAGAAATGAGCAGGGGATGTTCACCTGAGGCAGTGGTGATGAGTCTGTGTGGACCAGTAACACTGCCTGGGTCACCTCAGAAGGCTGGGACTACTCCAGAACAGACCCAGTTTGTCTGGTGCTGCACCTCCTGTGCGCTCCTGTTCCATCTGTTGTAGGGAGATCCATCCTCATTTACCCTGCAAAATGGAGGGATATGTCAGTCATTTATGTCTAAGAAACATTCCCTATCCCTTGCTTTCCCTGGGTAGTCAGGTACACGGATAAAGCAGCATCTGTGGGAGGTGAGAAGCCTACCATCAAGTGGGCTTGAAACTCACCTCTAGTGATGGTGTTGGTATTTATTTTCTTATTTATATTTGGTAAAATTCTGCTTGCTGGTCTCTGCCCTCTGGATGTCACTGTTGTGCTCACTTAGATTCCTCTTCTTCACAGGCCTGGCTTATCTTTCCCTCAGTATCTGACTAAGCTTGTAAGAAGTTAGTTTCCCTTCTTCATTGGTCTATCAGGATGTCTTATCTGGAAAATGGGAAAAAGTATTTGTCCAGATCATATTGTGCAAATCATTTGAAAGGGTGATTGCCCTCAGAGGATTGGCTTAAAGGCACCAAAGGCAAGCACAGCTCCATCTGCTCCGGTCAGAACTTCCTTGGGTTGTCAGAGTCACCTTGTAAGTGTTTCCCCAAGGTTCCCTGCTCTGGGTCTTCTCTCAACAACTCCTTGCCCCTTCCAGACAAAGAGATGATATTGTGAGAGAGAACGGTGGTTGCAATGTCCCTCTGTGGCTTTAATTTGACATTATTTTTGTCCCCTCCTCAGAAGTGTCTCAGTTGTATAGCTACAGAATTGTGTGCAGTGCCAAAACCCTGGACTGCAGTAATTTCTTCAGTGGGCAGTAGAAATCTCACCTTGATGCAAAGCTCTAAGAGTGGATACAGAAAGGGGTCAAAATCCTGCTCCTCTGAGAGACTTAAGCTTACTGCAGCAGAGCCCTTCACATTTTACTTTTGTCTTGAATAAACCAGACCCCAAGGACAGGTATGAAGTGGCAGCTGGGGAACTCAAACTAAAAATCAGGCGAAGTGGGAGACTGTGAGGGTTGACACTCTGATGGGACAGTGACCAACACAAAGGGAGATGTAGTGTCTAGAAAAGCAGGCAGCAGGGGAGCACAAAATACATTTCAAATCTGTGATTCGAAGTCAAGACCTGTCAGGACAGGAGACTCATTCAATTTCTTTTTTCTTTCTCTCTCTTTATAAAGCACTTCATAACTGAAATGCTCTCCCTGGCCAGATTTTCTGCACTGTTGGAGGAGGCTGTATTTTAGGAGCCTTTAGTTTGATTACTGCTTTTCTATTTGTGATTTACCATTTTAACCACAAACAATTGTGGTTCCTTTAAGATTTTTTTTATTGATTCACATCTTCTCTTTCTCACTCTTCTTGCTAAACTGTTTGGGACTTATGCTCACAGGAATAGGTATCCTCTGATCTTCACCTGTACAAATGGGCATTTTAGGGTGATGAAGCAGGACAGTGAAAACTTTTAGGAAAGTAGAAAGTTCTCACAGAATGTGCACATTCTCACCACCTCTTTTTGTTGTTTCTTTTAAGTTTGTGAAGTGCAGTGATGTGAAAAGAACTTACAATCAAGTGCTCTTAAAGTCTGCTTCAGAGTCTTTCTTTGTAGGAAAGCTGGCTCTTTCCCTAGACAGCTGCTTTGCTTGGCAGTCTGCAGGGGATGTGCCTGTATCCTGAGGGAAAACACACCAAAGAGTGATCCACTGCCACAGCGTGGTTTGATGGCTCCATGGGAGCTGTAAGAGACAGTTGTCATGATGCCATAAATAACTGGAACCAGTAGCTGCTTTTCCCGTGTTTTCCACCTGGCCTTGTCCTAGCTTTGGGTCTCCTTCACAGTAGAATCCAGTCACGTTTTAGTTCTGGAGGGAGCAGCCTCAGAGACAGATGGGGGCAGCTGTTTATGGCAGCTGGATTAATGTTGCCTTGCAAGGAGAAAAAATGAAGAGGTTCATCCATCCTCAGGCTCAAAGGTTATTCTTTCACTGAAACTTTTGCTATCAGGCTCTGTATGAGATGATGTTATTTGTTACTTTTGAGTACCTGGAAGAAGCACTCTGTGAAAAGTCTTGCTTAACTTGCCAGTGTGGAGCTGCTGCCTGCCTATGGACACAGCCTCAGCAGTGGCACTGTGGAAGAAAAGTCATGTCCCCAGACAGACCCTGCTGGTCTCTCCTGCTGTAGTTTTCACATCTGACTCTTAAAATGCCCTGCTGGAATTCAAGGTACCATTCTAATATGTAAGAAAACATATCTGGGAAGTATGAAAGATAATCAAACAAGGCCATAAGAAGTATATTATAATTTGGAATAGACACCTATGAGTAAATCCCTCATGTTCTAAAATTGCCTCATATGCAGAGATGTTTACCATTGTAAGTAGTCCATGTTAGGTGGAGTTTGTTTGCTCTCTCAATTATTTAACCTGCTGGCAATTATCTCAGATTTGCAGAGTTTCTGTTGCTTGCACAAAGTAACATTTCATTGCTCTCTCATGTATTGCTGTGTTTTTTTTATTTTACTGGGCTTTAAACCTCTGTATTCCTCAGAGCTTATATGTCCAGTTTCTTCTGCTCTGTCACACTGTCCTTGACCTGTTGGCTCCTTTCTCTCAGTTTATCTGAAACTTTTCAATTTTACATTCTCCAAATCCTCACTGCTAGACTTGAAGGAAGTATCAGACAATTAGCCTTTCCCACCAGCTAACTACCCGATCAATAAATGTGTGAGATTGTCTTGGAGCCGTGTTTGTTCCACTCAGGTCCTTTTATGTCCAGACAAAGAGGCCTCGGGTTTTTGTGTGTTGTTTTGCATCCTCCTTTTCTCCTGCTTTTGTTTTCTTGCTTGAGTCAATGTCAGCCTGACATGTACTTTTTTTTTTTTGTCTGCTCAGGTCAGGAGCATATTTGAAAATTATTTAAAGGCTCAAAACAAGACAGACAAGAGAACAGGAACATATTGCAAATAAAGGCCATAGATGTAATTCTCCTCCTTTGCAAATAAATATTCATTTTATGCAGGGGGTAGGATCTTTCAGTTTCACTATCTGTGGTTGCACCCAGAAATGATGGATTATGTATAATGATTCTGTGACCATTTTTTACTTTGTATCCAAGTACCATCCTCATTAAATGTTTCTGAGCCCTTGAAACTTGGCTTTTCTTTGTCCAACCTCTATCATAGGTATTATTATAGGATTAGAAACCCTATAAAAGTCAAAAATTCTCTTTTTCAAATGACTAGCTGGTGCTGATACAATTATTAATTACACTGTATGATATTCTGGTCATTAGCTGCAATGATCAATGATTTCCTGAGAGACAGTTTCTCTATTAAAAATACATCAGTAATAAATGACCTTCTCCAAGGTTCCTGCTGTAAGAGGTACCTACAGCTCTGAGAAGAACCATTTTAATAACAAATGTGAGCTGTTACATTTGAAGCTTAAGAAGAGGACTTGGTCTTCATGTGAATACCAGGGCTGGTGATGAGCTGCTGCCCCTGAATTTGAGTGTACCTTGAGCCCTGTGCTCTGCTCCAGGACCACCTCCTGTTCACAAGGACATCCTTCAGGACCAGGTCCGTTTGCCAATCTCCACCTCTGTGAGTGCTCTCTCTGGAGTCCAAGTGTAATTCAAGCAGTAAATGAACATCCTACAATCAGGTGGCCAATGTGCAAGGATGAGGATGACCATCCTTCCTCCACCCAAAAAGGCTGTACTCTTCATCTCCCTCCCCAAAAATAATGGTGTGATAGCAGGGTTTTGACTAGCATGAAGCACCACTGTCTGCAGCATCATTCAGCACTTTCCTCCCCTCCTCCCTGACCAATTACTTATTCTTGACAGACTCTGCCCACCAAGGGAAAAAAGGAAGCTCTGGGACTGGATGATACATGGGTTATCTTTGCTCTGAGATCTGGATAATTGTACAAATATTTCCAAAGCTGTATTATGTTAAAAAAACCCAAAAGTATGGGCTGGGAGCTTTTTTCTGTTGGAAAATTTTTAGCTATTTGGTGATTGCATGAAAGGCCCCAAAAGGAAAAACAGTGAAAAAGTTTGGATAAATGGAGCTCCAGTGCAGATACTTTCAAAATATCTCTATTCTCTTCTGAGCAGCATTAGATTGCATTCTCTCTCCTGGAATTTCGGTACAATGGAAAATTAACATATTTTAAAGTATTTCTTGCACAAGAGAAATGGCAAATAAAAAATTATAAATATTTTTATCTGTCAGTATATTTATGGAGAGAAGGACAGAAAGGATGTTAACTGTACTTTGAGATATTTAATGGTTTCTTAATGCTAATTTAACAGCAAGAAATATGGTTCTTCAGGATTAATCACCTCTTAGAACAAAAAAATTAGTGAACAGCTCACAGAAAACTCAGAAAGCTAGTGGTCAAAGATGGTGCTTTGCTGAACATACATCTTGCAGAGCAGAGAGATCTTCCATGGTTGTCCTGTGATTGAAATGATTTATTCACCAGGACAAGGCCTTTGTGATGAGGTTACTGCCTTAGGAGTGCTGGGGAGAGTTCATAGAGCACTTCATAATACAGCACTAAATACTTTGTGACCAATCCATTCTTATAATAAACACCTTAGACCTGCTTTTTTTCCAAACAATCTGCAGTGAGACTGAACCTTGCACTTCAGGAAGGTGGCTTTTCTAGAGGCATGACTGGCCTCCTGATCTAATTTTCTAAGTAAGAGTTGATTGGTCCCAACTGGATGAATATGGACAAGGTGTGCAGATTTTTTGGCAGAACACTCACCTCTGTTGCCTTGCAGTACCCATGATAGGTAGGAAAAGAGTGGATTGTGCATTAAAATCCTGAGTTATATTGTTTACTGGAAGAAAAGGGAAGATTTTGAACCAAAATAATTATGTTTGAGGAGCAAGCTCCTAGATGGATAATAAGTTTCTTATTCATATGCTCACCCACTGAAACACAATCAGCAATAAAAAGCTGTTCCTTTAAAAGACAGTTGCTGCAACATAAAAAATTTTATCGCTTATTCCATCACCTACTAAAGAAGCAATTAGTTATGGTTAAACCTGAATAAAGCAAAACTTCACAGATGAGAGTTTATTTATTTATTGCTAACTCTTTCATAATTAATGGAGTTTTATTTAGTTGAACCAGTGACTCAGTCACCCAGGAGAGCAAGAACCATCATTCCCGCTGTGTTCTTAGGCTCTGGAAAGCACAAAGCTGTGAGGAGAAAACTCATGCTGGCTGATGCTGTGGCCAGTCTAACATTGTAGATGAGAATGCTTAAATATATGAATATTTGTGAGCAGAGCAGCCCCTGCGAGGAGGAAGGGAAAATTACTTAAAATGTGAAATGGAAAAACCCAGTGGCAATCAGTCAGAATAGGTAATCAAAAGCAGAGACTATGTGACCAGGTCCAAATGAGGAAAAGGGAGGTGTAATTCCCTCACCCAATTAAACCTCAGGACATACTTGTTCAGCAAAAAACTGCCTCTGCATTAGGTTTTGTAAAGAGTCTCACCTTTCCCTCAAAATGAGATAATGATTCATCCATCATGGGCAGAAGAGAAGGATGTTAAAAGTAATCTGTTGCTTGACAATTAATGTGGAGCAGATGATACTTTTGGAAACACTGATTTAGACATTCATCCTAAATGTTTCAAACTGCAAATATTAATCATGGAATAGTTTCGTCTGAAAGGGACATCTGAAGGTCATCTGGTCAAACTGCCTGCTCAAAGAAGGCTTTATAATTAGAACAAGTTGCTCATTCAAATCATTATTATCTCCATGGATGGAGATCCCATTTTCCCTAAAATTATTCAGTTTAGTGAACACAAAGCTCAGGAGAGTGAGGGAAGAAATGAACAAACAAAAGGGAATAAATTAATTGCATATACCAAGACAAGGACAGGACCAATTTATGATTGATGTGCTAAAGGGAGAGAGGGGATAGAAAGCTCTTTTTCTTTTCCATAACAGCACAGTAGTCAGAATATGTCTTGGACCAGTAACTGGACCTTGAAATGCATGGAAATAGTTGTCAAACACTTAAACAATAGCTGGAATAGAGAGAGGAACTGACTTTTCTGTGTGTGCACTATGGATGTAACAGATGAGCACGTCAGGAGTACGATGACTCTTGAGAAAAATCTTTCTGATAGTACAGACAGTAAAACTGGAGTTATCTTAGTGTAGGTTCTACATCATGGGTATTTTCAAATAAAATGCCAATCTGTCAGGAATGTCTTAAGCACAGCTGATCTGGCCTCGCCCTAGGAGGATAGATACAGTGATTTGCCATTTCAGCTCCATTTTCCCCAAGTCTGTGATGGAAGAACAAGAACTTTGAGCCTCTTCTAAGGTCTTCTTGTGAGCCATGAATCAAGGATTAGGAAGCAGTACACCAGTTCAGCCCGACAGATGTAAATGAATAAGATGAATGCTTGTAAACCAAGCCCTATGGGCATGATATACCTTAGTTAAGTCAACTGCTTTAGGAGTAGAGAAAGCTCCATTTATATATTTAGCAATGGCTGGCACACTAAAAAAAGAATATGTTTTCAAATTATGCTCCCTTAAGATAGGTGTACTCAATGACACTAGATAATTTTTGAGGGCTAGGAAGCTCTGATCATTACCCAACCCTTGTTTTCAAAAACTTTGTGTCTTGGACCTTATTTATAAAGCCAATATTCTTCAGTGAGTGGTGAAACATCCTGGAACTTCACAGCAGTGGCTAAGTGAAAGAATTGATAAAGTAATAAACTGAACCAAATCCTGCCTTTGTAATGACTTACAGCCTTTTTTTGGTCTCTGTTGAGCACAGCAATGATGTTATTTGCACTCCTAGTGAAGAAGTACACAGGTAACAAAACAGCCCAGTAATCAGTGCCTTTGGCAGTCCCAAGAGAGACTGAGGACTGAATGGCCATGTAGACTTAATTATGTGCAGCAATTTCCACATGGATGCATCTGGTGTAGCTGCAGTCTCTTTTTACCAGAGGTTCCAACACAGAGTATTTTGCAGAAATGGCATTATGAGAGTTCATAATGGCACTGTGTGGTCCTTGGAGATCTATCCAAATGCTTCAGTCCTTAACAACCATTTTTTTCTTAGACTGCTGTGATTAAATCAGACCTACTGCAATCACAATGTTATGCGAGTGTCAGCAATGACTGGAGAAGTGCCAATTATAGTCCAGTCTTATCCCTGTAGTCAATGAAACAGGTTCTTGAAAAATGTGACATTCACTGCAGGTAGATAAGATCCTTTCAATACCTTCACTGTCCAACTAAGGATTAAAAAGCCCTTTTATCTGAAAATGAATATGTGTGAAAGTCAAATTTGTACCCTGCACTCAAGAAAATATATCTGCACCAAAACCTGGATATTGTTCAGCAATGTTTCTGTCCTGTATCTTTACTTAGGAATCAAATGTCATCCACAGGTCCAAGTATTCACATAAAAGCACAAATCAGACTCACTCAAATTGCCATGTTTCTAGGAAATAACATATGACTTTGGGGGATCTCTACTTTGAGCTGCAGTGACAAAAAATGAATGAGACCAAGGATTTGCTTTTCGATTGGAAAGGAATGTGAGTTGTGCTTTCTGTTTCACCAAAGTTCAAATGTGTGTAAGTGAAATTTGTAAGGATGGGAATGGTGTTGATGAGTATATGAATGAATGAAATGTGTTACTCTTAACATAAAGTGTTTGTATTCAGAGATAGGATGGTATTGCAAAAATTTTGCATTGGTAAGTTTTGCACTAAACCTCATGTTCTGGTTATATATAGAAAAGTGAGAAAGTATTGTGAGGGTAGGTCATAACTGTATAAACTGCTTGCATGATTTGTTTTGCTTATTTTTTTTAATTTAAATGTATATCATAATTTAGAGTGATGATATGCTAGAATACCTCTAATTGTTAACAAAATTAGAATTTAAGAAATTCATTGCAACTAGCCAGGCTGGATACTGCAGGACCACACTTCTGTCTTTAGTTTTGGCCACGGTAATATAATCTTTGGCAAATGGCACAAATATACAGAACATATGGTATTTCTTATATTTGCAAAAGAAGAGGCAGGGAACTGCTCATTGCAACAATGTTTATAATATTCATAACTTTTTACAAGAGAGTGTGTTTTATTACAGAAGTGGACTTTGCAGTGGCAGCCTGCAAGAGAGACTGCACTAAACATGTTTCTGTTGGCTTTGCTGGTCTTTGCCACTTCTCTTTACCACTCAGCATAAAGACTTTCCCAGGAATAGAGGTTTCCTCGTTTTTTTTGGTCTGACAAAATTCACTAATTTGTAGAAAGAGATTGAGAGAGATGAAAGAGGGGTATGTATGTATCTTTTGGGAGAATCCTGAATAAGAACATTCTTGTTAATAAAATGCATGTTGGAGCACAAATCACACACTCATATTGTTGTCCCATCAGCAAATAAAGCACATGGGGGATTTGTGTTCCAGCTGAGTCTCCCATCTCTAAGGAAATGGATTGGATGGAAGCTTTCCCCATCTTCCATTTTTGCCTATTCTAGGCCCCTGAAAATACTTTACTGTTGTTATTGTGCTATGGCATTGTGGCAGCTCAGTCAGAGTTGCAGGACACTTTATAAGCAGAAAGACAGGAAAAAGTAATGATTCCTCTCCCAAAGAGCAGAAGTGTAAAGGCAGACAGAAGACAGCAGACAGATGCAGTCAGATGAGAGGCTAAAATGAAACAGTAAGAAAATGTTGGATGCTGTGATAGCCAGCAATTACCAGCAGACCTGCATCATAATTGCTGTTAAATTCCTTAGTTGTTGCTGTTAAAGTAGAAAAACAGCCAAGAAAGGCTTTAGAGATGGCAATCAATTGGCTTTGCTTGTGTTTTGAATTTGTTCCCTCTAAGGGGAGCACAAGGGTCCTTAGAGTGTGACTCCTTCAAAATATTACAAGGGAATGAGGGTGTGGGTTGACCTGGGTTGGAAATCAGTATTTATTTTACACTGTTTATCAACAAGTCTGCATGTAAAAGAGACAGAAATGCTGCTTTCTTTTAGCTTTCTCTTGAAGTGTCCTGGTTTGTGCTACCCAGAACTTCTCCTCCAGCACCTGAGACAAGTTTTGGATCCAGCTGGAGGGTACTTCATCAGCTCCAAGCAGCACATTATACCAGCTGTTCTGCAAAAAGTGTTATGTATGTTTGGAACATTGCTGTATTTTTCTTCTGAGAGTTCAAATTTAAAGCAGTTAACCTCAAAGTCTTCCTTTTAAAATTCATATGATCTGCAAATACTTTTCCACTGGCACTTCTAGCAAATGTGGACTGTTTCTACCACACAATTTCCCAACCATTTCCGTGATTTTGCTGTTACCAATTTCCTAAGGGGATTTGATTTGTTTGTTTACTTCAGAAGAATCCTATTTTTCTAGCATCCCTTACACCTCCAGCAACCTTTAGAATTTCTTATCTACCTTTGCAGTTTTCCCTCTGCTGGTGACAGCAATCTTATAATAATCTATTCCAGCCTGCAGAGAATTCTAATGAAATCTCTTCAGTGTGCCTCAGTACACTTGTTATAAAGGCAGGGTGACTCACACACTGAAGTTCATAGGCAGTGTTTAAGGAGGGAGAGAGCTGGATAATTTGGAAAACTGGTAAGGTTATCATGACAACTCTTTCAGTTTCGAGCCTGTTGAGAAGGAATCAAACTGCTGTGGGTTGCTGACTCTTTTGTTGGAAAATGTGAGATACTATCCCTGCATTTGCTGAGTGTATTTCATCCAAGATTTTCAAAACATTGCATGCGTGTTCAGCCACAAGGAACAGAAAGAAACTCGCAGAACTGAGAGGAAAATATACCAAGAAGATCTCTGTAATGGACTGGAATCAAGGACCATGATGCCGTGTTGTGTCAAGCCTGCAACAAATTTGCTTGCGTTTCTTGATCTTATACTGCTGGCTAATTAGGCTTAATGTGTTCAGTGTGCTTTGAATGAGGTATTAAATGCACTGCAGAATATGTTTCAGCTCTTATAACCAGTAGGAATAATCCTGTTAAGATGATTGGGCCAATTCCCTGGGTGGCATGCATAATGCTGGCAGTAATTCCGGTATGCTGAATTACATTTCCTTCATACACGGGCATGGCCGTATTTTTGTAAACCTAGTGTGTAACAAAATGAGCAAGGCATCACCTAGAAAAAGATCCTGCTTGCTTCATATTACTATATTTTCATAATTGAAATCCTATCTACTAAACTATATTAATAAATTTAATCAAGCTTAGCAATGTTCCTAAGGGGAAAAACATTTAGCTAATATTCACTAGACATTTATTTAGCCAATTTATTGGCTTATGTCCATGTGTCTTCTAACGTTCAGAGTATTAGTAATTTCTTTTGCTTAAATTTGTTTAAATTTGATTAGCTCATGCTATTTAAAATTTCCATAATAAAATACCTGTAGCTCAAAACTCTCAAGCTGCAGAAAATACTTCTTTCTCAAATCTCATCAATGCTGATTGAGGAGCACTCGTCCTAATTAATTCAGTCCTTAGGAATCTAGACATAGTGATTATATTTTCTAAAAGAGAAATAAAATCACACCTATCTGTTGATCTATTTATCTATCTATCTAATCTACCTTCTCTTATTTTAAAAATAAAAATAAAGCCATATTTACAGATCCATAGCAATCTTCTGTAGCAGAACAAACCCTGCTCCCCACTCCCCAAAGCAGTGAGGACAGTGCAGAAAGGAGAACTTCAATAGGCATGACACCAAGCAGGTTCTTGCTAAGCTAATAATAATTTCTTCATGAAATGTTGGAAAGGAATGAGCCAATTTATCTTCATTAGCACAGACAACTTAATCTTCTTTCCCCATTTCCTGGTCCCACTACTGCGTTGCTGGTACTGGTTCCATGCCAGCACCTCCCCAGTCATCTTCTGGTCTCAATCATTGTCCTTTCACTGACCTACAGGTAACTTCAAAAGCATCCAATGACCTAAGATTGTCTCCAAGTCATTTTATATAATTTCTGAAACAACGGGTTTGCGTAAATTTTGATACGGACAATAGAAGATTTTTTTGGACCATGGTTGGATAAATGAGAAGCAGCCTTCCATTTTTCTAGAGGGAAAAGTCAACTTGGGTGAGCCTGGAAGCAAGTACATTCTCAGCATCTAAGCATGCTTGTAATGACTAATCCATACTCACAGGACTTTTAAAAACATAAAATAAGTGTAGGCATTTCCTCCTCCAGCACTCCATTTCCTCTGCTTAAATCTGTGTGGCATAAGCTTATCATTTAAGAAGCCTCTTAGGCCTATTGCCCATTGGAAATCTGTTAGTAACTTTAGGAGTGACCAGGGCACATTCTTGCCCCAAGCTGCCATCAAATATTATTAAGCCAGCCCTTCGCTCCTCACACATAGGATTTCATCCCAGGTCAATCAAGTTACCAGATCAATGCCTTTAGTACAGACTTCCAGCACCTTTTCTGTTTTCTCTTAGTTTACTTTTGTTTCTTTCTATAGAGGGTAATTTCTAATTTTAGTCATTACTGACCTATAAACTATGTTTTACTTTTTACTGATCTGATTTCACACTTGTGAAATGAAGACTGCATCATCACCATAAAAGACTAGAACAGACTTAACTGGAGATACTAAGATGAGTCTTAGGGGCCTGATTTCAAGCTTGCTTAGATCTAGAGCTATTCTAAATTGCTTCACTGCTGCACAACATTTTAATGTTTTAAATACCTTTTGTGCTGAGGTAGCTTATAGTTGCACAACATCCTTCACTCTTTGGCTACCGACGTGGGCAAAATTGGATCCACTTCTATATCCAAATCTTGTTTATTTCTAGACTGAACTCCATAATAGTTTTGCCTTTAGATATAGAGTTTGAGGTTACATAGAGGTTTCACCCTTAAACTACAAAGTATTCAGAGTATGGGACAGCTATTCCCACTTTAACAAAATACTAAGAGCTGCCATGCACAAATAATTCAGGCTGAACCAGATATTTGGCATGAAGGACATTATCAGGAATCTAGAGAGCAGAAAGCAAGTAATTGCTCCTGATGGCACCACTTGCCTTTGTAGCAAATGGCAAAGTTATAACAGTTATAAAATAGAGAGATAACACTGGAATCACATTTTCAGTACAGAGAAGGGGCTCCAAAATGTTCTTGGTATCTCAGTGAGAGACCATGTCTTGCAGTTGTGCTCTGCATTCAACCAACCTCACAGATGACTGTATTTTTCCTTTTAAGTCTTAACTGTGATGTGGTTAAGTCCAGTACAAAGCAGGGACTTTACTGAACAGAAGTGTTTTTCATTCCAGTCAGAGGACTGTATGATCTCTCAAGAAAGGCTCTCACTGCTGGTGACCAGCATTTGAAATTCAGTAACAAATTTTGGTACATTTCTTCAGTGTTTCTTTCTTTTTTTTTTTTTTTTTAAACAATGGTTTCATCTCATAAACTCAGTGGAAAAATTCCGTGGTCAATATTAAGCTCCAGTCCCTGCCGTTCAGATCACAGAAAGAGTCAATGTTCCCTGTTTTTGTAAATGGAAAGGATTGAATTTTGATTGTCCCTACAGCCTTTTCTCTTCTGCTCATGCCATCATAAATCTCTTTAGAAGTATTTCACTGTGTATTGTGACAGATGCGCTTTCAGAAATGTTTTCAGTCATCTTTACAACCAGTCTACAAAGCAGATTGCAGATAAGTTATTCCCCTTACCTTTTGTTGCACCTTTTCCTCTACCTCCAAGAAATTAAAAATGTTTTCCTGCAATTGTTCATTTAGAGTACTCCTCGATTACTGTCCTCTTTATTAAATAAACCCTTTCTTTTACTCTGCTCTATTTTTAATTTTGTTTAGTTAGTCCTTTTTTAGCTGTCTTTTATAAAACACGGATCAGCCTCTTCATTTTTACTATTGGGACTTAAATTGACTATACTTCAAAATTACATTGCTGTTTTTTTACCATTTAGATTTTACTTCAGCTGCTGCCATTATCTGTCATTTTAATGAGATTCTTTTAGACTATGGGAGGTTTCCTTGCAAATCTGAATGTGGGTCTGAACTGACTTTTCCCTTCCTAGTGATGCACTCTTTGAAGCTCAAGGCACCACACAGGGGTGCCTGAGGCTTAATGTAGCACAGCCATGTTCCCCTCCTTTCCTTCTTCACTACTGTTTCAAAGGAGGTAATTTTTGTTTAACTCTATGCCAGGTGTCTGGTGGGAGAATGAAAGGAAGAGAAGTACTTTCAACACTGATCTGTTCTTTGAAATTTTTAAAATGCAACCTATCTGAGTCTTGAATAGCAGAAGTGACATCATCGTGGATCAGAGTTTTAGCAACTGATCATATAAAATTCCTTAATAAAAAAAGGGAAACATTTACACATCATATTTTTACTTTGCTTGGTATCTCTGGCAGTGTCTGTACCACAAATCATATGCATGGCATGTTTTTCCACCTGTTGTGCTAGATGCAACACTGCAGCCTCACAAACATGCCAGGTGCTTAGTGTGATTTTCTTCTTCATTTTGTTCAGATCATCATCTACTGTAATTTTTTTGAATGACTCCCTTTTAGGAGATGGTAATTGCAGCAATTTCAGAGCCTTTCAATCTATAGTTCATTATAAAGCTAGGTGTGGAATTATGCATTATTTTGTGTTGACTGGTAATTGTTCTAAATTCCTCTATCAGAAAAAGAAGCAAAAGCTGTTGTTGAAGTCTTAGGTGCTGTAAGCTCTGCTGTACAGAACATGTCAGACCTACAAGGGATAAAAGAGTGGAAAATATAAAGTGCTACAATTGATAGAAGAAATAAGATTATAATACATAACATTGTTTCTCAAACTGTGTGGTGTATTTTATGACATATTTCTACCAACTCAAGCGCGCATGAATAACCTTTTGTGTTATTTCTTCCTCCAGACTTGTGCTGTTTAATCATTCACCCAACAGACAAGCACTATAAATCACTTCAATCATTCAGCCCTACCAATCTTCCTGCAGTAGCTTTCAAAGGATGAAGAACTCACAGGAGGAGACTTCCTCAAGTGCACTTTCAATCATGTGCAGCAGGTACCAGTACAGATACCCTCATAAATGTAAACATGGTGTGGCAGCAAGCAAACAGACTATTATTTTAGACTGAGTAAGCATCGCTGGGCCTCATGCTTTGCCCTTGAGTGCCAGAAGTTTCTATATGTTTATCAAAGGTTATGAAGAGAAAGTATTAGAAAAAACCGTAAGTCCACACAAACAAAGTCTCTGCTAAAACACAAAATGCCCTCATGGCCCCAGTGAAAACTTTTTGCTTTTGAAAAGTCTTCTTTTTTTTTGCTCCTTCCTTTCTTTTTATGTCTCCTTGCTTATCAAGGTCTTGATATGCTTATATTTTAGCAATAAAAACTGGTGTTGGCTGAAGTGATTCTTTCAGAGTGTGTGGCCACAAAGCACTGGACTGTGCTGCCCTTTACCATTTGGTCCCTTGAGTTGCACCAAAACTTCCAGGGCTGAATTAGGGCAGTGTTCAAGTTTTCAGTATTTGAGATAAAGGATGAGAGGAATAGGCATTCTCCCAAATATCAAATCATCACTGCATTCAACAACACTATTTTGTGCCTTTAACTAAGACGGTGTTGTTCAAGACAGTTGCCTTACAGTGCATCTCTTTATAACTGTTCCCATCAGCTGGTGCAACTACAACTACAATTCTGACTGAAAGATGAGGACCTGATTAACGCAAGCTAGGTGTTTTCTGGCTCATACAGATTTAACCTTGAAGGCACTGAAGCTTGTGGTACCAAATGGCACCATTTCCTTCATAGTCCAATTCAGTAGGTGCAGGAAGACATGAACCAGCCTCTGGTGGACCCTAATCTGTGGCAATATCAGTTTGCTTTCTTCAAGTTGATCCTTCCAATACCCAAAGCTTTTGGAAAGAAAGGGGATTCAGACCCTCCCTTAGAGTTAGGCAAGTCCCGTTTCTTCCACAGGCCCTGAACCTGACCATTGACTGTCAGTGAAAGGGTCAAGACAGACTCCTGCTGAGATTTCACTGCCAGCACTGGGGACTATAGAGAGTGGTGATACCAGTCTTTTTGGAGGGATACAGTGGAGGGAGAGACCATCTCATGATGGCTGCTACCCCCTTGTCCTGGGTTTGCTCTCTGGCATACTCCTAAGTAGGAGGCAGTGGTGCATTCACTACTCTGAGCTCCTCCAGTGTCTGCTGACCAGAGCTGAGATGGGGTGGGGTCATCCATCCCACCAGACATCAGCACCAGCAAAGAGCCAGGGCTTCTCCTCATCACAGGCAAAGGTTTGATGGAACACTCTGTGTTTCATGACTCCTGCTACCTTCACCTCAGCAGGAATCCCTGCACCTCTTAAAAAAAAGGTTTTTTCCTGGGTGAGGCAACAGCTCTAAGCCTCCAGTTCCTGCTGAGCTTGCTGTACAAGTGACTCTTCAGCGCTGCTCCTGTTGCGTTCAAAATCATACTGAGGGTTGTATAAGAAAATGCTTTTTTGTGAGAAAAAGCCTTTTTGTTCTTTTTTCGAGATCCAATCTGTATTGAAAGCATCCAGCTCTGGTTTTTTTCTTAGGCAATTTATTTAGCTACAACAAAAAAAGGTTTAATATTTGATGATTCATTACAGGACTTAAGAGATGTATACAGAGTTCATTCAGTTTTCACTCTCAAATGTCTTCAGTGCAAGGTGCATCAGTCCTGGAGCTGCCTCCACTCCTCAGAATTTTTTTGTTCATTTCTTCTCTTCAAAATTATTTTGATGGGAATAAAGATGAAAGCTAAATGGATAGCAAGAGTCACATGCTATAGTCCAGATATTCTCTTTGATGCAAGAAACTCTCTCTGCAAGATCTTTTCTGGAAAAAGATGTGTGGATTGTGACCTTGATATCTGATCTGTACTAGCTGAAGAAACTTCTTTCCTTATCATGTCCTCTGCATTATCTCTTGGGACTAGTTGTGTATCTTATGTACCATTCACCTTAGATTCTGTCTCAGAAGGGAGACTTCTTGAGATCTCCAGAGGTTTTGTTTCAATTTGAAAACACACAAATTTTTGTTTTTTTAAATGAAGACACAAAGTATTTGTAGAACTCCAAATGAAGTCTCAGGAGAACAGTCTTCTTTTGATACCGAGATTAAAAGTCATCACCATATGTTCCTACAAGCACATCCGTTCATGAAAGCTGATTTCTTATTTCTACAGGGCATGAGCTCCCAAATGTGTGTATGTGTATTCTGAAAACAACATTTCAGACTAGCAGATACAAAGGGGCAAGAAGGGATCATTACAGCTTCAAGACATGAGAAACAGAGTGCAAGGGGAAAGAAGAATAGGGATGCTTTCAGTTTAATTGAATGTAAATAGTACACGCTGATTTTCCAGTGGGAGATGAACACACAGTTCCAGGTGCTGCCAGGAGCCCAGGAGGGAATGGGAACCAGCCTGCTCTCCTTAGCACTGTGTCCCTGGTCCACACCTGCATCCAGACAGTAGAGAGCAGTAAGGGATGCTGCCGTGGGTTAGGGCTTGGTGAGGGACATGTATGTAACAAGAATTGTAATATTGCTAAGTTAGTCCTTTGAGCCTCCCAGGGTGCCACCACAGGAACATCTCAGTGACTCAGACTGCTTTGTGTGCTGAGAAATCTGATCAAAGGCTTCATAAATCTTGTCACCAGGGACAGGACATAAAACACAGTGTTCCTGCTCTCCCATTTTGGAGCAAGGAAGACAAGAAATTAATTTCAAAAGCAGAGCTGAAGCTAGTAGTTCTCCAGTGAGAGCTTACTCTACTGTCCTTATTTACCCTAAATCTCCATTCCTAACAGGTACATGGAAATAAGAGAGAGAATACGTCAACAATGTGCCAAATGATTTTTTTTTTAATTAAATCACAGTTTCATTAAAAACATATTGGTTCACTGAGCTGCACAGCCTTTGTTCAAAACCTCTCAGGCTCTTAATGACTCATGACCAAGGATGTTTACAACTGCACTTCAAAGAGATGTCAGAGAAGCAGAGCCAGCGTACAGAGCAGACTTCAACCCACACCGTGGCGCTCAGACATCACTTTGCTGCCTTGCAACGCTTCATGTACACAAGCGGGCAAATGATAGATAACTCAAAATTTTTTTTTGGCTAATGGTTAGAAAGGGACATAGATGAAAAGAAAAGGGAAAGACAAAGAGGATAGATGATAGAATCATTAAGGTTGGAAAAGACCTCAAATATCATTGGTTCCAACCTTTGACAGAACACCACCATGCCATAAACTAAACCATAGCACCAAGTGCCTCACCCAGTCATTTCTGCAACTCCTCCACGGACAGTGACTCCACCACCTCCCTTGGCAACCCATTCCAATGGCTGACTACACTTTCAGTGAAGAATTCCTTTCTGATGTCCAACCTAGGCCTCCCCTGGAGCAGCTTGAGATTACATCCTCTTGTCCTGTCACTTGTTGCCTGGGAGAAGGGGCCAACCCCCACCTGGCTACACCCTCCTTTCAGGCAGCTGTAGAGACTGACAAGGTCTCCCCTTCTCCAGACTAAACAACCCCAGCTCCCTCAGCTGTTCCTCATGACTTTTTCTCTAGAACCATTGGAGGGCTCTGTTGCCCTCAAATGCCTTTCTTGAAGTGTGGGGCTGACAACTGGACACAGTACTCAAGGTGTTCCTCACCAGTGAGGGTACAGAGGGACAGTCATCATGATTGATGATCACGACAGACTGATTTCTCCATCCCCCTGTTTGCTTTCCCACTGCCTGTGTGCTCCACGGGTGGCTTAGTGGAGATGGACCTGTGTTTGCATCCTGATGATGTAGGACCAATTACGTTGACCAATTTCTTTGACTTGAAATGTATCACCAAAAAGCCATCTTGTCCAAGCACAAATTTAAGCTTAAAATGCCTGCTTCTGAAGTACTGGAGGTGTAAACAGCCCTGCTGTCTCACCACTTGCTCTTTAGAGATGCCCTGTGACATGAAAACTCTTTTGATTTCAGCTCCCAGTTCATTCCCAGACATGTACAGCAGAAAGGCTCCAAAGGTCACCATCTGCCTTTTAAAAATGAACACATTTAGTAAACTCCCATCAGGGCTACACAGTCAACGTCTCTTGACTTTATATTATTTGGTTGTATTTAATATTCTGTTAATTTGCCAGATGTTTTCTTCAGGGTTTTGACAGTGCTTCTGCTGCAGTAAATATCAGCACTGCTTCTTGGATCTGGTTGCCTATTTCAGCACTGTCCTATGGAAAACTATCTCACATCACTAAACAGTTTAATTTACTGAAAGCCTTCTAACAAATTCATTTACCAAGCATTCAAGGTCATGGCATATACATATATTTTAAGGCTTTCAAATAAAAAAGCCTGAAAAAAGGCCAGGCAAACTGATGTATTAAGACCTAGAAGTGAATAAGGGATGATATTTAGGGTTTGGAAGTTGTAAAGATGGGTGAGGTTAGTAGAGAAAGAGATGGAGACACAGCTGGGGAGCTGTCACTGTCTCTCCCTGTATCCTGGACTGGTGTCATTTAGGTCCCAGCTGAGTTATGTGGCTCCAGACTACATGATTTGATTTCTTTCTTACTTGCTCAGGACCTTAGCCAAGGGCTGGTTTCACCAACATGTAATTCATTGTGCTCACTGTATAACCTGCAGTCTTTTAACCTTATCTTCCTTTAGTTTTCCATATCTGTGTTGACATCATCTACTCTTGTACAATAGAAATTGTACTGAAAGAGGAGCTCTTCGGACTACTATGAAAATCTGCAAAATACATCAAAAAATCTTATTCAAAGATAAAATGACCCAATTTAGGTTCAGTGAGATCTGACACTGGACTTCTGTAATAGCATTTGCAGTCCCAACTTCTGTCCTTGACTTCCTCTTTCTATTTCTTAATTTTCACTGCCCTTGGTCCATTCCTCAAGTACATTTTCTCTTTGATTGATTTCTTAGTTTCTTTATTGCTGTTCCTCTCTATTCCATGTGTAAGAATTCTTTTTTTTGCCCCTTCTCTTACGCCTTACACTTTCCCTTCGTCTACCTTTCATAATTTTTCTGACACCTCCTTATTTCCTTCTCTCCCTTCCCTCTTCCCTCACCACTCCTGGGGCTCAGCTGTGGCTGCTGGTGACTCTACACCAAATCCACAAGTGGCTTACAGTCATGCAGGGAGGCGATGTGACCCTGTGCTTCCCCCAGCTCAGCCTGAGGCCACAAAACACTCATGTTCCCATCTCTCCATATCACTTCTCCTTGGGGAAAGCTGAGCAGGTGCTGGACGAGATGGCCCTGGAGCCACCTTCCAGCCTGAGCAGCACTCATGTTGAAGAAACACTCATGGCTTTTTCCCTGGATTTAGAGCAGAGAAGTAACTTGCTGAATGTGGGGCTGCAATTAGGGCACATGAGCAACCAGAGCCCAAGCTGGTGCTTAGACCTCTCGTGAATTGATTTCAGTGTTGTTCATGGTGACTCTTGAGTCTTTGGGGAAAGGATCTGTACTGGGAGGACTGATTTAAAACTTTTCTTCTCTTGCAGTCAAGATCAAATACAACAGGGAACATTTCTTGCCTAAGGGGCTTGACGTTGTCCTGCTAACAACAATATTCCCTGCATAGATTTTAACATATTTTTTTTCTTGTTAATTTGAAATTGGTATTTGAAAGTTTCCTTTAAATGCATTTAGACATGTCCCTGGATGATCAATTATCTCAGTTCATGTAAAGTTCTCATGCTTGAGCATTTCCTATGATGGCAATAAATGAAATTTAGTAATAAACTCTCATAAATGTATTAAGGTCCCACAGCCACAGATCACCATTGTCAGTTCTTATAATGCTTCCCTAGTTACTTAAAAGCTGTATTACATGCCATTACACTTATAATCCCACTTAATATTAGTCCACTTAACAACCTCTCAAACATTTGGAATTGAATTTACAGTTTCTCATCAGTGCCTCTCTGAGGTTTATTGCAATATTTCCTCTCTAAATGTTTTTGTGGTCTGAGAAAGGATTATTCTCATTGAAATGTCATAAGCCCTGCTCAACAACTCACTTACTTCTCCCCTCTCTATTCTTTATGCCTTTTTGTTTTCCCTACTAGCTCATTTATTCTATATTCCACTCAAGCTAACCCCTCTTAATGCAGATGACAGCTTTAGGTCCTGGTTGTAAATCTTCAGTGCAAATAGCCCTAGATCCTGCACGTTACCTGCAGCAATAGGAAACAATAACTTCTGGGGATGTCATTGCCTTTGTAGCCTTAGCTGCTGTTACCTTGTAAAATAAGCTTTACATCTCTGCTTTCCACTGATTATTTGTAAAAATACACAGCAGTCTGGATCTTTGTCATCCCAGCATCTCTCCCCGACTAATAACCCCACATTCTGGTGGGTCAGGTATGCTGACAGACCCAGGCATTTGTTTCCAGCCTGATATACATAACCAGATCTCATCTAGTGTTGCTGGCTAAGTAAAGTTCAAACAGGCTTTGCTATTAGAAAAGCCTCTGGAGGGTGCAAACCACAGTGAATTGGAACTACTGGTTTATGTTGTCACCCTCAGACTTAGATCAGAGGGCTTCTGAATTTGCCAGGTGAGGCATGACATGGGTTTTACCTTTTTGTCATGCTTTCTGCAGGCAGCTTCTACAGGAAATGTCTGACAAAGTTCCCCCTGTCTGTACAGTTTCCTGGGCAAATACATAACCCCTCACATTTACAGTGATTGTTCTCTCTGTAATGAAGTACGTCACTAATATGTTGTAAAAGCAGCCATCCATAAACGTTACAGCATCACACCCTTGCAAGGACTTTTGTAGAAAATCCTCATGAACCATGGGTTTGCCAGGAATCTGAATGCAGACTGAGGATGTGTTTGGCAGAGCCAAGGAAGGTGGACCAAGCTAACTGCTAATCCTGTCTCTATTCTTCTGCTTATCCTGGCAGCAGCTTTCTTTCCAGTAACACTGCACTGGACTGCAGGGGTACAGACTTCCTGTCTTTCACAGCCCTTGCTGCTGGATCAGCCCCATGGATGGATATGGCTCAGCCTCTCCCAGGCTGCTACCCTCCAACACCTGTCATTTCTCGACATACAGACTTTTTCATGAAATAAGACTTTACTGGCAAAAAGGTTCAGCTTTCATGGAAACACACTGTACATGATGTATGGACTGGAAAACAGCTCCTGACCGGCAGGCTGGCAGAGAACAGGAGCACTGCTGTGTGATCCACACTGTCCTGAGCTTTTTGCAGCTCTGCTCAGCAAGGGGCACTCAGAAAGCTTCCCAAATCACCAGGATAAAGCTTTTCCCAAATAACACTACTAAGACCAAAACAAGTATTTTTATTCCTATATCTGTGTAGGGTTTTAATTTGGACTTTTTGGCCAGGGGTGGTTTTCCTCCCTCAGTTGATGCTGTAGGCTCCAAGATAGTTTTTTTCATATTCCTTGATGAAATGAAATGAAGTGAAATGAAACGGTGCCTCAACAAGACAAAACAAAAGGGAAAGGACATCTTTTTCAGCAGAAGAAAGCCAGCCTGATGATTAATCTCTGCCACCAGTACAGCAGCTGAGGTGCAGACACAGACACAGCCTCTGGGTGCTGGTACACGGCCACCCAGCAGCTGCGTGCCAGGCTCTCAGTCTGGGATTGCCCCTCCAGCCCCGAGGGGACTGCCTGCCTCTGAAGGATAGCAACGGGGAATTAAAGGCATTTGCTTCTCGGTTGCTTCCATAAAACACCTGGGTCTTTACCTAAAAATTACAATGAAGGCAAGTTTATTTAGGACTTCTAGGAGGTTTGGGGATCTGCCTTGCTTTCCCATCCCCGCTGCATGGGCAGCACTCTGGCAAAGAGGCCAAACATTCTGCTGAGGGTGGAATCACACCCAGCCCTCTGCAGCCTGCTCCAGAGTGGTCCTGCAGCCTCACCTGCTGTGCCTGCTCCTGTGGAGATGCTTCCCTTCCCACCTGGCTTGGGCCATTTCCACAGGCAGCAAGCTGGGCTGGAGCTTCTCCAGGGAAGCAAATGGCAGAAGGTGGGCAGAGACAGCACAGTCTGGCTCTCTAAACTGCTTTTTGTTTTGTGGACAATCTGGATTGTCACACAGAAGATTGTATCACCTGCAACCTATATAATCATAGAATTACACTGGATAAAAAGGTAAACCTTTTCTGTATATTTAAGCTGTAGCATTAGTGATTTTGAAATTTCCTGAAAGCCCCTTTTATGCTTTCTTCACATCAGTTTAAATTAGGTGGATGACAATATAATTGTTCTCTCTTTGTTTTGTCTTTATGGATGCTACAGAAGGGATTCTTTTATCTTCTGCACTTCTTTTTTTTGGTCTTGGTATTGTTATGCTGAGGCTTCAAATAGCTGAGTTGTCTGAAAATTCATATCTCCTCAGAAGAACCATTTGGCTCATCTGCTGATGGCAGAGAGCACAAGTTGGCACGCTTTCAAAAGAGAAAGCTTATTTTACCAGCAGCAACTGTGCCTTTCATTCAACCTGGACCAGTAGATAGGAAGCCAAGGGACTGTTCAAGAAGCAATTCCAGGCAAATTACAATCTAAAACCAACTTTGAAAGAACTGTGATGAAAGGGAACTATATTAGTTCTTTGAGTTTTTGTCTTGTGATTTTCCCCCTTTTGTTTTTTTTTTAAGAGAAAACTAGAGTGAAACCAATATTCATTCAAGAGGAAAGTAGAAAGTATATTGACTCAGTTTCATGTCTTCCAGATTATTCTTCTCTCTGATTTGTGAGCTCCTAAAAGGACACTTTTCATCTCTTTGGTGAGGTGATATGTCGAATATTTGAAATATAATGATTTCTCTGTGATTTCCTTGGCCTAGAAGTTTTTTGGGTTTTTAATTACTGTATGTTATCTGAAATATGTTTTTGTTTTATCTAGAGAGATTCTTTCATTACTTTAATGAATTAAATTTTATTTTCAAGAGAGATCATAATCTTGATTCTCTCACAACTTTAATTCTACTGAATGGAGGACTGTGCCCTGTCACACGCTTCTCAGAAGGGGAAAAGGTTGCAAGCAGCAAAAAGTACAAAGCAGTAACACTGGATAAAGAGTTCCTGTTTCCTCCCAGCTGGTGATCTTGGAGAAGAAAGCACATGTGTTGCATGTGCTGAATGCTGTGCCTTTGTGTGTATATGTGCCTTTTTTTATCAGTTTATAACATGCCAAAACTTGGAGCAGCAGAAAACTGTACAAGAGTTTGAAAATTAAGGACTGAGGCAGTAACTGCAGTACACCCAAAGTCTAGGTCATATTGTTCTCCACCAAGAGATCAATTCTTGAATTTGCTTTTGTGGTCTCTTATTTTAATAAAAGTCCTGAAGAGGGTACATGTGCATGTGGTTCTCCACATTATGGTGCTGGCTGAGGCCACAGAACCCATCCTGCTCGTGGCCTGCAGGGGGTTGTGGTGACTCTCCTGCCATGGTGACCATCCTATCATGGTGGACACCTGAATGCATGTTCTAATGCAGTGACTTGGCTGTGCAGGAGTAGTCCAGGACTCAGATGTGCTGTTCTAGGGCCTCAGACTGGGCACCCTGGTACCCACCTCAGGGTAACTGCACTGCTGAAGGCATGATGGACTCATCCACTTTCTCCTCATCATCCCATGGAGCTCAGAATCTCTCACAACTCTTCTGTTCCTGTATTTCCCATGATATGGATGCCTGAAATAATGCTATGGCAGCCTAGTGAAGACTGTAAGGGAAATATAAAACATCTACATTGTGTGAATCAAAAGATCCACCCAGCATCTTGCCTCCAGCTGTGGCCAAAAACAGGTTCTTATGAGAGCATAAGAAGCAGGACAAATGCAAAGTACTACCTTCCCAGCCACAGGATTTTTCAAGGGGCTTCCTGAGAAAAAGGTTGCATCCAGATTGTTACATTCCCTCACCACTGGTGGACATTCATGCTTACATGAATTTGTCTGATCTCTTTTTAAATTAATTTATAAGTTTAGCCTCTGCAACCTCCATAAGCAGTTAGTTTCACAGTTTAATTAGATGTTAGGGGAAAAGGCATGTCTTTCTCATTGTTTTAATCCTGCTGCTGATAATTGGGGTGCCTTCTAATTCTCATAGTGGGCGGAAGATTGAGTAATTGTTCCCTGTTTACTTCAGTTACCATTATAAACCTCTATTATCTCCCCTCTCAGCTGTCTCTTCTTTTCAGCTGAAGAGTCCAAGTCCAATTAGTCTGTCCTCATTTCTGCAAGGCTGAAACCAGCTCAAAATAATTGCCAAGCATGATCCTAGCACACTGTCCAAATCATACCCACAATACTCTGGAGGTTACTGGGCTACTTATAAAACCAATGCAGATCTTTACAAGGCCTGCTGTGAATGCAAAGGGCATGTCCAGGGTACATGGAGCAGAAGGATAACACAATAAATATGTGACAAAGTGTCACTTCTCATCAGCTATAAGGTGTAACTGAATGTACTGGTAAAAACCATGTGCTTTTATGTACACAGGAAACTTGTACCTGGCACAGAAACACATGAGAAGGCGCCTAGGAAACTGTGATTCAATTCTGATTTCTGCAGAATGGGAAAAATTAGGACAGACCTCTAAAAGGCAAAGTTCAACAGTGGGAGTTCTGTAGTGGTCTGTTGTTTTCTGACATGGTTAAATCCATCTCCCAAGAAATGGATTGGGTCATCATGCACCAAAAGCTAAGATGGTTTGAAAGTACATAAATGTAATTTGAAGGTGTCAAGATCATACAAAACCATATTAGTAAATGAACCACAGGTACAAGAATGAATGCTTTAGGTATGCTTCATTCAAACTGGACGAATATCAGAATCCAACTTGTCTTTAGCCAAATCACAAGGAAGGGTGTTCTGTCCTTTGGTTATATTCTTCTCCATGTATGTACTCTTTGCAAACTAATCTTTTAATGTGCACATCCATTGCAGTATGTAAAAAGGAGACAGAAATAATTTCATCTTTATGCACTTTAAAAACAATCTGATTTCACAAGCCAAATTAGGAATGAGATTGTACTGAATATAAAAGGACTCTGCAGTCATGAGGTTCCAAATCTGCAGAAATAATCTGTATAAATTTCAAGGGAAGAGAATTTATTTTAGATTTCACATGGCACTGCAATGTACTACATATTCAAAATAATCTGAGCAGCCACAGCAGATCAATATCACATACAAATTTCTGTGCACAACCTGACAAGAGTCTGAATTTCTGTTTAGAAGCCCCTTTTCCCTCTGACGGTATTTGTCTCCCACCTGCCATACACACAAACTCTATTTTCATTTCCCACGTGGCTGTCAGGGATCCAGAAGTTGGGGTTCCTCCAGGCACTGGCAGGACAGTGGCACTTTGGCCTCCTGAGCTCCTGGTACACCTCAGTGCAGACTGTTCCCTTCCAGTTTATACAAACATTAGAAATACAAACTTTAGAAATCTAGAATACTATTCTAGAAATCTGGGGATTTCTAGAATACTAGAAATACTGGAACTGGTGGAAAACCAGATTTTGAAACATCTAAGTCCTCTGTGAGATAAAACTGACCATCTCTTTCTCACTCAGCTTTAATTCTGAGGCATATTTCAACCAGGCATTTCATCATGTGCAGAAATTTAGTAACCTTTATAAACCAGAGATTTCAGTTCTGTGATGAGTCCCAAATTTTCAGATGACATTTAGACTTAGAATGTGGGTGTTGTCTGGGCTGCTTAAAGGGAGATGGAGGGAAGTTCCTGGATGGATGTGAGGTTGTTCTGCTTTGCCTTATTTGCCCTTCATCATTCTGCACAAATCAAGTGCAACTTCATCCACCTGAGTGTGAATTATCTCCCTGGTAGTCAGCAGCACTTGCAAAAATCTTGCTACAGCCAGCATCTTTTAAATTGCTTGGGATTTTCCACATTTTGAAGATTATTTGTCCAATGACTGCCACCTGCCTCCTCCTTATCCTTCTTCTAGTCTAATAAAAAAAACCATAGCTATTAAAGCATTCAAGAAACCTGGTATAGAACTTCCTAGATCTTTGAGATATCATCCTACCTGGTTATGGAAAATCAATTTTCAGACTCTTGAAATGGAAAGAAAACTCCCTAGTGCAGCAAAATCAAACGTCCAAATGCTCCTCCAGCAATAAACTAAAAATTTATTCAGACTTTGGGACACAGTGCCGCATCACTGTTTTCTTCTTTGCTTTTCTAAAAGTGATTTAATGTCCTCATTTATGTTCAAGGAACTATAGTAACCTTCTTGTTCTGGAACTGGGATATATTTCAAGGCATACATTTAAGGAAGTGTAAATCCTGATATCTTGTGGGTAGTGGGCTCTTTCAGTTTCCTTTAGGGTTCAGAAGGCAGGCACAGTCCTTTGGAGTAACCTGTAGCTGAGCACAAGAGCTACAACATCTTGCAGGTAGCTGAAAAGAAAACTTGAGTTTGCTGAAGTGTGGGGCAACTCAAGGATGATACATGGAAGCAGGTAGGAAATGCATTGGTCCTGAGCTTTCATCTGGTCACTCCTCATGAGTAATTTAAAGTGCAAACTGGGGAGAGTTTTACAAACACTGAACACTGGTGTAAATGGTTACCTGGGTTGGGTGTTAGCAGCAAACAGATACTGACATGGCAGCAACTTCTTAACTCCTTCTTTCCTTTCTGCTTACCTGGGTGTCAAGAAATGAATTGGGATACATCAGTGGCTCACCCCAAGCCCTGTGGAAATGTCCTCTCTCGTACATATGTTGCTCTCTGTTGTAAAGCTGGTGACCTCCCCCCTTTATCTCTATTTTGTTTCAGTTTCCATGTTTGGAGCATTACAGATGTGTTGCACAGAATAACTACATGCTGTGTTACATGCTTTAACTACTGAGTAAAGCAATAAGGAAGGAAAGAATCAGAGCCAAGACAGAAGCAGGAAAAGCACCTGTCAGGGAGTACAGCCTCAATCTCCAGTGACTTGTGCTTGCATTGACGTCAGTCAGCACCAAGTTTATGTTCTTACATGCACCCGTGTGATTCTTGGCTGTTTTTATTTTATGTGTGTATTGCAATGTTTTCCCAGCAGCAGTGTGCCCTGGGCAGGTCTGATCCTCTGTCAAGGAGCAGAATTAGAGGCAGTGGGGCTGTGTCAGCCCCAGCCGTGCTGGGCTGGTGGGACTGTCAGCAGCAGCTGCTCACAATGCAGCAGGGCAGCTCTCAGGAATGCCTGCTGAGTGCCAGAAAGATGCTTAACCCCAAGCAAGCAATAAGGTGTATTTTGGTCAGTCTGTAGCTCTTTCAATTCCAGATGATTCTGTAATTTTGGGAATCATCTCTCCTCTTTATTAAAAACCTAAAAACTCAACTGTTCGCCATATTTACACAAAGGTGGAGAAATGGTGATGTGGAAGACAAAGTGCTGGAACATACAGCTTTGGTATATGTTTTGTGTGTTAACAATCATGAACATCCATGCTCTGAGAGGCTGGTTTTTCTTGCTGTGCTTAGTGCAGATCTTGTACAAGGAGAAACAGAGCATCTACAGATTCACTGATCTGATAAGTAGTAGATTTTTCAAGCAATATCCCCAAAGAGTAAAAGAAGAAAAGAATGTCAATTATTGCATGCTAGAGACATAGTGCAGGGACAGTAGATCCAGCAGACATTCTATGCTCTGCTCCTTATTTCTAAGAGCTACACACATATTAGTAGTTTTAAATTCAAGCCTAGAATTCACTTTCTATTTACATTATTTCAAAAAAGTGTCACAGGATAACTCAGTCACTGGACAGAATCAGTTGTATCTTACTATGAAATGCCAAAAACCTGCTGTGTGCCACACCACAGGTGTGACAGGATAATCTGGGAAATCAGCCTCATATCCATTTTAAGGCTCTGTTTAAAGACTCCCAGTCCTGATCCATGTCACAGACACTGCATGGCAGTGCTCCTACATGGAGCTTGTGACCCAGCTCTCACAGCTCGGGCTTTTCTGGCTCATGCAGATCACAATAATGTGCTTCAGTGAACTGAGGCATCCTTCCATGGCAGCTGAACTGATGCTTCCCTTCCTCATGGTATGCTGGGAAGCTAAAGGTCTTTCATGTGTAGGTGGGGCTCCTCTGCAGGCAGAGCACATCTACACAGAGCCCTAAACGCAGCAGGGCAGAAGCCCTGAGGACTTCAGTCTTTCTGCTGCCAGAGTTTGCAGCAGTGAGCCCTGCTCAGCACTCTGAGGGGGGGCACTGTGCAACTGCCCGCAGCCTCTCCTTCCCTGCCTTCCCCCCTCAGCTCATGTCTCCCTGCGTCCAGCTCAGCAAACACCCTTCTGTGGAGGAAAGCAGGATTGTCTCACCAGTTTTTCAAGGGATTTCCCTATGAAAATGGCTTTGTTTAGAAAGAGCTGCTCCTTGTGCTCAAAATGTATAAGCTGAAGAGCAGAAAGCTCTTCTCTGCAGCAAGCTCTGGCTCAGTATTTGCTTTTTTGCTTTGCAGATCCCCCTGGATCTACTCCATTCCATCTTGCTCATTGTGCAATTAAGAACTGAAATGGGAATGTGATCATTCAACCCAATACTGAGGCCCCCGTGGATGGGCTCTTCATTTCATCTGTAGTAATGGCAAGTCCCCACATTTATTCCCCTGGTGTTCTGCTGTATTGCTCTGGTGAGAAAGTCATTACCCTTTTCAGGGAAAAACTCCATGGCATGTAGCTGTCACAGGCCTGAAAAGTCAAAAAGCTGTTACTTTTGAAACAAGGAATTAAAAAAAAAAAAAAAAAAGAAATGGAAAAGCAGGTTTTGGAAGCTGCAGCAGTTTTCTCAAGGACAGCTGTAAATGGCATTTACTGCATACAAATAAGGGCCAGCAATGATGGCAACAAATAAACAAATCAATGACAATGCCAACAAAAAAGTGTTCAGCTGCCAAGAACATACTTTATCTCTCATTAGCATAATTATTGCTTAGAGTCTCAACTCCAAATGCCACAGACAATTAAAAAGTTATGTTATGCTTAAATATTTTGTCATTTTTTGGCAAGTAGGCAGGCTTAGGGAGAGGAGGGTATGAATTGCATCGCTGCCTTGTTCTGTGAAGTTACCTCACTCTTTTGAGGAACTTCCCTCTTGCACTGATAAGCCAATGGCAGCCAAACCTCATAGAAGCCAACACAGCTCCCCTGTAGCACAGAGAGTAGCAGGAGCTGCTGCCAAATTCCTGCAGCTGGCAGATTTTTGAGATGCTGAAAACAAAACCAAGGATTTTCACCAAAGAAAATGTCACACTAAACTTTTTACTCCCAGGGAAAGGTTGGGAGAGGCAAAGAGCAAAGGTGTGGTCAAGGAAAGTTGTTTAGATTGTTTTTCCTGGATATCGCTTCAGCTACCTCTTTCCCCAAACCTTGCAGTGTATATGGACAGAGCCTAGGAACCCACATGGTTGGTCAGCAGAAATTTGGTGTCAGCTGGGCAGGAAGCAAAAGAGCAAGCAGTTGGGACTCTCTCAAGCCAGACAAAAGAGAGAGGATGGCATTTCCTAATCCTCCTCAAAGCACTGCTTTTAACTGTGTATAAAATGATCACATATCCCTCCAAATGTAGCCTTATGTTTAGGGAGTGAAAAATCTGCATGAAGACTGTAATGTTTTTATCCAGCCTGATCCATTCTATTTAACTAGAAAAACAGTTACTAGCTTTTTGAGAAGCAATGACATTCTTAAGTATTTATGAACGGATAAATTTAAACTGTGTATTTCTGCCCAAACACTGCACTTTCTCATCTCAAGGACGGTCCATATTGCTTCCAAAATAAATTTAAGGGAGCTTTGTTAGTACCATCTCTGGGATTAAAGTCCTGAAGCTGACTGAGTCATGTATAATGGATCCACCTCAGAGAAGTCCCATCAATTAAAAACCAGGTGTGCTGCAGGAAAGTGCTCTGGCAGCAAATCACCATCAGAAGGACCTTTCAGAGTCAAGTCCACCCTTGTTTTACTGCAGGGGCCTGCTAGGTCATTACCTTTGGAAATCAATTCTAAAGTGTGACAGATGCTTTCAGCTTGCAGAGCTATGCACTGTGGCAGGCACCAAATAGCTGCAGTGCTGCTGTGGCTTTTGTGGAGTCTGTTGATAGCTGGTGGCTATAATTAGCAGAGCCCTTTATGCAACTGTCATGTCCCTGAGAGAAATCAATGCTGCAGCATTGTTTTACCTTCCTTGCCTTACCTAGACTGCTCTAAATTGAAATGCAAGCGCAGCCACGAGCTGCAGGCTTTGAACCATATTTTACAGAGCTTCACTATGGTATTACAAAGTTCCAGTTGTAATATAAGGTGGTGCAGAATAAAGCTGTTTGCTCATGTAATTGCCTGGGGAGACCTCAGGGCTGGGAATCTAAGAGGTTAGGCAGATGTTTAGCAGGTATGACACAGTCTCATTTATCCAGTTGGTTGGTTTAGAAGTCCCCCAGAGGTCCCTGTTTTCCTTATTTTGCAATGATTCTGTACATGTGGGATGATCAGGTTACTTACAAAGTGTTTGGCAAACTGGAGGACCAATAAAACTTAATTGGGCTCCTGTGTGGATTCCCTTACATCTAATAATGTGGATGGTGTTTGCATTTCTTTCAGGAAAAGCACGTACAGAATATTCTCCCTCCACAGAGTCTTCTGGTTTTGTAAATTTTACAGGACCAAAATAGCTCTGAGACCTCCAAACCTTTGATTGAAATTGGCTGGTTAGTACAGTAGTTATTAGACAAGTGCTGACACACCTCCCTGCAAGCAAGCACAGAGAGTGATTGTGAGAGCCCTATTACAGCATGAAATCAGGCTGAAATGTAAAGCTGATGCAGGAGCCTTATGAGGCAATTTAACAAATGACCACTCTGTGGGGGAAACAGGAGGAGGTACATAAGGTTTTAATTACACTGATTATGGAGTGCATTTTTTAGTGCATTGCAGCCATAATTTTGTGATAATCAGGCAATTCAAAGCCATCAGAAGCTCTTCTTAAATTTTTCTCATTTATTTTGTGTCACTGGTAAAGGAATCTGAGTGTACCAATGTATCTGATTCCTTTATAATAGTCATCACTGGTAAAACACCAAGGACTATAATATGCACTAAGGGCTTATTAAGTGGGGTTAAAACAAAGCACAGATTAATAGCATGAATTTTATGTGGAATTTTACATTTGTATGCTTCAATGCCATCTACTTCTGAATGCAGAATAAGAGGTGCAGGTGATGAACTCATGCATGAGTTTAGTGCTGATGATTTTTACTCACAGAAGGTAGAAGTCTTGGGGATGTATTTGACCTCCTGTGTAACATTGCAGGAGTATATCCACTCTAACATCTCTCAGAGAACCAAAGGGGAACATAACAAGAAATCTTAGTTATCTGTGCTTTTTCGTAAAATACTCTCAATAGTGACAAACAAGTGGGGGAAGTTGAGTGGGGATCATTAAAAGAGTGGATTTGAACACAGAGGACATGGAAGAGGGAGCACATCAAGGAACAGCATCCTCATTAGGGCAGAGTGATGCATTCCACACCCAGTGGAGGTAGAAACTATGTCTTTTTTCCCTCTGCTGACAGACAAGGAAATAAATAAAGTCAAAGGAATCCCATTGAGACCAGGTCAGAGGAGCTAATGAAACACTGTGCTGATCTAAAGAAGTACAAGGTATTGAAACAAAACTGACGGAAAATTCAAGTTTATCTTTCAGCTGTGGTCCTTGCTTTTCCTAATTTGTGCACTGCATGCTTTCTCAGTGTGCATTTTTACAGTTTCATGCAAATTTATCCCCAGGGTTTCTGAACAAGAAATGTGCAGGTGACCAGCCAGTGTTCATGGCAGGATTGGATGGAAATATTTTGCTCATCTTTCATTTGCCTGCAGTAGGTCTCCCCTTCTGACTAAATACCAGAAGGTTACCTGTAAAATAATAAATGGTATGCGCTGGAGTTCAAGACTGCAAATAGGCTAAGGGAAAAATGTGTCATTGATGGCTGCCACAGGATAAAGCTGTTAAAAATGCCACTTGTCCTTCTCCTGCCTTCCTCTGTACACATGAAGAGGAATCATCCAGGGGAAGCCACTGGAATTTGATGAACCTAGCCTTATTCCAGCTGATTTGATGGACAGAGTGGAGGCCATTGGGAGCAAGCCCTGGAAGCACAAGTTAAAACTGATTATTTGTCCATTTAGTGGCTTGGAGTCTTCTGCTGTCACGCCTTACCCACTGATGGCTTTTGCTGGTCTCTGAGATGGAGCATGATGAGATTCTATGCCTGTTTCCAGACTGAACTGGAAGTTTGAGACCTCTACCCTTATTCCAGCTTAAAATGGTGAGTGAAACATGCTGCCAGCATGCTGCCATCCCTCTGTCCTCTCTGGGATGTTCATGTGGAGCAGGAAAGGTGGACACAATGTCCTGCTGGGAATGGCACCATGCAGACAGCTCTGTCCCAGTCAGACTGCTCAGGAAGGGCAGGGCAGCAAAGAAAATACTTTGTTTTGTGGGGTTAGGTTTTTAGTTGGTTTTTGGGTTTTTTTATGTCTGTTTTTAATTAGCAGCCTATAGGAAAAAAACCACTATATGCTAAATAGTTTTACCCTTGCTTTCTTAAACTCCCTAGTGCCACCTGTGTGTAGCACATGGTGTACTGATGCTAGATAAAGGACTCCAGCAGCTGGGGCAGGTAGCATTTTAATAATTCATACATGGTCTGCTTGTCAGAGCTGTTTTCTCTCTTTTCACACCAGCACACCAGAGCTTTCCTTACGTGACAACTGGAATGTTCCCTCCAGACTATGCTGTGCACAGTCACTCCACAGTGCTCTCAGAGCCCAGGCAGCAGATGCAAATGATCAAGGATGCATAAATCTTCAGCAGAAGGCAAGGCTGGTACACAGTGGAAAGATGAACCACTGATTACTGGATATCTTCCTGTCTTGTCCTGCCGCTGGCTTTTTTAGCAATTTCAGCAGTTTATTGAGGTATACCAATTCCAACTCTACACTTCACTGCTAGTTCTTGTTAACAAAGATTCTTGCCAGGGATCATTTCTGATTAAAGGATTAAAGCACAAGGATGAAATTGAGAGAGAATCAATTTTGATTTCCAAGTTTTTAGATGCATGAAAGATGTTTTCTTAGCTCTGGAGTCAGAAAAACTATATCTGTGCTGATATGTGTCATATTTGCTTCATCCAGCTGCTGAAGAAAAGAGGCTTCACTCCCTTTGAAGTTTACCTTTCTGAGCTTAGTGCTGGTACAAGTAACTGAAGTGGCAACTTTGCCCTTTGAAGATGCTTCATTTCTGTCTCAGAGTTTCCTTCACTGTTTCCTTTGGAAGCTGATAGAGTTGAGGGAATACAGAGCCAGTGTGAGCTCAATATCAGTAAGGCTCTAAAGTCCTGGTAATAAGAACACTCTAATAAGCGGAGTGAAACAGTAGCATTATCATCATCAGGTTTCATCATATCTATCCCTGATGGAAAACACTTTATTTGTTCTGGTCTCTCCACGGACTATTTGTTCTCTCTCACCATGACTACAGAGGGGTGAGTCTTGTAACTTAGCACTGCCGTTAGGTACATAAGCCCAAATGAAACAAATACCCTACAGCACCCCATCAAATCCATTCTCACACCACAATTCCTCTAGACCCTTAGAGATATGTATTACTGGAGCCATTTCATATTTTACATTTCCCATTTACTTTTTCTGTGTTCTTAATTAGCAACTAATTTTACAGCATCATTCTGACTTCTTGATTATTCAAAATTCTTTTCTTTATTTAATATACTACAAACAGATAAAAAAAAAAACCAACGTTAAGAAGTTCGGCCTCTCCCAGCTATTTTCATCATTAATGTCATCCATTTCTCATTTTTAATTCCTGTGTTATCTCTCCAGCTCCATTCCCACTCCAATATGTTAGGGGGAAAAAAACCATCCAGACCAACCCTCTGGTTTATCCTAGCCCTTTGGCTAACAGTAACTCATTCTAAGGTTTTAATTGCATTTTTAATGAAGGCTGCTACAGCTATTGGCTTTGAGCCTTTCATCATGCACAGTATTTTGTTATCATGCAAAGCAGTGCATGTTTTTGACAGGGACAGCCTCTCACAGAGGCAGAGATAAAAAGTGGAGCACATAACACTGTCTGCTCTAAGAACCTGGGCAGGGAATATGGAGATGTTAGTTAATTTCTCAGCCGTCTCACATGTTTGGGTTTAATTTAGTCACCTCATCACTGTCTCAGTTCTCTGCCTGTAAAATATCCTCTCTCTTACCAGCCAGTGGCACAACTACTCTAAAATACTCAGCCTCCTTCTGCCTCAATCATCCTACCATTAACCAGGAGGTTCTTTGGCACATGCCCTCACACAGGTACCAAATAACCCCTGCCTCAGCAGCAACATTTCTGGCATTTGCAGGGTGCCAGGGTGGCTGCCTTCTCGCACACGTGTGCCAAACCCCTGCATCAGCTCTTTTCCCATACACAAAACCCTTACCTACTGCACAGAGACCAAGAATGAACAGAGTGATGTGGCTGCCTGTCCCTACCTAAACCTTGCCCTCCTCGGCATGTTTGTCCATCCTTTGTGTGACCCAGGATGGGAGTGCATGCTCTCTGCTGTGCACAGAGAGAAAATGCATCCTTTTCCTGCTGAGTGCTGCAGTTGTGCCACCTTAAGCAGAGCAGTCACACACCATTAATGCCCAGGGAGCATAGAGAACACTCACCCAGGTGTGGGTTCAGTGATCTGCTGCTGCTGCACTGTGTATGACTCATCTCTCTGACCTTGTGTTAACATAAAATCCAGACGGGTGCTAATAGGAGTTGTGTTTAAACTGTTGTAAGGGCACACCCTTGACACTGCAGTCATTAAAAACGGCATTATTTAATTTCCAAGAGTGCGTCGATTTTACCTTCCATATCCAACCAAATTCTAACTATTTATTTTTTGCATCTCAGAGTGGTTTCTGTCATTTTTTCTAGCAACAACAGTTTTGCTTCCTACCCTAAACCCTATTACATTGCTCATAGACTGTATACAGTGCCACACAGAATGAAGTTTTAGAGTATTTGTATATTGGAAAACATCCTGAGAAGAAAAGCCAGCATGTAATGTTCAAACGTAAGACTGTATCTTATTAATAATGGATATAGTCTTCCAACTGCTCTGAGTGTTCATAAAATGCTCTGAGTTTCTCTGATGCAATGTGAGCTGTGAGAACAGTCACTGCTTACACAGTGACAAACTGTAATCACAAATGAACCTGAGGTGTCATAATTGCTCTGCCTCCAGATTCAGCAGATTTCAGAATGCATTAGAAAAGCATAACCAGCCATAAGACTGCAGGGTAATTAGTTCATTAAAAGCAGGCTGGACTTCTTGTAAAACAAGCTAACATACCTCATTTATTTCAGCTCCTTCAGGAAAATCTCTTCAAGCTTCTGATAACCATTGAGCCAGGAGTCGACTCAAGCACAACATTTAGGGAACTGGTCTCAGATCAACCCTTCCCATGATGAATGCCCTGGCCAGGTTCTGAGGAACAACTGATCAAGTTGGAGCTCACAGGTTCCCCCTGCCCAGTCAGGACAACCCCAAAAATGAGAAATGGAGCAGCTGCACAGAGTAATTCTAGGAATAATTAATAAATAACTTTGGAAAAATTATTAGCATTTTAAATTTAGTTTCTAGAGAAAACCTACTGACTCTGATGTGGCACCCAGAAAGGTTTATTCCTATGGATCCAGATGTCAGAAGATGCTTTTCCAACTAAAGTGTCAGGTATTAGACAAGTCCCAAATACCAATTTTTCAGTGACTGTTGTTATTCTTTGGAGCCATTCGTACTCACTGGCCTTCCCATGAACAAAGGGACATTTTTCTCAGACAGAAAGAGTTTCAAAGCCCAAACTTCCTTCCAAATGAAGAATTTCTCTAAGGCAGCAGAATATCAGGATACAAAATGTGAGGTTTATATATTCATCACAGCTACTTTCCCTCAGACTGTGTACACAGTAAGGTGCCCTCTCACTGGAAGTGAAGTGCAGCTCTATGCTGAACCATGAATAAGGCTTAGTGACTACAAAGTGACAGATGTTCACAGAGTTTTGGCTCTTTACACTTGATGCTGCAGAACAGAAACCTGTGGGTTCAGCTGGTCACAGGGAGACTTAATTGATGGTCCATTTGAAGGTCTTACCAGATCAGATACAAAAGTCCTTAAAAATCACTACACCAATTCCACATCCAAGTTTAACAATTATCTACATTTTGCTCAGTGGGAAGCACAAATCACCAAGAATCACAAATCAGTCCTTGTGATGCTCTTCCAGATGGCAAATCCAGATGACAAGCAAATAGGTATAGTTCTGGATGTAAAGAATATTCCTACCTTCTGAACTGCTGGGGCAGGTAGATGACAGCAATATTTGTAAGCAAAATTTGGGAGGTAATTGAAACAGTCAGGTTTAGTGATATTTCTTAGAATTTCCCCAAGTCACTTTTAATGTGTAATTCTTTGTAGATCCCTGCCAGTGATTCATTAATGTCATTAACTTCTTTACGAATCCTTGAGTTTCACTATATTCACATATACTAAATTTTTTCAGTTGTCTCAATGCTACTTTTTCTTGATAG
This sequence comes from Drymodes brunneopygia, assembly GCA_013400955.1. Classification (NCBI taxonomy): domain Eukaryota; kingdom Metazoa; phylum Chordata; class Aves; order Passeriformes; family Petroicidae; genus Drymodes; species Drymodes brunneopygia. The sequence continues at coordinate 288,111 of VZTZ01031089.1, forward strand.
TCAAAACCTTGCTTCCTAACTGGTTTTGGTTTTTATGCTTTTCATTACTTTTTCTTTTGAAAGACAGTTTTAAAAGAAATGCTTGATACAATGATATTTATTAGAAAATTATAACCTTTGAAGGCTTTTGAAGAACCCTGTGGAGTTTAAAGGAAAATTGCATCTTCTGTAGAATGTTAGAAGAAGCCTCAAGAGTATCACCAAAAGATGCTTATAACAGTTGAGAGGTTTGGATAGCAATTTTCGACAGAACATTTTGAATGTGTCCGTAATTCTCCTGCAACTTTAATAAGGCCTCTTGGGACAATCTCAGCTCACTCTTTGTTGATGGATTTGCTGTACACCATTTCCTTGAAAGTTCATGGCCTGAAGGCTAAAATGTTACATGTTCAAGATCCTTCCCTTTGCCTCATTTGGGCACTGTTAATGGGTCTTAGTAAGAGCATGTAAGCAAGAAAAGGAATTAGGTACTATCTGTTGGTGTTTGAGAAGACACAAATGATGTGTCTGAGAAGACTTTGAAAGGCATGGGAAGGAGTCACTTCTCTGATTTCAGTGTTGAGCTAGGCTGTTTCCAAAAGGGGAGTTTCCTTGTAAATTTTCAGCCTTCGAGCAATCTCTGTACACCTCTCTTGGCTGCTTCATGTGCTTTGCATTTTTTTTGTTCATCTATTTTTAAATAACCAGACAGACACACTACTATAGTTCAATTTGTTCTTCAATATTGATTTTTTAGGCTGGCTTGTGATTAGCTCCTGTGACAGTTTGCAGTGACAGGTCTTTGGAGTTAGGAGTTTTTGATAAAAGAAACTGAATATTTTCACCAGCCTCATGATCTGTAAGCAAGGAGAGCCAGGCAGGCTGGGTCACCTGAGCTGGAAATCATGGCTCTACTTACGTGACAAGGTAGTGGAAGCTCATGTATATGTCCTAAAAAGATTTGAAATATCTGAACTCAACACTGTGTGGTACAAAAGGTGCCAGAATGGGAGATGCTACCTTACCTACATAATGTAAAAATTGTTCCTTTTTTCTTTTTATGCCAGAGTTTAAAGTTAACAGTTTAATTAGGTTAAAGTTTCAAGTACATCTCTCCACCCTGTACATATCCTATGTATTGTAGCTGTACCCAGAAGACACTAAAGCATAGCAGTGTCTTGATAACCAGATGAATTAGCAATATGGTGTCCACAGTTTCTTTAGGAGACGCTTTTTACTCTTCGGTATAGTTTTCAGAAAACAAGTCTCAATTTGGAAGCAGCCACCACAGGGGGATGAATAAAAAACCTAACCTTATGTGATGGCATTATTGTAGGCAATTAAAAAAAAAATCAAGAGCTGATCAGTTGGCATCTTTTCTGCAAAAGGACAGCTATATAAATATCTTTAATACTAATAACTTTTTTCTTTATTTATACAGTAAGATTGCAGAATGAGAAAAAATACTACAATTGCAGAAATTCCATGGCTCTCTATGTAAATAGTGCTTCATATACACAAGCATCACTTGTAAAATACAAAATAAAGACATTTATAGTAAAATTCTCTACTATCCTTAGCTACAGATGGACAATTTTCCTCACAGTCTTACAACACACAATACATGGAGAAAAGCAAATGAAAACAAATTATGCCACAGGAATGAGACCACGTCAACAATTAAATTATGTTTTATAGCTGATATAAAGACACACTCTCCTAAAAGCATGCCACAGGGTCATAATTTTCAAAAGAGGAAGGCTATACTCTGAAACTATATACTTCATAAGGACTACGGTCTGCAGAAATGCTAGAATGCACTGAAAGGGGTGAATTTAAATCTAATCATAGACAGATTTTCTAACTCAGCAGACAATATAATTTCCTCTATAGTTTAGTGAAGCTATTTTTAAAATAGCTTTCTTGATTATTCTATTTTCATAACCAGAACCATTACAATATAAAATGATGAGGTGAAAATGTAGTTTTCTTCTTTAACACGAAGCAGCAGAAATATGTCTTATGAGTTCATTTGGGGGGCTGGAGGAGAGATCTTTTCTTGCTGCAAAGCATCACACCATTTTTCATCAATTTAATATATAAAAGAAGCGCTTTGGGAGCAAAGTCACAGAAGTATATTGCACAATTATATGTAAAATGCAGTTATATATATTTTTCATAAATATTTAATATCTTAGGATAGTTACATCCAGATTATCTTTCAGTCTGAACTTCCCTGAAGATAGGAAGGATTTATATGATCCTTGGTAATAGCCCATTTCGTTCTCCCAAAATAATGTCTATCTATCACAGAATATGAATTGGAATGTCTAAGTATAAAGAAGCCTGTGGCTAAAAATTTTGGAGTGTCTATCTTCAAGTTTCAGTATTGGCATTTAGGGAATTAACCACAAGGCTCTTGACTTTCCTGAGCAGTTACAGATTCTTTCATGCAATGGTCCTTCAGGTCTGTTGTCTCCTTTGCCTGTAGAAAACCACAGATGAGCCACATGATGCCACATGAGGGAGAAGACAGCAAGCCAGCAGCTGCAGTGCCCCTGGCATCAGTCTAGCATTTCCACCACAGCCTGGACACCACGGGAAGTCGCTCAGGCCAGCTCTGCCTGAGGTGCTATGCTGGAAGGTAAGGGCTGCATACCAGTAGGATTCTTCATCCATTGACATTCAAACTGAAAGGAACTGTTGTTCTTTAGTGGGGGGTAATGTTTGCTGAATCATTAGCAGGGGAGGGTGTCAAGTAGAAATGGCTGATGGTGACTGGCATCAGAGCAGTTGGGACATGGATGAGTTTTGGACATGCCTGCATGCAGAGAAACATGCAGAAAATCCTGCAGGAAATACTGACAGGTAAAGAGTGTAACCCAGAGAAGGTAAGACCCTGCCAGGAGACAAAACTTTCTGGCAGAGGCCAGCTTGGAAATCAGACATCCCTTACACATGCTGTAGAAAATTATGCTTTCCCTGTGCTTTGCACACAGACTTATTTGCTGGCAGCAAGCAACTGATTCCATCATTGTTTTCTGCTCCATGCAGAGACTTCACTGGAGATTAGAGATTTAGGAGGCAGGCAAGTCCTTCATGAGACTGCAAAAATGTACTGCTATCAAGTGAACATGTCAACTCCAAATGATGTCAGTAGGGGTTTGCTGGCACTCCCGACTATGTTATTCAATGCCTCTCCCCATCTCATGGCAACCAGCTTTCAGAAAATTATCTTCTGTTTCTATGGCTCCACTTTTCAGATATAAAACCAGAATTTCCTCACTCAATGGCTGTTGGAAGATTAAAAGCTGAAACTTTCTCTCTTTTCAGTGCTAAAAATTATTAAATTGTTCAGTAATTATGGCACAGTAATTTCATATATTAGATAAATTTCGTGGCTGAATAGATTTGATAATAGCATGAGGATATAAATATTCAATAATATTGAGGTTCTTTGCAGCCCTGGACTGAATTGCTATGGTTTTGGATAGTAGGAATAACCATCATAATTTTCTTCAATATCATCCCATATAACCTCATCCATTGTGTGATTCCTGTGACTATTTTTACCTGACAAATAGTACTTCTGTCCTAGTTGCTTCAAACATTTGAGCAACTCCACAAGATCCTTTCACTGATCTTGGCTAGGGGAGACTTGTGCTTACTGAAATTCTGATAGGAGATCATTCAGCCTCTAGCTGCTTGCTGCATATCCTCCTTGATTTCTTGTGCTTGTTTCCCTTGTGGGACGGGACTGAGAATCCTTTGATGACTAAGGGTTGTACTCAGCACTAACCTAAATCCTTAGTATCAGTGAATGTTAATGTTAAATATGTATCATCATGCACTATTTTCACAAAAATCTCGCTGAAACATTCTTTTATTACAGTCTGATTCTTCTGGTTTCGCTCCTTGGAATGTACTATGCCTTATATTGCATTATTGTACTCAAAGCTCAGATTAACTGAAGAGTATACAGCCCGTAAGTTACTTCTCTATAAATAATACTTACCTTTTCAATTCAGTAATAGGTTTTGGATGGATGAATTTCATCAGTAGATTTATTTTTGTTTACCAACAGTGTTCTGTAATGTTGCAGGTAAATTGCACTCTACTAATAATGCTTTTTCAAAAAGAAACATTTAATGTGGTATGGCAAGCACACAGCATATGAAAGCCTTTCTATTTTATAGTCAAACTTGACATGGTAAGAATTTAACTGTAGTGAAATAGAAGACATCAGTAAAATGTGAAAATTATTCATTTGTCCCTTTGACTAGTGATATTAAAAGTTATCCAATAATATTAGGGTTTCTCTTTCATCTTTCCTTCTCTGTGCATGGCCCAGAAAAATACTTCCCTTTACTTAATGAACACAAAATAAAAGTAATGGTTATTGTGGCAATACATCTGATTATTCACTTCATATTAATCATTAGTATTTTGATTGGTTTCATGTTGATGAGGTGTATGATGTTGACTCAGAAGCAGAGGTTCATTCAAAGCATAAAACCTGTTAGGAAGATTGTTCCTAACACTAAGCTGTATATCTGCTGTTCCAAACTTAATTTAACACCAATTCAGTTTCATTGGAAAACTTATGCTAATGGTCAATTCTGCAGCCTGGTTTAAGATTTGATCATTAGTTGTTTGCACTGAGGTAATGGTTAGGACTTCATTCATGAAAGGACAGCTTGAAAAATATACATAGTGTTAATTTTATTTCATTTTTCTGCGTACAAACATATAGTCCTAAATTCACTTTATGGGATGTGTAGGAGAAGAGAACTTTAACTAGGAGCAAGAAGAGGCACAGGTAGGATGAGTTTAAACAAAGAAGTGTGGGAGGTAGAGACAATGACAATGCCGCATAAAGAGAAAACCCACAGCTGGCAATGTTCAAAAGGGCTGCAAATGTTAGGTCCCAACCTAACATCCTTTCAACTTTTTTGTAGATCTGTCTTAAAATCAGGTGTGAGACATCAGAAGACAAATGGTGGCACGGCGAGAAATGTGGGGTTTTTTCCCTGGAAACTGGAATATTTCAGTCTTCTTTTCTTTATTCCTGGCCTGGCTGAAGACTTTTTGAAGGATAGCAGGCTGGATCCTGGGAAAGAGATTTTAAGAGGAAGGAAGGAATGATCTTCTAGCACGTGTTGCAATTGTTTCCTAGATACGTCTCATGAGTCAGACAGAATAGGATCAGGTCACTGACACTTGTTTTGCTATAACAAGAAAAACAGATTTTGGTGGTAGGGGTGGTGGTGAGGTGTTGTTTTTAAATTGCTTCATGCCTTTTTGAAAGTACAGGGGAAAAAACTGTCACATTTTTAACAGAGGTTCTTTTGGAGAGACCTATATTTTAAGCCATTTCTTTAGCAGCCTGTAGGCCAAATATCTCTTATATTTCTATATCTGGTAAATGTTATAAGGGTGTACAGTGCACTTTGACGGAAGTGGATAAAACAATACTATTATTGTGTTATTTTTAAAATTAAGCAACCCAATAGTATAAAAGCTCATATTAAAGTTGTCTTACTTCACAGAAGTTTTTCTCTTTGTCCTATTATGTTCTATCTATCTAAGCATACCTTTCCAAGGAAGAGTGTAGAATTTGATCTTGCTGAAATTGTATTTTTCGTAAACCTTATAGCATCTCACATGACTCAAAGTTTGCAAAGGTATAGGGCTGAGTGAAAATACCTTTGCTTTGTACTTCTGATTGGTTTGTTAGGTTGATTGAAAGTCAGTGGGTGATAATAAGATTCATCCTCCATTTTGATTGATGAGTCAGATGACACAATTGAGAAAAAGTAGGACACTGTAGCTTGTGCTCCCTCTAAGTGGATAAAAATAAAGGACTAAATTTCCAAAAGATTCAGGTCACTGAAATAGGCTTTGGTGTTCATTATAGCAGGTGCATGTGGCAATAGTACCCATGGGCTGTTCCAGACATTGGTTCAGTGAGGCACTGAATAACACTTATTAAAATTTAACACTGCTGAGGCAGAAGCGTTGCCTGGAAAATGGACCTGTCCAAATAGCATGGCTAGGTGGGAGTATCACAAATTAGATGGTTTTGCCTGTGTTTCCTCATTGGCTAGTAGTAATTCCTGCTGACTTCATTATGGTAATGTGGGCCTTCAGCTACAAGGAATAAGTGCCATGGCTGAGGGCTTCTGGTACAGTGTGTTGGTTTGTGCTGCACTCCCAGAGAAGGCCTCTGAGCTATCAGGACCAGCCACATAAATACACAGATCTGCCCTGCAGGAATGATGAGAGAAGGGTGCCTGTTTCAGTGCTCACCCCACATGTGCTGGCTGTACAGCCTGTGCCCAGGGAAGAGGTTGCCTGGGCTCTCCATCCTGCTAGGACATTTTCAGGGAAGCATTGGAACTTACGCCGCCTTACAGTTAAATATTAAGTTCTTTTAAACCGTAGGATCCAAACAGCACAGGAAATACCCAAGGTCAGTCACAAGTGTTGTTTTCATGTATGTCTGAGTATCTGTGTTAGAACATATTTTATGTATTAGAGACTGCAAGAATGGGCCTCTCATTAGCCTAGAGCCCTGAAAAGCCAAGCTGCAGTACATCCCAGCTCTCAGCTATGGATGCAGCAGGAAAGAGAGATCCTTTCCCAGATCTGCAACCCTGCTTCTACCACAGCTGATTACTTTTTGGGCAGCATCTGAGCAGCATCTGAAACTCATCCTAAGAACCTGCCCAGTATAATCCACATGCAGGCAGCCACACCAAGCACCAGACTTCCCTACTTTAGTGAATATCTTGGCCTGGAGGTGATGTGCGCTATTCACTAAGTCTGTGGGCTGGAACCATTGCAATGCAAGCATGAAGACATTCACTGCTGCAAATGATAACAGCCTCAGAAACATCTCCAGTCCCTGCAGCCCAGCTGCCTAAGGCAGAGTCTGAGAGCAGTCAGTGTCCAGACCACTGGCCCCAGTGCATCCAGTCCAAGCTTGTACATGCTGTTCTGTCCAAACTCACAGCCCAAGGCAAGGAGGCCTCAGAGAGCAGGGCTGTGCTGTGTACACATGCTGGGGCCCAGGAACACAGACTCCAATGGAGCTGCAGCTGAAAGCTGTTTTAACAAGTTAATGTGACCTTTCCGTGAATGGGTAAGAGGGCACGTGAGCTGTCAGAGAGAATGTCACCACTGCTGGGTCCAAGCTTTTGTCTGCCACTGTAACACAAGTTCAACTCAGCCTGTTGCATAAAATTGATCATACAAGTATACAAATTACCACTATTGCCCAACAGCACCACCAAACAAAGACTGGGACCGGGCCTCAGTTAACCAGAATCAGAAACCACGGAAATACAGCCCAACTACTGTAAAAAGTAATTACAGACAGACCACTTAGTGTGGTGTGTAATCCTTTCTGGGTCTGTATGTTTTGAAATTGACCCAGAGAAAGCTGGTGGGCTTTGCTGACACCATCATTTTCTGGGTGCCCAAGAACTGGCACAACATCTCCAAGACAAAACCAAAATCAGTCCCAGAAGATCAGGATGGAGGCTCAGATACCCACAGTTGTGTGAGTCCACTTCAGCTACTGCATTCTTTTATTGCCCACCATAACCACCTTTAGGAGCAGACTGCCAGGCTGGGGGAAGAAGGACAAAAAATTCTACAGAGTAGATGGAAGAGATATAAAGTATTTTGTGACTTGAACACTTACTTTTCAGTACAAAGTATTAAGTATTTCAACCATTTTTCTTTTCAGCATCTTGAACAAGAGGTTGAAAAGACCAGTTCTGCTGAGTGGCTGTCATGGGACTTAGGAGGGCAAGGTCACTTTATTGAAAACATTGAATTTTATTTAATGTAATTCTCTAATAAGGTCATGTTGACATCCTGAATTCTCTGAGCTAGTACATTTCTTTAGTGTTAACACAATCCTACAAATAACAGGTAATTACCTTTCTACAAAGATATGGCACAACTTAGAATATAATGGTGAGGAGTCTAAAGAAGCAGGCTATGTACATAATTATATAAGTGTGTATTTACATACATATATGCAGCCCTCATCCCCACTGGACCTATACCTCTTAGATAAACCAAGCTGCTTTCTGGACAATGTTATTGGGTAAACCTGATGGCAAATATACATGACATTACTTTTTCCATGACATAAAATGCTTATCTCCATAGAACAGTTATCCATCAGTTATTCCACCTGAACACCAAGATCATTGGTTAAATATGAATACTTATTGCTACTCTAAGGAAAATTACATTTACGCTGAACTAGGCTGACTCATTCAAGAAAGAAATTGTGCCTGACCATGCATATAAACTTCCTTGACTCTAAACACTACTACTTCATGATGTAAATCTTCCCCTAAATATAGCTCCAAACTAGGCACATTCATTCCTTTGCTATCACACATCAGTGGTCTTAGCCTTTGTGGACAGTGTTGCACCATTAAGTAAACAGCATAAAATTTTTTTTTTTTGAGGAAACCACTAAATCTCAAGCCTTCTCCCCTCCCTCTCAAGTAGAATTTAGCCAGGCAGGTTTTGTTTGAAATGGCATGAACATGGACACAGATTTCGCTGACTCTTTTCCTTCCATGGCAACACATCTCCTGTCACCAGCATGGCTGCTGATAAATTTTAAGGACCTAAATACATCTGTACTCTCCTATTCCATCTCCATCCTCCTGCCAAATTAAGATGGGAATGCATCCCCCCTTCACAGATTACTTTTTTGCCTAGAAAGTTGGGCTCTGCTGTTTCAACTTTTATAAGTTTTAATTTATTTGACCCAAATCCAAATGATTCCATTTAGCCAAAATAGAACACCTTACCCATTGGAAACAGAACACATGGCAACCCATCTGACTGCTTCTCAACTTAACTACATTTGTGTCAGTGCCTGTGAGGATCTGATTCTTATCAGCTCACATCCTGCCTGGCCACAGGGCCATGACATTCAGTCAGAGCCATTAGCCAACCTTGTATTAACCTCTGCAAAAGCTCACAAATTCAGTATTTAGAAACAATTGATCAGAAAAATTTTCTTCTATAAAAGGAAATGTATTATGTTCCAGCCTTCACTTAACAGAGAGAGTAAATCATAAAGGATTCTACTTCTTACCGGTTTCATAAAAAATATTCTAGGGACAGAGTCAATAATAGAAGTGAATTCAGAGAATCTCACATTTATGGCAAACTTTCTTCATGTATACACAATTTAGGACTGATCAGTCAGACTTCAAACTTGCTGAAGTTTAAACTGAATTTATACCCATGCCAAATTTGAAGAAAAGTCCTGAAGGACAAATCTATTCCCTGTTGCTATTCAGTATTCAGCTGTCAGGGTGTCACAGCTTTGATACTGCCTCTCGTAAGCGTTTATTGCCTCCTACACTGTCCTGGTTCATCCCACCGTTCCTCACCACCACCTCCTCTGTTCTCTGTACTGTGAGGTCATGCTGTAGGTATGCCAGAGCTGAACAGGTTTGGCAGGAAAAGTATTGCCTGGTAACTAATTTTATTTACCCAGTTTCTGGGACTTAAGATTCTCCAACATAATGAGAGGAAGGGCTTTTTCTTCCACGGCTGATGTAAAAAGTTTTGTGATCTGGCCATGAGACTACTCTTTTGGAAAAAAAAACAAACCGAAAATAAATAATCCTTTCAGTCAACTTGAAGTTTCTGTGCATATGAGTCATTTTCAGTTTTCTTCTTGGTGCTGAAAATATTTTATAGTCTTGATATAAGTAACAGTGCCAAACATGGGTGGTTCCCTTTCTCCAGACTCATTCCTGCTCACAGATTAGAGCTTAGTGATTACAGCAGCAGAGCCCCTGTGTCAAATGTCCTCTTTGGCCTATGCCACCCAGCACAGACCAGGCTCTGGGCACTGGAGCACTGCTGTGAGCTATTCCAGCTTTTCATTGAAGCTACTATTTTTATCTGTTGTCATTTTCATTCACTGGACAAAAGACTAGAGTACAGTGATCCCCCTCTCTGGCCACTGTCTGCTATCTTCCTCTAGCCATCATCTCCTTGCCTTCTGCCGTTTCAAGCACTTCAGTATTTCATTGGAACTGTTTCAGTAATTAACAGTTATTCTAGTTAACCAAAAATGTCAGAGAAAAACAGACTGCCACTAACATAAAGCCTCTTTACTTCACTTTCACTTCTCCAACAGAAAATGTCAGTGATTTATACAGCTCTGAGAGGGCCTTACACTTCTTAGGTACAAGAGAGGATTTTCTCAGCCTCTGGACTGTGCTATAGAAGCTGCTAGCCCAGTGATGTGGTAGAAGAGTTGTCCTACCTCCCCAGGCAGCAGAGTTAGAGACTGCTAACTTTCTCTGTGGTTTTCTAGCACCCCAGGACACAGCCGTGGTTTCTGTCTCAGTCCTATGTTGGATTAGAATGTCTGCCTTCTTTTCTGCCCATGTAGACAGGCAGCTTGCATTTGCATTTTCTGTAGCTCAGAGGGAGTTTTGTGCAATGGAGAGCACCAGTATCTACCAACAGTGAATTTCTTCACTCTGCTTGCAGCTGGACTTCTCCAGCAGTAACGAGCTCAGTTATCACAGAGCATAACTAGTGGACAAGTGATGTGATGTGGTACACTTTATTAACTGGATTCATACTTTATTAAGAGAGATGATCACAGTAGAATGAAACTTGTAAGGAAAGGCTGTTCTGTAACAGCCTGTTCCCCAATTTCAGTCACTCCCTGGTGAAGCATGTTGTGACGTCCTGTTATACAGGACAACACGGAATTCAGTAAACTGAATCCTTAACTAGCCTAATCCTTGACTAGCAAAACAATATGAAAATGGATATAGCATGCTGTGGAGTGAAGCTGGAATGCCGTAACTTCATTCACATGTGATGTTTTCATGGTAAATACAATCACTCACAATCAGAAAACTGAATATGAAGACACCCTTCTATCCCAAAGAAATCTGTAGTTATCAGTTATGTTAAACGCTTTGAGTCAAAATAAGAATATCAATAATGGTGGCTAAAACTCAGACTGTCCAGATGTTTGCTTTGGAAGCATGAACTGAATGCTTTGGTGACACAGCTGTGATGCGCTGCCATGATCCCCCTCAGCCCATGGCTGCAAAAAGCTTTGGAGATAAAAAATTAGTTAGGAGAGTATTGTAGGCTCTGTTCACTAGATAGTCCTCCTTTTTTCTTCAGCCCAGCAAGCCTCCAAGTGTGAGAGGCTTCTAAAAATGGAGAATGACTGATTCATAAAAATGGAAAACCGAAGGAGGCTGGTAAATAAAACTGTTCAGCTTACCCAGCCACAGTTTCCTATGACTGAAGAGAGGTGTGTTCTTAGGCAAACATTTTCTAACCTTTAAACAAATATTTGGCTTGAAGGTTGGGAAAATACTGTTTTATAGCAAAGACATGACCACTGCCTATCACGAATACCACACACACGTGTGCTCCCAGCACGCCATGGAGAGTCTGCCTGCTCGGCCTGTCTCCTGTGCACCTCCCACATCCCCCAAGTCCTCTGCTGACCAACCATTCAAGCAGCTGCTGTTTGCATGCATGAACACATTTGCATTTTAATCATGAAACAAGGGGGTGGGGGATGTGTTGAAGGCCCTGGAATGACCCAGCTGTGGCTGGCAGTGGGGAATAGACCAGGAACTGGATGAACTGTTCTGTCAGGCCAGATTTATCCCATAGCTTTACGTAGCTGTTGTATAAAAGGAAATGTTGGCATATAGTTTTAAGTTTCTAGCCTGAAAAATTGTTTTGTGCCTTTCGTTTTTCTATTATTTTCCCACAGTAGTCCTTAAAGCTTAGAGGGATACCTCATAGCTTAAGATAGGTTACTGGATTTTATTTACTCTGTCCAAACTCCCTGGCCCACCCCTAGTAAATTTCTAATTTGCAAGCTACTACTTTGTGTCTGTATAAATCGCCATCAGCAGAGGTGGAAAGGCCGTGGCAGAACCTTGTGACCAGGGAATCTTCTCTCTCTCATTTACCAGAAGCTGTCTTTATTCACCCTAAGGGATACTTTGAGAAGCTATAATTTTTACTGCTCCTTTTCATCTGATGGGGAACCTCATCTGGCAAGTTTACTGTGTGGTTGCTGGTTGGAGTTTGAGACGGATGAAAAAAGAAGCAGAGTGAAACTTGTGAAGATTGCTGACTGGGGCTACACAGAGGGCTGGCTGCACAGCACATTTGTATTCACCGTGGACGCTGCTCTGAGCACTAGCCAGGCACTCCACACCATTAAAAAGTAAATGTCTCCACCAGCCCTGCACAGGAGCAAAGGCTCCTTTAGCTTGTTTGGGGAGCTGCTGGAGGTCACCTGTTTCAAACCGTACCCCCAAACAGGCCCCAATTTGAAGTTCCAGACCTGAGGGAGACTTCAACACCTGACATCTGGGTTTTTCCTTGAATCCACCACATCCTGCACGGAATGAATTTCAGTCTCCAGCTTCACACTGCGTCACCTTATTCCGGGCTGAAACGCCAACGAATGAATAAATAAATAAATAAATAAGTAAATAATAACAAAAAAATATAGTGGAAGGAATTGCTGTTTTGGGGATTTCTCACTGCAGGGGGCGGGGAGCAGCGGGGCAAGGAAAGCTCCAGAGACTTTTGTGTGGAAAGGGGAATAAGCGTCCGGCGCGGCGGGGGGGAGGCTCTGGCTCGACTTTGCCGAGCGCCAGCGGGGGATTCCACGCGTTACTCGGAGACAAGGAACAGCAGGGAGAGAAAGCGCCGGCGTCCCAACAACCGGCGGCGGGAGCAGCATCGGCAGCAGCAGGAGGAGGAGAAAGAGGGGGAGGCCCTGACTGCCTCCGTCCCTCCCTCCGCCGCGGTACCTGCGCCGCGCGGCCACGTGAGCGCCACATCAGCGCCGCTCCGCGCCCTCAAAGTCAGCCAGCGGCCGCACAGGGGGCAGCCGGCGGCCGCGCTGCCCCTTCCCTTCCTGCCCTCTTTCCCTCAGCCCCCGCTGCCCTCGGCGGCCCGGCCCGGCCCGGGGCTCAGGCGGCCCCGGCTCGGGAAGATGCTGCAGTCGCTGGCGGGCAGCTCCTGCGTGCGGCTGGTGGAGCAGCACCGCTCCGCCTGGTGCTTCGCGCTGCTGGTGCNCCTCGAATGCAGCGCCAAGAGCCAGGCTGCTAAGTCCCCCACCTTGAAATCGTTGGCGATTTCGAAAATCCTGCGAGGTGGCCATCTCTTTCTTTGAACTTTTAAATGCTTTTAGGGATGTCTCCTTATGCTCTTGGTCTCCTTTCCTTTTTTTCTTTTTTCCCCCAGGCCTTTTTTTGCGGGGTGGGGGTGGGGGTGCACGGATGGACGGGGACGGACTGCTAACGTGGTAATAATGAAGTTAAATTTCATTTTCCTATTTACTGTTAATTTCCGTTTAATATTTGCATAGAAGTGACTGAAAGATAATGCTTCCTTTCTTCCGGTAGCAATTTGCATNCCCCCGCTGCCCTCGGCGGCCCGGCCCGGCCCGGGGCTCAGGCGGCCCCGGCTCGGGAAGATGCTGCAGTCGCTGGCGGGCAGCTCCTGCGTGCGGCTGGTGGAGCAGCACCGCTCCGCCTGGTGCTTCGCGCTGCTGGTGCTGGGCTATCTGCTCTACCTGGTGTTCGGCGCCGTGGTCTTCTCCTCGGTGGAGCTGCCCTACGAAGACCTGCTGCGCCAGGAGCTGGCCAAGCTGAAGCAGCGCTTCCTGGAGGAGCACGCCTGCCTCTCGGAGGAGCAGCTGGAGCAGTTCCTGATGCGGGTGCTGGAGGCCAGCAACTACGGCGTCTCGGTGCTCAGCAACGCCTCGGGAAACTGGAACTGGGACTTCACCTCCTCCCTCTTCTTCGCCAGCACCGTCCTCTCCACCACGGGTAAGGNAGGCCTTTTTTTGCGGGGTGGGGGTGGGGGTGCACGGATGGACGGGGACGGACTGCTAACCTGGTAATAATGAAGTTAAATTTCATTTTCCTATTTACTGTTAATTTCCGTTTAATATTTGCATAGAAGTGACTGAAAGATAATGCTTCCTTTCTTCCGGTAGCAATTTGCATCGGTATTTTGAAAAGCTCGAGGAAACGTTCCTCTGACCATAGTTTTTATAAGCACTTATTTTTACAGTAGTTGTATTTCGCATAGGATCATACTGGACAGCCTTCTCCTAAAGGATGAGTGCAGGCATTTGTGCGGGGAAGCTGGGCTCTGGTGATTTGCATGCAGGTCACTGACATAAATAATAAAGGCTTGTCAAATAAGAAAAGCTTTAAAAAAAATCACCCTAAAATTTGTCCAACCAGAGAGTGCTTTGTTTCTTGACAGTACACTGATATTACTATACAAGATGCACTGTTTCATTCTTTTTTTTTTTTTCTTTTTTTTTTCTCTCCCTGCCCCCAAGTTAGCACTTCTTCTATTATGGGAAATGTAATCAGCTGATATTAATAATGACATTTAATAATTTGCTTACCTGATCATATGTTAGTGCTTCCTGACTGATCTCAAACAGGCAATGCTTGTCCTATAAATAGTTGTCATTGAGTATGCAGATTAGGGTTATGTTATAAGGAAGCTGTGTTTTTAAAAAGTAAAACAGGGTTATGGGTGGCCCCACAACACCTCTCCTCCACACAAGTTTGTAAGAAGAGAGAAAGTGAAACACTTGCGGCAGTTAAATGCTTTCAGTGAATAAATTTCTAAGCATTAATCAACATACAGAAATACTATTGGTGAAAAAAGACTTGTGATAGTACTTCAGCACTCAAATTTTTTCTTTCTTATTTGTTCAGTAAAGCCCTAAAGCACTTAAAACTTGAGGAGCTGAATTGACTTTATATTGCTTTTTTCATTCCTAATCAGTTACACTGTTAGGTACTACAAAAGGTAAATTACTTTGTCCAAGAGCTATTTTTATATTCAAATTACTTTTTCTGTAATATGATAACACCTGTTAAAAAAAAAAAGGTGTTGAAAAAAGTCCTGCTTTTCTCTTCTTTTTTTTTTTGTGAATCAGTCAAAAAGTGTTCATGATTGGGACAGTGGGGGTGAGACTGAGTTGGTAACACGTCAACACTTCCTGCTGATACACAGCTACGGGATGTTTGGCTTCAGTAGTACAGCTCAAGCAGGGATATCTCTTTCCCACTGCATGTCTGCTGAAGGGCAAGGCATAACCTGGCCATGTGTATTTAGCTGGCTCGATCACAGAGGCCTTACCAGGGAAGAAGACCCAATTTTTCCATTGTTCAAGTAGAAAACCTTTTAGAAAATGCCACTTGCATGGCATGTGAGTAGAAAACTCAGAGGTCTGACATGTGTGAGTTTTCATTATTTCTGTCAGTTTCATAAGCTGAAGTCATCTGGTCACCACTGATGTAAAAGACCAGGCATCAAGTGGTGGTACTTCCTTCTGTGTCTGATAGTCCTTTGACTTGGGCCCTTTTTAACCAAATCCATCTGTTTCTTGATTTATGCAGTGGCCTTTAGCTGTACTTAATCTCTATTTAATATAACTTAGGGTTTGTACAAGTAGGCAAGTATAAATCCAGACCAGTATAGTACGCCTAGTGCTTATCCAAATTCCTAGTGCACGTATTTCTGGTGAGGTGCATTTTTTTCCCCTCAATTAACTCTGCACCTGTGCAAGAAATCTTTCAAGTCTCTTGAAATGGTCATTAAAGGGAAAGACAAGCAGAAGAACCCGCCTGGCCACCTCAAACAGTTGTTCAGAAGTGTTTGAACATTGAAAATATGCTGTATTGTTATGAAGTGTACACCTGAAATGCCCTTCTTTGGCCAAGTACAGTGAGGGCAAAAGCAGAAAAGAGAACCCTGCTACTGGTTGAGGGTTGTTTCTGTGCATAAGTGAAATTACAGGGAGCACCCGGATGTTCCTTATGTTCAGCTGACTGAATTTGTCTGTCGTATGTAAATAAATGCACACCTACCCCTTGTACAGAGGACAAGGCTTCTTTCATAGCCTTTCAGTTTTCTATATAAAGCATGTAGGGAAAGTTTAAATTTGGCAGCCCTGACTTCACTTCTCGTTCCTTCCCATCCTTATTATAGTCTTTGGCTTCTTACTCACTAGAGAAAATCCTTGAAGAAAATGATAAAGCCAGTTAAGAATTTGAAAAAAAAATCTTAAATGAAAGGAGATTGCAGAATAAGGCAAATTGCTGCTTGAAAGCAATTAATATTGCTGTGCACATGGGCTGTCACAGGACTGTCACAAGCTGCCTGAAGGACGGGCAAACAAAGGGCAGTGAAATGGACTGGTGGTGAGGCTTCAGCAGATTGTAGCAGTGACTGGCAGCAGGTTTCTCTTCTGACTTTATTCCTCCCTACGCAACTTAAGCAGTTGTGCAGAATGCCATACGAGCGATGTGTAAGGTGAAGCAATTTTGTTATTAATAATTGACAGCATAAACACTAAGAATATACAGTTGTGTGCATTTAAATAGTGTCTGCCTTGGAAACTCTCTGTAATTAATACCTGACACACATCTATGGTGTGCCTGTCTCACTGCTAGATGCCATCGGATCATCATGCCAAAACAGTTCTTTCTGGTTGGCTTTGTTGTGGTGCCATCTGCATTAAAGTCTTTTATTTCTAACAATAAAACTGAAGTAATTTTTTTGCACTCGCCCTTCCAGGTGGTGTTTTCAGTCTTCTTGGCATGCTGTCAGTGTCTAACATCTTATCCCATATTGGTGCAATATGGGAATACTGCATTACATTAATTGTGAGCAGAATGAAACAACCAAAGCAATTGATACTGGTTGTGTTGACAGATATGAAGAGTATACTGACTTCTGCTTGTTGAAGGAAAATAGGTAGGGAAGAAAAGGAGCTGTCAGTTTAGGAACTTGGGGCCTGTGGTTTTATGTTTGTTTCTGGAAAGAGTCTTCTCAGTGCAAGGATATTCCATGGCATTTTATACAAATGGACTGTAAGTCTTATTCTGACTGTCCAGCTTTGAGTATTTTTGCCTTCATCTACAAGCCTTGCCATCTACAAGCATGGCTGGAGATTTCACATGGCATTTAGATACCACGGGGATGCTGAGAAAGAGCTTCTTTAGATCCTTCTCTGCTGTGATAGGGTTGGCAAGATACTCATTAGAAGGACCTGAGGATAGCCTTGTCCTGATTTAGGGATTTGCAGAGGAAAAGTGAGAAGAAGTTGCCTCTATTATGATGGCAACGCATGTTTTAAATTTTTTGTTTAAGGTCAGCCAGTCTCTCACTTGACCCACAGGAGTTAAGACAGAGAAGAGAGGAGAGGACTGTCAGTATTCAACCACTTCTGAAGCCACATGATTGTCTGCAAGGTGGTTTGTGAAAGCAGCATCTTCTCCAGAATCCAGCCTGTGCCAATAGCATTGTTGGCACTGAGTATGGATGTGTTGTGCTGCATTCGGGGAATGTCACCCAAGATCCATAATGTACTGAATTTGGGGTTCTGCTTGGTACATTCTGAATGAAGTAAGGAACAGTATTAATTCAGTAGTTGCAGATAAATGCTGCCAGAGGCTGTTACTTTGAAAGTGCTTGGTTGAAGGGCTAGTAAAGATACAATATGCCTTTCAGGGAAAGTTTTGCGTTCAAGTTATTTAAGCTGTATGAGGAGCTAATGCATCTATAATTTGATTTATAAGGGTATTCTCTGTTAGGTCCGACTCTCATAAGCATTGCTACTGATGACTTGCAAGAGAAACTAAACTATGCCTTTATTTATGACAAGTAACAGGCTATGAGGTTGTGAAGTACTGCAAAAGAAAGTGCGTTCTAAATGAAGAGACCAGGCTAAGAGAAGCCTGACAGTCTGCATCATTTTCTCCATGTTCTTCTTGCAAGTGCTTGATTTGCTTGCCTTTCTTCCCCCTCAGGGGAACAGGCCCCACATCCAGTGAATGTTTAGTATGCATTACAGATCTGAACAAATCCATAGAAGATGAGGGAGTGCCATGAAAGCATCACAATGGAGCATTACAAAGACATTGTAAGATTTGTAGGCTCTTACAGTGAAGTCCTCAGGTGGAAGAAACTACTGGTGTTTCTCAAACCTTACAGAAAAATGTGAATATAACTTAGATAGGATAATAAATAATAAATAAGAGGACCATTCACAGAGGCTTTAGGGAAAACAAGGGTTTTTGTCCCATGCTTGAATTTGGTGTAAAATGCGTATGTTATTTTTGCTGCTGTCAGAATATGTGGGCTGTGTCCCTGGTGATGCCTGTGTTATCTCATTAATACACACTGAATAAATGTGTTTCATAATTCATACCAAATGTCTGTCTAGAGACCTGGCATAAGATTCTCTGTTGCCTCTTATCTGAAAATATACAAACTTGGTGATGGATTAAACTCAGATCTGTCTCACTGGTAGTCACCCCTGACTCCAGCAGAACACTGATGCTTTATTGTGCTGTTGCTCTGACTGCAACACTCAGAGATTATTTAAATTGGTGTGATGAATTGCAGCTATTCACCAGGGTGAGGATTTCAGACTTTGGGAACTTTGTTTCTCTTTTAAGAGTTGTTTGTTATGTGGAAACAACATCTACAGGAAAAGGTAATTTGCTGGGGATGATCTCGGAGGCAAAGGGAGGTTGTGTTGTGTTCTGCAACAGAGTGGTTTTTATACAGGGGAGATTCTAAGAAGAGCAAAGGAAATCATGAGGTAGGTTGAGAACAATGCCAGAGGAGAAGGATTACATTCAATAAGCCAACTGTTTGGAGTTGAAGCCTACAGGGTTTTCTGGGACAGGATAATCACAGCTACTGGCCCCAAGGCTGTCGGCCTTCAGATCAATAGACTGTCCTGGAACCAGGCGCCCTACCTCTTGCATTAAGGGGTTTAAACACAAAGTCAAAGAGTCATTCTGTCTGCCTGTGTGTCTGCTTTCTTCTCAGGGGAAGTTCCTTCATTTTATACCCATGGAGCCGTTCCAGATTTGCTGCTGCCGTACATTAGTCTGGCCCCAGGGTTAAGATGCTGTCTCCTGGGATGTGGGAGGTTTCAGTTGAGTTCAGCTTAGTGTTATTCTCAGGACAAGGATTTGAACTAGGGTTTTCTAGAACTCCTTAGGAAGAGGAGACAAAGACCACCATCTAAGGGAGCTATGAAAGAAGTTGAGTACGTATGGACTAATACTGAGAAAGTAGCTTGGATGCTTCTGATGTCTCTACCTTAGAACACAAAATCATGGAAATGTTCAATGAAATAGTAAGAAAGAAAAAAAACCCCACATTTAAAACCAGAAAAGAAGGGACTTGGCAAATTAAAAAACCCAAGCAAACTAAAAAACCCCACAAAACAAAACCAAGCAAACCTGCTGAAACACACAAACCAAAAATGTGTTGTGTGAATATCTCAACAAAACCCCTGTATTTTGCCAAAATCAATGATAATAACCATTTTTGAGAAAGATATTAGGCTCTGGACTTCAGGACAGAAGGCACTCAGTTACCAGAGATGAATAACAGAGATGAGCTGCAGCCAGCAGATTGGTCACATTATCTCTTGTGTGCCCAGGACAAAGGTCTTGTTTTCTCTACTGAAGCAAGCAGTAGCAGCGAGGAAATCTGGGTCTCTCCCTGTCTCATATTCCAGGAAGGATGGTAGTTCCTGGTTTCCCATGGGGCTACAGCAATCAGCTGAGCCAAAATCCTGCCTGTGCTTGCTGAAACAAAGGATGTCAAGAATTGCTCTAAACCAATATTTGAGCTTCTTTACTGGCCAGTGAGTAGTAAAAACCATCTCCTGACAGAAATTGGAGAAATCCTAGATTAGCAGGACTGTATTACTGTTTGGAGCAGTGCTGGATGCTGATGGATGGAATGCCTTTCTTAAAAACTCTGTCCTCACTTTTGTATCCTCCAGTTCCACTTGCCTTGCTAAATTCCCAAGGATGAGGAGCCACCCCAGCAGCTCTCAGCAAGTGAAGGACTGCAACTGCTGCCTCTGTAGTCCTGTGTTTGGCCTAGGATCATTCTTCCTGTGCTGAAACACAAACAGTTGAAAGCAAGGGAGTAATCTCCCCCAAAATTGCCTTTCATTAAACATTTTCTATTTTTCAACCCTTTTGTAAAGCTGGAATTTGTATTATTTATTCTACAGACATCTCCAAATCAAATCCTGAGTTAAAAGTCATGTACACTTTCAGAGCAGGACTTTTAAAACTTAACAACCAAATCCTGCAGTTCCTGACCATTACTTAGTAGGATTTTCACTTTTATCTGAATGCAATTTTAAGATCTTTTAAATCTGTAGTTTCTCCTGTTTTCATTTATTTGTTGGCTGTTTTTGTTCTTTCTTTGTTTCACTTTGGCCCACTGCATCACCATTTTAATAATCTGTGGTTTTTTTGGATGAGGAACATCATAATCTATGGACAAATGTCTGCTTCAGTCATTGCTCCAGGTTAATTATAAAATAGGCTACAAGCTACTAAACCATATGAAGACCAAATTATTTCTTGACCTGTGAGGATGTGGAGGTTTAACATTTTGAGAAAAAATTAGGATTCCTATGAGAGTTTTGATGCCTTCAAGATTAAAGAATAGTAGCAATACGTTACTTGAGAATTAGTTGTCTAAATCTCTACTCTCTCTCTGGGTCTGACCTCAGCTGCTTGAGAATTACAATATTTGTACAAAATTCAACTGAAGACCTACAGTAGTTACTGATGGTGGCTTAGAAGGTCTAGGAGAAATGTACCAGCTGTCTTTTGCACTGAAGAACCTTGCCTAAACCTTAAATAGATTGTTTCTTATGAGGACAAAACAGCAATGTGGTCCTGGAAGAGCAGGACTGAAAGGAATGAATGGAGCAAAGCTCAAGTGGCTGTGCTTCACAAAAGTATCCAAGTGCCTCTTGGAAGAACATATGGACTTCCTTTCCCCTGGAAAGGAAAAGATACACATTCATCTCTGAAAACAGAATATGCCAGCATCATTGTAGGAGAAGCACATGTGAATTCAAGTGGTACACCAGCTGTCACCAGACTCCAAACATTTACTAACTGATGCTTCCTAAGTATTACCATAGTCTGTGCTCCAAACTGATTCTGTGCTAGTCACTCGAGCAGTTTCGGAAGTTATCACATCATCTTTGAGGAACCAGGGAAATGCCTGTTGCAGGTTGGGCTGGGAAACCGGTTTTGCCAGCAGAACAAGCCAGCCCAGTAGTCTTCTTTGCTTGTGTGTGAGAAATTGAGTCTGTGCCCTCTGACAAATATGCACACTATTTACTGGTAGGAACTTTAACAGCAGAATTCCAACTTTCTCCTGAAAATTGTGAGTCCAGACTGTTCTGCTGTCCTCTACTACAAATTGAAAACTTCCGGCATGACCAGAATCTCTGTATAGAATGTTTTCAAGCGTAATTTAACACCATTGCAAATGCAGCTTTTGAGAGCACTGGTACTATGAGAAGGGGGTTTTGTCATATATTTTGCTCCTCATGCATGTCAGGTCTGACACACTGAATGTTTTTTCTGAATATGTTAAAAATAACTCTAAAATGAAAAGGTTAAAATGTACCTCTGAATTTCATTGTACTTCTATGAGTACCTCCTTCTATGTCTTTCAATTATTTAAAGACTGTTTAAATTGACTCAGCTGAATAACCTTAAATTCTTTAACAGTAACTTCTTCACAAAAGGTTTCTAAGACATATGCGTTGGTTTAAGGTAAAAGAGGGATCAACCAGAATTAGATATTGAAATGATAAGGTTAAGACACATCATTGTTCACTTTTTCTTTTTCAATAAGCAGAATGAGAGATTAATCTAGTTTCAGAGTTTTGGCTTTTGCAAAAGAAAATACATTTCAGGCAGTACTTAGGTTTTGTGACTTACTGACTTTGTTGTACTGGCTGTACATGATATGTCTAGTTGTGGTATGTTGAAATGACTGTAAAAGGAGTCATTTTCTCAACTTTATTGAAAAGTTTTTAGAAGCACCTCTCCTATGAGAAAAGGCTGAGAGAATTGGGATTATTCAGTCTGGAGAACAGAAGATTCCAGAATGATCTAATTGTGTCCTTCCAGTACCTGAAGGGAGCCCACAAGAAAGCTGTGGAGGAGCTTTTTACAAGGGCATGTAGTGATAGGACAAGGGGGAATGGCTTAAAACTGAAAGAGGGTAGGTTTAGATTGGATATTAAGAGGAAATTCTTCACTCTGAGGGTGGTGAGGCCGTTGCACAGAGAAGTTACAGATGCCTCATCCCTGGAAATGTTTAAGGCCAGGTTGGATGGGGCCCTGATCAATTTGATCTAGTGAAAGGTGTCCTGCAGGGGGGTTGGAATAAGATGATCTTTAAGGTCCCTTTCAACCCAAACCATTCTATGAAATACATACTAAAACTATAATTATTTCAAGTGTGAGAAGAGCTCTCAGCATTAAGAGGCAAAAGTAATCCTTCAGAAAACCTCAAATGATGCAGCACTGACTGGAATAGGAGTTGGGTGTCATTATATTTTAAAGTCTGTATTGAATTCTCTCTTCTGTGACACTTGGTCTTCTACTTTCTTTGATATTTTAAAACTACAAGGCACACTGAACACCTATTTTGCTCGGTTAAGCTTTTAAAATGTGATTGGCAGCCTTAGACATTGCAACATGCAGTACTAGTGCCAAAGTCCAGAGGCAGGTTGGAGTAGGTGTCCTCTTTTGTTTACAATATAGTTTGAAAAGGAGATGCGACGTCAGAGTCACTAAATGCAAACACAAGGCAAAAATCTGATTTCACCTCTTCCCCAATAGGCTGAGACTGTACTGTATGTGGCTTTAAAGTGGAAAAAAACCCCTTCTGTTCAGAGAGTAGCAACATGTCCAGAGATCTGCTAAAAATTAAATAGCTTGGATGCTTAACTCTTGGGGAGTCTATACATTTCCCCCCACAAAAAGGGGGAAAGAGCCTTAAAAATTGATCATTCTATTTAAGATTAATGTGGAAAGGCCTTGGAATCTCTGCTTTGTATATTATTTAAAGTAGCTATTTTTCCAGCTGTATACTGTACAAGAATGGCATAGCCCTTTTCCTTTGAAGCCTACAGCCTAAAGGAAATGAGAAAACTCTAAAGCAAACCAGAGAACTTCCATCTCTTGTCGAGTTTTAGAAGCTCTAGGCCGTGTGATTTACTGATGGGCAATTAAATTTTAACCACTTCACAGCAGGTGTTGTTACTTATTTATATATATTATATAGGTTGATGGTTGGACTTGGTGATCTTAGAGGGTTTTTCTAACTTTAGTTCTATTATCAGTGATTTCCATGGCTCCTGGTTTGGTTAGTATTGGAATGTTGATTCAGCAGTATAGCAAAAATGGACAGGGCTCAAAGAACTATCATTGTGTTGTTATTTGTTACTGTAAACTGTAAGTGGTGCACAGAAATTAACGCAGAATGCTGTAAATAATTAGAGTGATTAGCACTTAGCCACAAATTTCTCTAATGTGAGGATTGTTTAATTTACCTCTGTGTATTTACATATCTGTTGAGAAATCCAGGGCTCTAACCTGGCAGCTGGTTCACTGCTGCAGTTCTGGTTGGGCAGCCAAAGAACTGTGAACACTGCAGAATGCTGCACTGTGTGAATCAACAATTCATGTTGGTAAGAAAAAAGTAAATTGAAGACTCATCTCAGGACTTAGATTTAGGCCTTAGTTTATTGTCGGAGTTGTTATGCATTTACATTCTGCCTACCTATAGTGCAAAGATACATCTTTAGTTTTCAGTTGTATCTTTTAATGCAGCTCTCAGTGAAGCCACCTGGATGTTCAGGTCAGGTTTTCTAGCTGCCACCTGAGAGTACTTTGTATGCTGCTTTGAGGAAAATGTCATTTATCCTAGGAGTTATTGTTAGCCATGAATCTCAAACAAAGCAAAAGATGGAAGGTCTCTCAACATCTCAAACAGGAGTTTGAGCTCTAGGTTTTAGCCTTGCATTGCACCATGTCCTTAGATATCGCGAGGGCGATGGTAATAACCTTTAACATTTCTGAATAATGTGTTATCAGTAGATCTTGAAGCATGTGCAGACCAGAAACTGCTTTGCTGATTAGTGCACTACTGCTTCATTCTGCATCTTGAGAGATTACAGTGACATTTCCGTATGTATTTTGCTAAAGGATAAACTAAGACAAAGGAAAAACAATCATGAAATACCACGTATGAGCCATTAGTGTGGTTGAGAATAGGAGCCTGTGTATTTTGCCCTGCAGTTCTCCATTTCTGCTGCTAGGCTGTGTTCCCATACAGTAAGCTGATTTCCCGTCCTGTGGATGGACTTCAGCAGGCTTTTGTTTTCTTGCATTTGATGTTCTTTTTTCTTTTCATTTAGTCATAGTTTTTCTGCTCAGTAATATTAGAGGAAATCACAGCTGCTTCTATAGGGTTCAACAGGGTTTTACCTAGAAGCCATATCAGAGTGTGCAATGCACATTTCTGTATCTTTCCTTCAGTACAGAATCCAGAAATACTGCCTCTCCCTTCCAGGGAATTGTTCAGTTGTGTACTATGCATAGAAAACAAACTACACACCAGATAATGCTGCCCACAGAACTGACCAAATGCCTGAGTAGCCCTTGTGAGGGGGTGGCAGTATTTTCTCTGTTTTAGCATGCTGGATGTCTCTCTTTACCTGGTAAAGGGTTTGCTCGGGGTGTTTTAAAACAAAATGGGCTGAACTTACCTAACAGCTTTACCAGTGGTAGGAAGATAGCTTGGATCCCTGACTGTCACCCTGGGGTCCAACCCTGTGCTAGGTCTGTTGCCAACAGGACCACAACAGTAAGCCAAGTCAGTTTATTGGACAGGAAGAAACATATTCCCTTCCTGCTGGATTAGTTTGCTCTGAGTTACTACATTGAGGCAAACTGCAACCAATACAAGAGGGGGCAGAGCCAATAGCAACTTTTTTCCTAGAAGTTACTGTGGGATTCGTTAGGCATTTCATGTAGCAATGTGGTAAAAGCACAGAAAGAATAAAAAAGCACAGCCGAACTGACAACAGATATAAGAAAAGAGCTGGCAACATAAGAAAGTGTTTCCTGTACTGATAATGTATCTGACAGTTGCTGGCTGTCCCTTGTAAAGGAGCATTATTTCAAACAGGATTAAAATGTCAACTAGCAATGCTGGAAGAATTTTAACTGGACTCCTTTTTGTTAATTCAGATACCGTCATTAAAATATTTTTATCCAGTGTATTTCAGGTCCATGTATCTTCAGGGGAACTTAATTTTTTCTCCTGCTGGGTAACTACTGTTATGTGGTAAATTGCATTGTCTTTGAAGTTAGTAAGGGAGTAATGCAGTCATACCATTGTAACCAATTTACAAATTCTTATCATTGACAATTACAAGAAACTGGATGCATTCCTAGGATCAGAGACTTGCAAAGAAATCTCTCCCTTGTTAAGATGTGTTAACTATCAGTTTACTCATTGCTGCTCAGGTTCTTCAGTGCTAGGTCTTTATTTTGGAATTATCAACAATTTTACATTCTCCTCCCCTTTATGCTGAAGTCTGAGAGATGCTGTATAAGCATCCTGCTTTCCTTACAGAGTTACAGGTTGTGTCAATCCAACCTTTTCCATGTTGGTCACTGTTTGCAAATGCAAGTGCTGACAGGAGGGTGCTGAACATAAAACCTTCAGCATGGATGATTGCTATGCATTTCTGATGTGTGTGCTACCTTACTGGAAAGAGATTGAAGGAAATGGGTCTCAAAATATTTGGTCAGTGTTGATGGTCTTTGACTGACCTGGTGATTCAGAGTTGTGATTGGGCTACTGGCATATTTTTTGATGAATTGTCATACTGATTTAATGTTGCCTGCTTTCATTATATGCAGGGCTATCTTATTCTGGCCCTGAGAGGTTAGAATGATGTATTTCCACTAGTAAAGTCATCCTATAGATGTAAGAAATTCTTTAATCGTCAACTACCATACCAAGAGACATTTTTGTAGCAAAGTGAAGTGCATTGTTTTAAAACAAACTGCCATTAGTCTGAACAGACAATACAGGTTTTGAAAACCACACAGTATTTAAGTTGCTCTGTCTGTGTCTTTACATTGCTGGCTAAATGTCTTGTGTATGTAGCTTACCTTTCTGAATCCTGCATCCCTATTTATTTCTAAATAACTTCTTCTAAATGAGCAAAACCCTCCATATTTCATCTGCTTGTGAACATAAATAGTATGTGCAACTACAGTTCTTTTCCTTTATTTATTGATAGGACATATAGCTGTGATTATTCTGGGTGTCCTTATTCCAGTTTAACTAATCAAATTTATGTTTCCCACAATTATTGTTTGCTGTGAGATGTCCTAAACATGTGAGTAATTGAATAGGACTAGTGTATCTATAAAGTCTGTTTATGGTTCAGTGAACTAATTCTCACAACAGTTGAAGTATTTCCCCATTGAGTTTTGCAAATTCGTGTTCTATTTTGAGCTTGAAATGGTGAATGTATTCAGCTAGACTGTATTCAGATGAAAGAGTATCATCAAACATCATCTTTAGGAGTGTGATTTGGAGTTCTGAATAAGCCATCTCATTTGTAAAAGTATCTCACTTTAGTCCTTATGTAAACACTGTCTCGTAATTTATCTTTATTATTCCTGATGGAATGTGCTTGCATGAAAGTGGAGTGTGATGCATTTCAGTTCTGTGTGTTTTTGCTAGTTGCTTTAGTGATTTTTTCCTATTTTTGTTAAATTGTTTTACTTCTGTTTGGCTTTATGTGTTGTTAAATTCTTCATGTTTCTGAGAGATAGCTATTAAAACAGAAGATAGTAATAGGATTTATTCACATGCAAATATATTATGGTATTATGACTGACTGACTTATATATGAAATACTGAAATATCTTACAAAAATAGGCAAGGACAACATGTCTTCCTCTGCCAAACAAGGGAGCTGATGCTCATAATTTCCCTGAGTTCCACATGTCAAATCAGTAACAAGATTAGAAGTAAATATTCCTTTTCCCCTGCTGTATCTAGTAGATAACGCTTTCTTCTACGTGAGGTTGCATTTTAATGCAAAGATACTGCTTACAGCTCTGATTTTAACTCCACAGTGTGAAATGGCCTAATTTTTTAATGTTGTGTGATAATTCCTTACTGCCCACAATACAAGTTTCCTTCACTGTTTTCATGCTCTGTTCTTTCTGATGGTGCAATAAAGCAATTTTTGTTTCAAAGTGGAGGTAGAAAGCATACTAATTTGTAGTTGTTTCTTTTTATTTCCAGATGGTAGGAAGAAAAACTGTGGCTCATTTCAGTGCAAGAAATTAAGTTAGCAATACTAGATAGGTATTTGTCAGTAATTGGATATGTGATTAAAACACTTCAGAAAGTGCCTCTGCAACACATTCAAAGCTTTTGACACATCCCAGGGTGGTAACAGGTGTGAATTATAAATTTTTAGAAATCCCTTTTCCAGTGAACTGTACCAGGCTTCAAGCAGAGCACCACAGTGCACAGGTGCTGGGTTCAGCAGTGGCAGCTGGCACATCCCTGTGCTACACCGTGCATACACAAGGTCTTTCAAGTGGTGGAAAGCTGAAGGAATTGGCAGAACTTTAAAACCTGTTACGTGAAAATTAGAGGGGCTGTGGAAAGATAAAGTTGCAGTATGAAATGAATCCATGGTTCCGGACCTTTTCTGGAAAGAAAAAGCTCCATCTTCTGTCAGTCTCCTTGGAAAGTGTGTGTCCTCTGAGCTTCACTGCCAGTTAGATGCTAAATGTGCCTTAGCTATTCAAAGGAGTTTTTCCATAGGTACAGACTGCTGGAATTAAAGACAAAATCTGGATGTGTAAAATCTATTGTATGAGATATACCACTTCTATGCTGCAGTCAAGGTGAAAGCCTCATCATGTTTTTTTATTGAATCAACATGAGAAACAAGAAGATCAATATCATAGACAAGCTACGGGCTAAGTCTAATCAATAGTGACATTTTCTCTGCCAAAACATTGTCCATGTTAAGTTTTTTTTTCCTACTTTGAATATTTCAGGATGTGAACCTCAGGAAGAACTGTAGAAAGGCTTGTACCCTGCTGTGGTTTGAACTGGGGTAGAGTTTGTTTTCTTCTTAGTAGCTGGTGCAGTGCTCTGTTCTGTATTGACTATGAGAATTATGTTGATAACATACGGAAATTTTAGTTGTTGCTCAGTAGTGCTTACCCCAAGCCAAGGACTTTTCAGTTTCTCCTGATCTGCCAAGGAGCAGGTGCACAAGAAGCTGTGAGGGCCCACGGCCAGGACACCTGACCTAAACTGGCCAAAGTTTATTCCTGTGGTATTCCATCCCACAGAACATCATGCCCAGTGTATGAACTGGGGGAAGTTGGCTGGTAGAGGCCAATTGCTGCATGGGGATGGGCATCAGTCGGCAGATGATAAGCAGTTCTGTGTGCATCTCTTGTCTGTCTTGGGTTTTATTCCTTTCATTCTCTTTTTCATTATCATTATTATTGTTGTTATTATTCTAATTATTATTGTATTTCTCTTTGTTTCAATTACTAAAATTTATTATCTCAACCCGTAAGTTTTACTTTTTTTCCTACTTTTCCTCCCCACCATGAGGGAAGAAGGAGCAAACACCTGTTTGCCATACTTAGTTGCCATCTGGGGTTATACCACAACAACCCCTTTCAATACCTTGAAGTTGGTACTGAGTTCTTAGGAAGGTTTTTAAAAAACATGTTTCTTTGATTCCTTGTAAAGCTTGGTGATCAGTGGCTTTAAAAATCCATTATTATGGGAGTGCCGCTGCACACATGTTGCTGAACATTCCAGTGCAAAAACCTCATCTTGTTTTCTAATGTTTCAGAGGACTACAAGTAAAACTTTCCTAATAAAACACACTCACATTTCTCTTATCAAATTTAAGTTTGTGAGACTTATGTTGTTTGTTCTGTTAGAAAGTCTTCATAATAAAGTAGTCTGTTGGAGCCCCTACTTTGATACAGATTTTTGACCATCTGTTGCCTAGCGGGCAAGTAAACCAATAAAAGAATAATTGGAATTTTCCTGGCTGAATTCTCAGAGGAGCCCTCAGGAAGTCTCACCTTGCTTTTGACCTGTTGGTTGAGTTTTATTCAACATACTTCTGTGTTTTTTTACTTCTTTCTCCACTGGAAAATGAATCTGAGATAACAGAAAATAACTGTTGAAACTAGATATGAGTTTGTTTATTTATGCTAAATCTTTGCTAGAGGCAGATATAAAGATGTGATATTTGTGTTTTGGATAGGTATTTCTAGAAATGGGCTGTTATTGAGAGTTCTGTGGGGAAAAAGCAGCCTAGCACCAGATGGATCCTGGTTGGATTGCAGTTAAACTCTTATAGAATCTTAAATCCAGGATGACACTAAGAGGATCCAGTTCCCAATATAAAGACTTTGGACTTTAAAAAAAAAAAAAGGTGCTGTTAACTTTTAAAAAACAAGAGCAAACACAAACCCAAATGGCAAACCCAGAAATTCATGCACACCTCTTGACTATCATCTGTGATAGAAGCCAAGGCCTGAATGCTTTGGCACAGAGGTTTAGCGGACCTCTGCCTGCTGAAGTCACTCACATTTAGTCTCTGCTCCTGCCCTGGAGCACTGTGAAGCACACAGAGGACAGGAAATCTTTACTGACACATCCAGAAAATATGACAGAAATTGTCAGGGTTCTGTGGGAATATGGGTCCAGCCCACACGGACTGCATGACATGCTGGAAGTTTAGCATGTCCCAACAAAAAAGGGTTTCTCAACAGGCAGTCTGATAGGAGCCATGTAGCTGACAGGCAGAGTTTGAAAAATTCTGCTCTTGCGGGGTAAGTGGGAAAGCTTTGCCTGCTGTCTGGGTGCCTGGAGAGCACAAGCTGTTCCTGCAGGGAACATATTCTTTATAAAGGAGTATTTACTAGCCCTGGAATGACGAATGTGCCTCACCTGGAGCCATCCCACCCTGTCTCACACATGGTAGGCATCTTTCTGGTGGCAAGGAATGTGTTTTCGTGTAGACTCTACTGGAAGGGTGTAACAGTTCCCTTGGGTTGATAATACTGGTTTTGGTCATACATAATCATCTAGGCAGGATGAGCAAGAGCCGGTGTCAGGTGGTGGCAGGAAAGAAAGCTTTTTCCAGTTAAAGTTACTATCTTTTGAGCTGTGTTTCCCTCTGATACTTTTGTTGAGAAGAGATAATACTACACCAAACACTCATAATAATCATCTCAGATGTGATGGGGAGATACTGGTTTCTGTACTTAATCTTATGTCTGCATTTGGTTCCTGTGCAGTGGATTCCATCCACTGTTGTGCTGCTCTAGTAACAAGTGCTTCCTTGTACACACCCCCCACATCTCAACTGCTGATATGGGTATGACTTCATCGTTAGCATCACTGCTCTAGGGTTGTGATGTTTTTCGATTACTTACTTGCTATGGGTAAATAATGTCTAAAACAGCAGTGTCTGTAAAAACGGACTAAATATTACTGCTTGCTGCCATTTGGAATTCCCATCAGACTGTAGGTGTGCCTTGCCTTGCATGGTGGTGTGACAGAGACATGGATGATCTTTCTGATGACAGGAAATGTAGGATGCTGTAATCAGAATTAGCAGATACTAGCATTTGTTTGGTTTGGCTCAGAGTTGTATTTCGTTTCCCTTCAATTAATAGAGCATCCTTGTATTTCATATCAAGTGACCTGGGGTTCAGGTAGCCTCACAGATCTTTGATACTGTTGTTGTTCATCTTACTGAGCTGTGATGGAAATTCAGAAATGATAAGTGAAAGTCTTTCCTCCCAAAAATCTGGAGTCCATCAGGAAAGTATGGGAAGCTGTGATATTAAGCCAGTCTGGCACAGCTCTGCTGTGGAATTCCAGTGGAGGAGCTGATGCTCGGGAAGCACTGAATTAAACTTCAAATTCTGAAGGCAACTGAAGTCTGCCAGATTTCTTGGCCCTAAACTTGTGTTTGGGTTCAGATCAAGAGTGCACTACAGATCACTCTGACTTCCTGCTTTGGTTCATACTTGTGGAGCAGTTTTGGGGCATGTAGACTGGTCTTCTTTCCAATTAAACAACCTGAAGCAGTGGCTGAATAACCTCAGTGTTACTCGGCATCCAGTCTTTGTGAACAGAGTAGAGCAAATCTGAAGGAAACCCTGGCTTCCCTCAATATAATCTTGAATTCAGGTCCACATCACCAAGTATTCCACCCTATGGATCAACACTTATTGTGCTATAATACTAATGTAAACAAGGTGACCTTGCAATTCTTTTCATTCCACTTATTTTTTTCCTGTGGTTATACTTTTCATTCCAATGGTCAAAGTAATTGATTTTGGGCAGGACTTGGCAGATATCTGATCCCTTAAGTAATATGATCAAATACTGCTTTTTTCATGATATTCAGATATAAGATCTAAGCTCCTGTTGCAACCAAACTATTTTGTTCAAAGCCCAGCACAAGAACATTTTCTTCATCGTGGCGTTTTGCAATTTCTCCTGCTGCCTTGGTGGTATGTGAAGAGTGTCAAAAATTATCATGTTTTGAATAGTAAATTACCATCTATAAATATGTAGTGTCCAGGGATCCCCCTGCACTGACTGCAGCTTTTCTCTTGCTGATTGATATGAAAAGAAGATACTTGTACTACTTCATGTTTTTCCACCCAAATTTGATTGAAAAATGTCTTAATCTTGAATTTTTATATTAGTGGTTGTGAATCATGAGAGCAGCTAACTCACAGGTGAAGCTGAGCAGAGCTATTTTCCATCAGTCTTCAGGAATGTGGGTTTTTTTCTGGTTTAAAAGTCATGTTTATATTTTAATTTCTATGTGACAGAAATGTATAATAATAATTTATGTGAAAATATGTCAGAATTTAAAGAAAACAATCAAAAGTTATTTGTGCTTTATTGTCACTTGGCCTGAATATTCAAGATGACAACAGTTTCTTCTGCTGCATTATTGGTACACAAAAAATGTGGAATTGGAAAGATATGCTCAGGCCACAACATCAGTATTGCCACCCTCTGTACCTGTATATGTTTATATACAAATGTGCACAGTAACGTGAATAGATTACAGGGTACAGAAATTTCTCCCTGAATAGCTAATTCTCCAGCATTAGCAGCTGGGCTGGAGCAAAAGCCAATAACCGTCTTAATGCATTTCCTAGCTGAGAAGAAAATATTCCCTGGAGATCATGGAAATTGGTTAATGGTAAACATTAATAATGTAAGAATTTCTGTGCCATAATTTTGGAATTATGAAATGTGTTTTGGAACTTGAGAGTTCACAGGAACACTAAGCTGCAGAAGGGGACAGCATGTGTCTCTCTAGAATAATGTAAATGGTCTTAGAATAGCAAAAAAATACAGGACTTCTAGGTAAATAAATAGCTGTGTAATTTTTCTCTAGTTAAGAAAATTAATAGATACATAATGTATGGCTTTATTCTGATCCTACTTGTTTGACTCATTTGAAAAGACTTAATGCACTTTCAGTTTTCCTTGAAAAATTAATGGCTGAAGGAGAGCCAGCAGCACTCCCAGACAGCAGAGAGGGCTAATGGTAGTACTGCCAGCAGGCTGAGGGAGATGGTTCTTCCCCTCTACTCAGCACTGCTGAGGCCATGCCTGGGGGGCTGGCTCCAGCTCTGCACTCCCCAGTGCAAAAAAATACATGGAGCGATTGGAGAGTGTCCATCCAAGAGCTAGTAAGGCGGTGAAGGGACTGGAGCATCTCTCTTGTGAGGGTTGGGAGAGACTGGGCCTGCTGAGCCTGGAGAAGAGAGGTTTTGCAGGGAGCTCATCAATGTATGAATACCTGAAAGGGTAGGTTAGGAAGCGATGGTGCGGGTGGCATATGGATGCTGCTGTGACACACACTGCCCCTGTCAGATCCTTCTTTTCCACCTTTACATGCTCACTAGTGTGCTGGCTAGTATTTTTTTACTTAAGCTGGACATTTTGAGGGCAAGGAAATATTTTCATTCTGCTTTGGTAGCACAATAAGTATGAAATAACTGAAAAAAATATGAACAGTAATGGTAATTTTTATGGGATACATAAAATACTTTCACGTTAGTTTTAGTTTAGTTTTAAATATTTATATGTTACATTCTAAGGGGTTATTACATTTATTTAAAAATAATACATACACAAATTATTTGTTAAATACCAAATTTTTAATGTGTTTTTATATGGGTAATTATTTTCCACCAGAAGTGCCACTCTGTTCAAAGGTCCCAGTCAGTAAGAGCCTTTGCTGTCTCTTCCTGTAGGACTCCCAGAGAAGACATAGAGTTGGGATGGGCTTATTGCAGGAAGGCTTTTCAGAGGACTAAGAACATACACAGTAGGAAATTGGAAGCATTACTACCAATTCTGCTACCAGCACAATATATTGGATTTTTTGTTTTTTATTACTGATCACCATGATTTCTGAATGAGGATGTGTTGCATGTCCATATGCAGTAAATCCACTTTCACACCAGTTATTTAAGCTGACCCAGAATGTGTAAGAATAGGAAGTGAACATAAGTGTTTTGATAGCACTGGTACAAATCCACAGGTGAAATCTTGCTTCCTGTGCAGGAAGATACAAGGCAGACTTTGAATGCTTTGCAAGATACAAATATTCTGACATACAGCTGTTCTGGTAGAAACTGATTTTGAAACTGGCTTTGACCATAGAAGCGAATATATTCATGCTTTGTTTCTTTGATTCAGATATTTCTGACTAATGAGCCAAATTGCTCATATGAGTATTTATTTATTATTTAGTATTTATTACTAAACTGACTGTGTTAAAAGCCATTACAGCTTTTCTTGGTACAGCAGGTGACATTTGTGAGCTGATTATCTGAACATGATCCTTTTCAGGGCAAGTCCGAACCTAGCTGGCAGGACATTGATTCTGAGGAATTAGCAGTGGTTTGGCTTTGATAACTAGTGGCAGCAAAGAACACTCTCAGAAGGAATCAAAACCACGTAATTAGGAGATGCATGTAAATCAGTGTGTTGGCATCTCTTTGGAGTTTTGGTTGGTTGGTTGGTTGGTACTTTTGAAAGAAGCCCCTTGACTCTGGAAATTGGCAAAACAAAATTCTATTCTGAGAAGTGGTTAACTGAGATACTGCTATGAAGAAGATCTAATCTTCATGGTTAAATTAATTTAAATATTGTTTTACTATTTTCATTCTAGTGAGGTTTGAGGGGTATATTATTATTGAAGAGAACTGGATCAGCACCATACTAAATCACCTCAGCTTGAGGTCTAAATCACTTTAAAATCACCTTTACTGGTGCCGTGTGAGAATGAACCTAATGACTGTTTTCTTTAGTGGCAAAACTGGTTTTAAGAGTTTTCTGCCACACCCTTCATCACATCTCTAATTATGCCAGTGCAAGTCTTTGAGGGCTGCATAGTAAGCTTTTATTAGTGACATGAACTAGGCTTCAAAGAAATCTTCTCATCATTTCCTCTCTCTTTTTTTTTCTTTAAACAGATTATTTCATCAATTTAGTTTACAGCACCTCTTCCTTGTCCCTCTTTTAATGCACACAGAATCAGTTCCATTAAGTCAACTGAGGAGGTACCAAAATGCAATTTCCAAATGCATTTCCTCTGCTTAAAAATGCCTGTCATAGTGGAACTTTTCCTCCTCCTTTCTGCAATATAGGGTAGTGTATCTCAGCCTGGCTGGAAATCAAAGCTCTCTGATTTGTTTAGGAAAACTCTGTTGGGGAACTTTTCCAAAGTGTTTAACAATGAAATACATCTATCTTTTCAACAAACTAGTTCCTAAACTATTCTTTTCTATTGCAAGGAAGAGCATGGCAGCAACCAAAGTGACATCTCTTACTGCACAGATCTACCATCACCTGACATTTCCTTTTCATCTTGAAAGCCAATAGACCAGTTATGAAGAAGGATGTATTTCACTGTTAGACGCAGTGGAAAATGTCAAAGGCTTATAAAAACAAAAGTCTAGAAATTATGTAAATATTATCACTGACCATCTTCATCATACTCCAGTGAGTCATGTTATGGTTGGGATGAATGAAAGATTTTTGCATAACTTAAAAATACATAGTGCGTTATGTATGTAATTTATTGGGGCCTTTTTGAGATTATGAGCTGACTTAGAGGTCTGATTCTCTTCAAGGACACTGACTCAGGCCAGCACAGGGATGAGCACACTTGCCGTGTTATGCTGTCACACTGTGTGATGTGATTCTGCCATCTGAATGGGTGTGCTGGGGAGGACACTGGATGTGCTGAACGCAACCCTCTCCCTACCCTGAGAATCTCAGGGTGCTACACAGGGCTGGTGGTCTTTCAGCAGGTCACCTGGGGCCAGAGGGAGCTGTGGCTTGACAAAGCCTGTCATAGAAGGAATAGTACCTCTAAACTATGAATAGGCAGTGGAAGAGAGAGAGGAAGTGCTGCAGCCTGGTACACATCTACCAGGCTTCATCACCATAACCTGGGAAAGGCTGGTTTGGGGGTAGCTTCCTGAGGGCTGCAGCACTTCTGTTTGCCTGTTACTTGCCTCACTTGATGTCAGATCCATCTCCACCATTCAAACATCCACTCTTTGGGGCGTCATCTGGGGATTTGTGTGGAAGTCTAAGCTGGGTTATTACAACACAGAAGCATGGCACCTCTGCACTTTGGCACTAAATGCTCAATTTGGGGTCCTGAAAGACCTGTAAGGCAGCCACTGCCTCTTAACACAGAGAAGAATTTACTAACGAGGTACAGGAGGGACTGAACTATGAAGAGACAAAGCAGTGATGATATACAACTGCTTAGATTGGTCAAAACAGTATCTGAGAAGAATGAAAGGAGAAAACAACCAGTGCCAACAAGTGCCTAGCTAACAGAGGATGGAAGAGTGTGAAATACTCATAGGTCATGCTGGGTTTGACACAGGCTGTTATGAATTGGACATCGTTGAAAACTACCTAGAGGCTCTGGAAAACAAAGTTTGATGGCGTATATAAAAATGGAGGGAGAAAATATATCTTACCTGGAATTTAATGGCAAATTCTATGTATTTATCTGCAAAGTGTTCTAACAGGAGCAGTTAGTCACAGGTAAGACAGAAGAGACAATAACTGAAAGAGGAACTTGCACAAAAGGGATACAACCCACTGAGAAGTATAGAAAAGTCATGACCGAGCCTTTTTAGAAAGATGTAAGAGCATAAGACTTAACTTGAAGTACAGCAAGGGGAAAATTTCTTATTGAACACATCATTGACCTGTCTTATTAAATAAAAGACTATTTAATATCAGTTCATCGGTGTCGGGACCGTGGGCAACCTTGGGACAGGCTGCCGGTGGTCGTGGTGTCTCTTTGTCCCTAGGACCGAGCCAGTGGTCAGTCGAAGGGGGAGAGCAGTCTCTCCAAGAGACCCACGAGCTCAGAGATAGGGTTTTAGGGTTCTTGTTGGTTTCCCAGATCCACGATTGCTGGCGGAATAAGGAGAGACTCTTGGGGAGGCAGTAACAGGTGTTTACTTAGTTAGATCCATCTCCCAAGAGCCCAGAACAAAGGCTGTGCGGGAGTTTTCATACCAAGGTGGTAACAAATCAGGGACAAGGGAAGGGGAGGAGTAGGGGCAAAGCCAGGCTAGCTTGACCATTGAGCTGGAGAGGAAGGAGGGAACAGGGGTACATAACCAATTAATAACTATACTACAACGAACTTTCTGGAACAAAAGAGGAGTGGAACTTATGATTGATACATAGGGTAACTAATAATAAAACACAGGGGTGGGGAAATATAGAACAGGCCCAAACCATAGTGACAGGATCAGGGGTGAGCTTCCTTGAGGATGGATTTGCCCACCAAGGGGAGGAGTTCAGAGTTGCAAGGGGCTTCTTTACAGAAAGAGCAACTCCAACACTGTCTACCTCAGCACCAAAGTAAATGTAAAAAGATTTAAGTAGTTTAAATGATTTCTAAAAATAAGCACTTTTATATGTTGCTACTTTTGTGTCAACCTTCAGAATTACATCAGAACAGATATTTTCTATATTTATATAAGCATATAATAGTAGAAATCCTCCAAACATAAGAGAGTAAAAGACTTTTAAGGAAAAAGATCCCTGCATGTGAACAGAACTGAAACACAACTGTCAGCATCTTGTGGGGTTTTATTCTTTGCGTAATCAATCCAGTATGGTCTATCTCAAGATATTGAGCTAGATGGACCATTGATCTTATTTCATTTGGCAAATTCTGCTGGTCTTGAGTGCATTATTTTCTGTTACTTATTTTTTTGAAGGAATAGTACCTCTAAACTATGAATAGACAAGAGAGGGGATTATTTTTGAGTGATACCCTTTATTTCTAGTGTCACTGTGAGTACAAGTGCTTGGGCAGGTTATCTGAAGGTTTGATTTTTCAAAGATCAGTGCTTTTAAATGAGTGATTGTTATCTGACATTTTCATTATACAATATGAAAATATAGCATTCAAAAAATCTTGTTTTACTTCATAATCAGTAATATAGTTATCATACATGCTGCATTGATGATTTAATTCTGGTCACCCATAGCAAGTGTCCTTGATAGAACAAAAAAATGTCTTCATAAGTAGAATGTCTTCATAAGTCCTCTTTTGGTGAGCATCCTCTTCTCATAGCAAAAATAATACCTTAGGATTGAGACTGTAATGTTTCTGATCATGGTGGTTTCCACTGAAAAAGGTGAGTGGGCACACACACCTCCCTAAAGAGGACACAGTACAAAGAAGTACAAACAGGTGCAGGAGCAGAGATGAGAGGCAATAGAGCACAAGTATCTGAAAGCAGACAGTGGAGTATCTTGTGCCTTGAATCTGTAATTTCTTCTCTTTTAAAGTATGGCTGTGTTGGTTGGGGTGTTTTTATGACTTTTGCACAGCGGTAACTAAGATTGTAGGCGGTGTCAAGAAAAGTTACATAGAAGTAGTTGCATGCTGGGAAAAATAGAACTCCTTTTCTTCCCCACTTGCCATAGCCTCACAAATTATGACTGTTTCAGCTTAAGATTTTCTGTATAATCATTCCCAAGCAGTGACTCTCTTTCCCAAACACTGATCACTCATACATTGCTTTTGGTAGATGTCATCTTACTGCTGCTGGTTGAGTGGAACATATATTCTCTCCTCAGTCTGAAACTGTCAATGCTCTTCAGTATGATAGTTCCTGTATTGGTAGAAGCTGGGGAGCAGAGTGTTCCTCCAGCCTCCCTTCCTCTGAGCTTAGGGGTGAGTAGTGTGTAGCAGTCATTTCTGTCCTTCAGAAGGTATTATGAGAGACTTATCAGAGAAGTAACAGAATCCCTCCTCTGATCCAAGAAATGAGCTTATTGCTGCCTGGGTCAGCACAGAGGCTGGAATTAAACCACCATCAAGCTGCTCTGTGTACAGTGATCCAAAAGATGTATCAGATATTGTTGTTTGTATGCATGCTACAGACATTTGTGTTCAAATTAAAGAAAGCTTGGATTCATTGTACAGTGTAAACATATGTTGAATTTAGGAACCTGGAGTTTGCAAGGGGCTTTCTAAGTCTGCAAGCTCAGTTTTTGCTTGTTGTGTATATCTTCATGTTCCTGCACTATCCACAAAGTTACCAAGCTTCACCATGCTCCATTTTAACATTGGTGTTTGGGGATTTTTTTCTCCAGTTCTGGAAGTGGATGGCTGCTCTAAAACTCTTCTCTGAAGCTTAAAAATGTTTTTCTAATTTCTAGGCTAAATGTATTCATGTTACAGCAAAACTTTTTTCTTTTTTGTTTTGTGGCACTATTATTATTCTTCATCTAAAGCATTTATTTTTGCTGGTACTTGTATGGTGATGTTTTAACAGGGAGATAGTCTATCACTTTTCAGCCTCCATTCAGTTGTGCCAAGAAAGTCAACTCTTTAATTTTCCTCTCATAAAAAAGTCTCTATTCCCATGCTGGTTTCAGTAACCTTTTTCTGCTCTTCTTCCAATATGCTTGCATTCTTTAAGCATGGATATACAGAATGAGGTACATTGTTCCAAATGAGGTCTGATC
The DNA here is from genome assembly GCA_013400955.1 of Drymodes brunneopygia. NCBI lineage: Eukaryota > Metazoa > Chordata > Aves > Passeriformes > Petroicidae > Drymodes > Drymodes brunneopygia. Next base: position 327,207 of record VZTZ01031089.1, read on the forward strand.
TGCAGCTTACTCAAGTGACATACCCATAGTTCTGCTTTACTGAAGACACCTTGATGTGATGGAGCAGTTCAGCTGCCTTTTTTGTGTTTGTGTCACATGGATCAGTTTTAATTACCAGATGATACACTCACAACACTCTTCTCTGCCAAACTTGCAGCTGATTATCTCACAAAGTATTTTCAGGAAAACTGTGTAGCTGGGACTGGTCCTTGTATGCATGTGCAATATGGAACGGTAGCAAACAGAGTAGGAGAAATGGTTTGTTCTTGAAGGAATGGCTTGTTCCTACCCCTAGGGAATGTCACAGGTGGTGTTCCTTGTAGATATTTGTTGGGCTTGTGCTGTATGACTTACCCTAAATGACCTGGAAGAGGGAAGCAAGTAAGTTTACTAAAGATATACCTTAATTAAGGCAGTAAGGATGATGGTAGAGCCCCATGGCAACTGGGCAGTAAGGTGTCACTTGAAAATGAATGTGATAAAATTTTAAGTCATGCTCAGTCATAGTTTCACACATGAAGTGATGGAATATGCCCTGGTGGATGCAAGATCCAAGAGTTCTGATAGACAGGGCCAAGAAAGCATCAGCTTGGTGGTAGTCAGAAATGCCAGTCAAATCTCCAGCATTATTAGGCACAGAGTAGAATGCTTCTCTACAACTTCATAAATCTGATTGAACTGCTCTGTGCAGTTCTGATCCTCTTATCTCAAAGCAGATAAAGCAAACAGAAGGTGAGCAGGGAAAAAACCTATTAATTAATACGATTTTCCAGGGCTCAAAAGACTGAGCTTGGGTAAATTATTCATAAAATCATTAAAATTCAAGTACAACTGAAATTTCCTGTCGGGTTAGCTAACAGAGAAATAACACCTCATGTGTTTCTTCTACAAGACTTTGTACATTGTAGCGATAAGATGTTTTTCCTGCCTCTCATTGTCTGGAAGTGTCTCTAAGCATCTTAAGAAAAGGAAATGTTATTTTTAATTTATTCCTCTGGAAAACCTAAAAAGCAATAATTCTATTATTAAATCCATCAAAGTAGAGAAGAAATCTCTTCTGTTCGTGTAAAACTTGAAGGGACTTGCAGAACAGCCAGTTTCACTGGAGAGCAGGCAGAGGGTTCCCAGGAGGCCTCATGGAATGTCTGCCCGGTCTAATGCTGCACTGGGCAGACTGGTGAGGTGCAGAGTGAGTCCAGTTCAGAAATCAGAAGCAGCAGAACCCTGAATTCACTGCATGTTCTGCCTGGACTGCTCAAGATAGTTGCAGTAGCTCTGGAAAATGCCATGTTGTACAGCAGTAATGTATCACAAATGAGCTGGCTGATCTGGGGCTGCAGAATTGGTAGGGCCTGTCTGCACTTGCTTGGTTTGATATCAGTGTAAAGGCTGCCCAGACTAAATTTCAAGAGATTTCCTTTCCCTAGCTGTGATGAAAGCGAAATACTATTTCCTTTTTTTTTTTTTTTTGGTTGGCAAACAGAAGAAAGCATTCCTGGTTTATGCTGGATTTGCTGTTCCTTTCTGTGGTGACAATTTACATTTAGAACCAAGTGCTGTCTGTCAGAGTGTGCTTTGGCAGTGTAGCCACTTGCACTGGGTACAAGGACAATTGCACAGGTTTGTGACATTGGGATTGCTGGTTATGATCAGACCCTACACCAGGGGATCCATTCCTGTACTCTGAACGCATCACTGTTCATCCTCCTGGTGTGTAAATGGTGAGGCAAAACTCTAGCCACAGTGGCTAGATCCTTGGAGGTTTGCTGTGAAAAATGTTTGTTCTGCTTTTAGATACCTTTGATGGATTATAATCTGTGGAAGCATGGAATTAGATACTGTGGAATGTCGATTATAGTACTTCTATGTAATTTAATTGATTCTCACAAAAGGTGTTAGAGCATGTTACTACTGGAGATGTAGGAACATTTTTCTGAAGGGTGTATTATTCCAGTTTACAGGGTGGGTAGAAGAAGTTTTATGACTTCGTAAAACTAAATAAAAAGTTCAGCAGGAAAGCCCAGAATCAAATACAAATTTCCTTGGATAAGCTTCCACTCTTGAGTAGGCCTGCCTTCCTTCCCTGAAGTAAGCATTCATACAATGACATTCACAGTTTTGAAATATAAAAATGTTTGAGTTTACTTGCTCATGGCTAGTACTGAGGTTTTTTTGCCTGCTTAAAACAGACCTTTGAACAGCATTTGTCAAGATCAGCAGAATTCAGAATTAGCGATATTCTTCTCACTCAACATAGCCAATATCAGACTGGTACCTGAGCTCCTACCTTTAACTCAAGCCATGCCTCCTCTGCTTTGTTGCAGGTTATGGACACACAGTGCCTTTATCTGATGGGGGAAAGGCCTTTTGCATCATCTACTCGGTCATCGGGATCCCGTTCACGCTGCTGTTCCTGACGGCTGTGGTGCAGCGCATCATCGTGTACGTCACCAGGCGGCCCGTGCTGTACTTCCACATCCGCTGGGGCTTCTCCAAGCAGGTCGTTGCAATCATCCATGCCATGGTCCTCGGCTTTGTTACTGTCTCCTTCTTCTTCTTAATCCCAGCAGCAATATTTTCTGTCCTGGAAGATGACTGGAATTTTTTGGAGTCTTTTTATTTTTGTTTCATTTCCCTGAGCACCATTGGCCTTGGAGACTATGTGCCAGGAGAAGGCTACAATCAAAAATTCCGAGAGCTCTATAAAATTGGAATTACATGTAAGTGTCAAACTAACCAGCTAAGTAAAAGGCATTTTATATTTAAAAAAAGAATCTGACATCACACTGACAATCAGACTTCTCTCCATTCTGTGAACAATGATCATTTGTGAACTGTCAGCTAGCAAATTGGGCATTAATTTAGGTAGCTCTGTAAAGAGGAAACTGTTAAGTAAGGTCAGTTTTCTTAGTTAAGAAAGAAAAAGCTAAAACTAGAATTACATTATTCTAACCATAGCTACTTACTCTCTTATTAATGGTAGGAAAAAAATCCTCACCTAACTGTTACGAAAATGGTTAAGAGCATCTTGGGCTAACATTTCAGTGCATCACAGAGCCAAGAAGTTCATCTGTGTAACCTAAGGTCATCCCATAAGGTGAGATGACAGGTGGACAGAGATGAATCAAGAAGCAGTGGAAAATGAGGCAGAATGAGTGAAGTTTCTGACTCCAGTTGTAACAGAGTGTAGCTGAAGCTGGCACTGGTACATACCAGCTGTCAAAGACAGACAAGTAGACCAAGATGATAGCAAAGCAAGACCATGAATGCTAAATCTAAATTATTTCATTATATTTGACACAAAATAAATCATGGTGATCAGTGATTCTAAGAAAGTGAAGCTTTTTAAGAGAAAATTACCTTTATGTGGTTATTCTGAGTAAAGTATGCTGAGGGCAATATTTTCCAGTGACAGTGTTTTTGAAGCATTGCAGTTTCTGATACAGCTTCAGCCTGAGCAGTTTGGGTCATCAGAGGCATTAAAAGATCTGAACAGCCAAAGCAAACTTTCCTGTCAGGTCAATTTCTTAGGCTGGTCTGCACTTGACTGTGCTTCTGTCCATGATCCAGAAACCCTAATGTAGGCAAAGAGTCTGTTAAATTGGGTTTGTATTTTACTTGAGGAGAGGTTTTTTCATTCCTTTAAGCAGGGCCTTGAACTAGCCAACAGAACACTTTGTTCTACTATCCTGCTAGGCATGTTGCCTTTGCAGATTTCCTCCTCTCCCTGTCATGTTTATCTTATGAATGGTAGCTTTTAATTATTAACCTGCTGATCTGCAGAGTTGATTTGGGGATGCTAAATGATGAAGTGGATGGAAAGTCACACATGGCAAAGGCCTTGTTACAGGCTTGCTGTTCTGAAAACGCAAAATCTGAAGAAAACATTATGGCCCAGATTAAACTTTTTCAAGCTGTAGAACAATTAGGAAATAAATTGCAGGAAAAAATGAGAGGAAAAAGTAGCTTTAAGGCAAAGTTATGACCTTAGCATATCTAATTTCAATAGGTTTTAAGGTTATAACTTTTAAATTATTCTTTTTCCTTTCGTGTGGACAATTCAAGGAACCAAATAAACTGGTTTCTCCTGAACCTAATTTTTCTATAAGATATTTAGGACTTCTACATCAGAAAATGGTTAATGAGTACTACAGGCTTTTCAAGAATTTTTAGGAGCACGCAAGTCCTGTTCTAAATCAAGTGGCAATCAGCTGGACTGAGTTACAGAGATAATTACAAATTCTCAGTGGAGATTTATAGATGCTTTTTAACTGATACAACTTCGTCAGTTCTTCCTTGTGTTAATGCATAGCTCCCATTTGATGTTATGATATAAAGCTTAAAAACAATTCATAAATTTTAGCTGTAGTGCTGATTTAGGTCAGTATCCAGTATTAAAAAATTGATTAATGATACTCCTGGAAGGAAAAGGAGAGTGTTACTGCCAGTGAATAATGTGTAACTACAGGTGAAATATTTATGCCTTCAGGTAACAGAGCAGTGACCATATGGAAATTATAATCATTAATCTGTGTTGATTTTTCAGCACACTTAATGTTCAGCCCTTGGACAAATGTATTCTGGTAATGGTGACACACTTAGCTTCTGCTTGTTTTACTTCACTGAAATGATAAAATACTTAAGTAGTCATGCTCCTCATTGAATTGTAATGATCAGATGTAGGGATCTAATGAAACACTGAGATTAATAAATACTCATTTTAACATCTTCCTTTAAACTATACATCTGTATGTTTGGAGAGGAAAAAAAAGAGCTGCTGGTCATAGAGATCTCTATTTCCAAAAGTCTCAGTCTGTGAGAGCTGACTGTTACCTCTAAAAATATGTCAGTCAGTACATGGCTAAATAATTGGTAATATATTTTAAATAACACTTTCAAGTTTTGGGTAATCTGTGTACCTTAGTAAAACACTGCAAATATCCCCAAAAGATGGAGAAACTGTGTCAGGTTTTTCAAATTCCAGGAATAATTTTACAGTAATTTTTCATTTTGATTTTATTGGGTTTGTACGTTTCTAGTAGCTTTGTTTTTCCAGGTATTTCAGGGTGTTGTGTGTCTAACAATTTTAGAGGAAAATAATTACAAAGGTTCCATGAAACTGTAAGTGATTTGTCCTGCTAAACTGATAGAAATAACCAGTGACCATAATGAGCTCCTATATTTTTACTTCTGCTTGTAATATGTAGGAATATTGTGGAAAGTTTGTTTTCCATCTTTTGATCAAAATCTTCTGAAGGGCACTTAATCATGAAAGTCATAAGTAAGTCAAGGATTGTGCATGTGGTAGATTTTAGTATTCTGTTTTCTTTAATACCTTTACACATTCTTTTTCTTGTACAGTTGTAACAGAATTGAAACCACTAGTGTTACTTTTTCTGTTTATGTGGGGTCTTGTTGGTTGTAGAATTAAAAAGGAAAAAAACCCAAGGATATCACAGTCCAAAGCTCTGAAATTATGCCATAAAGAAAATTAACATACCAGTCAGAGATGACGGGGGTGAGAAAAGTCACAGGCTCAAAACTGTTCCAACCTTACTGGTTTTGCAACCAAGTTATATGTATGTAACTTTTTAACTTTTTTTTTTTTTTGCACTCAGGTTATCTGTTGATGGGCCTTATCGCAATGTTGGTGGTTCTTGAGACTTTCTGTGAACTCCATGAGCTCAAAAAGTTTAGGAAGTTGTTTTATGTGAAGAAGGACAAGGAGGAGGATCAAGTGCATATAATGGAACATGATCAGCTCTCCTTCTCTTCCATCTCAGACCAAGCAGCCTCCATGAAGGACGATCAGAAGGCAAATGAGCCTTTTGTGAATTCCCAGTCCCCAACTTCCAATGACAGCTCTCTGAACAATTAATACACTGGTATCCATACCAGTGTTTTGGTGCATTTATGCTACTTACCATAAGAAATAGAAAGCCTCATATTTTTTTCTCAAAATATAAAAGCTGGAAGACTGTGCTACTTTAACAAGGATTCATCACTTCTGACTTAGAAAAGACTTTCGGGAAAAATGTGGGAGCCACCCTGGGAAAAGGGAATAAGTGTAAGATGTGCCTGGGAACATATGGCCATTTTGGTTGAGGGATAAGGATTTAAGTGTACCAGTTTCAGAGATGCCAGAGAGCAAGGCTTGCACAAGCAACTTCGTTTAACATCTTTAGGAGACTAGGCCTTCACTGACATCCAGCTCATTAAGCTGCACGCCCCATCTTGCAACTGGTTGACAGCGGATTTGGGGATGTGCTGTTTTGATAGCCACAGTTTTAATCCAATAGCTAGTATCTTAATCTGGAAAACATTTTCAGAGCAGTATCTCTAGATCTAGTGGAGAGGGAAATATCTATGTCATCCCTCTATTACCCAGTTACATGCAGATGCAAACAGTAATTCTAAGAAGGATAAAACAAGAATGCAATCCCTTCTTTGCCCATGCCATTTACATTTAAATTTCCTCCTTTCTTAAAAGGTCCTCTAATCACCAGAAAAATGTTGTCCTGAAGAGAGTGTGCCTTGAGTCTTCCATGATGTTTGTTTTTTTGTATGAAATACTTTTCTGAGAGATAGCAAAAGCAATTCAAAGCTCTGGATGAGATGAGATGGTGGGGAAGGAAGACAGATGCATTTCAGTCTTCTGAAATGGGCAGGAGTGGGTATTTAGCTGCGTGGAATGGAACGAAAAGTAGTCCGCATATGCCACATATGCTGGCACAGTCATGTGCTTATGGCATTCTCCTAATGGATGATTGAAATCTGTTCAGCAGAAGGGCTCAGTGCTGTTCCTCCTGCAGTCCAGCCCAGCGTTCACTCTGCTGAGCTGGTGCGTACCACGGAGGAACAGAAATAGCATCACCTTTGAACATAGCTCCTGTTTCTTCTTTTGCTTTTCTAACTGGTACTCGGAGCACTTTAGAGGTGAAGGGAATGTTTCAGGGCAAAACAGTTTTTCAGTTTTTCATATGGCAAGAAAAAAGGAAAAATGTCACATTTGGTTCAGATGGAACCGAATTTTTTTCCCCTTGGGAAAAGTCACTAAAAAGTCAAGAGCTTGCTCAACTTCTGAAGCTGGAACCTCTTTCGCTATAACAGGAGAGGTGTTTTAGTCCAGCTACCAGTCACTGTGGTGAATGCAGGGACCTCAGAGGGAATTTCAGTGAGCATGAGATGAGACTTAAGTGTTTGTAGTACTTTCTCTTCTGGCCTTAAGAATCTTACGATAGGGGAATCTTGATAATGCTTTGCAATGAAAAAAAGACCTGGAGCACAAATAGCCATACTAGGACAGCCTCCCACATAGGAACAGTGTAGAGGAGAGCCTTTTACCTGCAGTGCAAGCATGCCAGATTGCCTGTAATTTGGCTTTTAGTGTTTAGAGCTGAATAATATTTTACTGTAAAAGAAAAAAAATGCAGTGTGTCTAGATTTAGCGCACGTGGGAAAAATACTTGAAAGTAAATAACCCAAAATATACTGTGTTTGAGCTTAATTATTGCTAGCATCAAACAGATTTTTATATCTTTACTGGAAAAACTTACTTTATGGTTAAATCAGCTGAAAGTCTTCAATTGAAATTTATATTTATAGAAAATCAGAGCTAAAGGTTTTGGTTGTTTTGAGTTTTATAGTTTAGGTGAGAGCATATTGTGTTTGCATGTTCCCAGGAAAGTGGCTATTTTTATATTGGTTAGGTTAACACAGTTCTATTTATAATGAATGTTAACCAACATATATGTACATATATACATAAATATATTTATATACTGTACATATGTCATAAATAACCAGAGTCTAACAGACTTAGGAATGGCATTTTAGATAATTTTTCCCCTAGTCTTCTCTTTATACAGTCAGTATTTGAAAACTAAGGCATTAAAATGACACTGACGTAAAATTAAGAGTACTGTACTACAAGAAACATTTATACTATTTTTTTCAGTGGAACTTCGATTTTTTTGGTACCTTAAAGTTGAAAACTTCTTTTAATTTCCGTGTAACATTAAGCTCTAAAGGATATGCACAGATGTTAAATTATATACAAAGTTACTTTTGCAGCGTGTACACAAATGTGAAATGTAGACACGTGAAATGAAAGCACAGAATTCAAAGCAGAAGTGATAAACTAAGCAGCATACTGTGATTGTAGGTGAATATTTGTTATTTTAAACTTAAATAAAAAGTCTGGCTTTTGCCTGCCTGCACTATGAAGTGGGAGTTTTTTTCTTTAGTGGCGTGTGTGCATTGGAGAAATCCTATCCTTGTTTGTGCATCCTTTAGTTAGCCTTCCTCAGCTCAAGGAGGCTCTATTAATGCCAGTATTGTAGCTAACCTTGATATTAATGTTGGCTTAGTATTGTGCTGGTTATTCCTTAAAAAAAAAAAACGAAGAGCAATCCAAGGCATATTTGTTTTTGTTTCAGATGCTGACTGATTATAGCAAATGAAAAATAGTGACATAGCATTTATCACGTACTTATGAATCAACAGCTCCAATATTGGAGGAAATCTGAAAAACTATCATTGCAGGTTATCAGTACCACTGATGAAAATAATGACCCTCATTTCCTACAACTTTTACATCTTTACATGAAACCAGCGTATAAAATGATTTAAAAGTGGAATCCAGATCAGAAGGAGAAAGATTATCATGCAACAAACTCAGTATAAGGTGCATCCCTTACCTAGAGGCAAACTGAGAACCAGGTGCATGTAAACCCAGATGGAGAGCATGGGTCATAAAGCAATGGTGCTGAAAAAAAGTTGCAAGAGAGAGTTAGAAATGTAGGCAAGTAACTTGCACACATAAAAGAATTGCCTGGGTTCTGTCCTCACTCTCCTGTCTTCAGTTGTTCCAGGCTTATATCCCATTATTAGTTTTATTCCTGTGCTACAGCTGCCATTTGCCATCTTCTCTTTGTCTGTCAGTCATTAAATATAAACCTGTTTTATTGTTATTTCAAGGCAAAAAACTGGCAGGATATTCATTATGTTGGAGGAAAGTAAATGGAAAAACCCACTTGAGCTTTGATTTTGGAGCTGAGTGACAGCCATGTTGTCCCTTAATGAACATGTTCTCTTCCCGAAGTTTCTTCCCAGGGTTCACCAGTGGCACCTTGTGTAGGTGCTGAAGACTTGCTGGAGGTTGAAATGAGTTCTTTTCTAAGGAGGTAACTCCAGAGACTGCGGTGGTTTGCAGCTGTCATGTCAGCACTGCAAAACCTCCTGAGCTGCATGCTCATGTCAGAGGAGTTGCATAAGACCAGCAGTTCTGGATTGCATTAAATATTTGTCTAGCCCAATGTTTTGTCTCTGGCAATGGCCAGGAGCAACATGTGAACTTGTGTAAGGAAGAGGAGATGTTCTCCTAGCTCCCAGCAGTGTGCTGCTCTAGATCCATGGCAGTATCTAGGAGGGATGGAAAGTCAGTGTAGGTGTGGTGTGTGGAAGATATTCTGCACTGAGGTGCCTGCTCTCTGCTTTGGTCAGTGAGAGACTGTCCTGCACAGGATCAAATGGAGATTTCCCACAAAGCTGTTTCAAGTTAGGTGCTTTGCAGATATCAGGTAACTTCCATGGGATGAGCTCTGGAAAAACAGGAAAGGGGAAAGCCTTTTATGCATGTTACTTGGACAGTGCTGTCCTCCAGGTAGATGGGAAGTTGCACAGAACCTGTTTGCCAATGCCAAATCTTGAATCTCCACGTTAAAATTTACTCTGTAAGCAGTTGCCAGAAACGTAGTGAGATGAACCATAAGTTGCTAAAAATACTGCTGCTTAAGATTATTCCATTATTATTCATTCTTCTAGATTCTGCTTTCTACTGAAGCAAAATAAAGTTACTATAATGGGAAGCGGTGTTATTTCAAGTGTGCACCAGTACAAGAGAATGGGGTTTCTCTTCTCTGTACAAGTAACTATCAGCATTGTAGCATACATTAAAAAGGCTCCTAGATAGCCAAAAAATGTTCTTGTTGCTTGTTTCAAACAGAAACCATATTTTTGAGATCCTGGAGACTGTCTTTGCAAAGCTGCATGCTTGCTTAATGCAGCTTAGGTACTGGGTGTATGTATTTTTAATGCCTACCACGTTAGTCTCATCGCTTCCTAAGTTACTATTCTGCTTGCTTTTTATCAATGAGTTCTTATCATAGTTATCTTTAAATCTCATTGGGTTGCCACTGAGTGTGAGGACTGTGATGCAGTTATTTTGCTGGTGATGATGCAGGTTTGCCAGAGCCACTGCCTTAGCTGATAACGAGACGATCTCACCCGTGGCAGCTGGGGCCAAATGACAGATTTAGGTAATGAGGGGGGACAGTGTGGCTGGGAGCAGGTGCACGGGCTGACAGCCAATGTCAGGGAAACATCATCCTGGCAAACTGCTAAGTGACCATGCAGTTTTCACTGGGCTTTGTTGCCTGTCACTAGGAGTTAGAGGAAGGAAGAGCAAGGACGTTGCCAAATGTCATCTGACATGAAGTTTAATGGAACTAGGTTTTTCACCATTTATCTACAGTCTGCAGCTCTATTACTTCAGTGGCACCATATACTCTATGAATCAGGATAATGGTTTGGCATTTCCCCAGCGTAGATGGTTCCTGTGGCCCCTGAGGCAAGTTATGCTTGTTATCCTAACAAGTTTTTTCTCTGTTAAGTTTACTGAGTGTTCAGACCCATGAGCAGGAGCGTAGGTCGGTGTCACTGATGAAACTTTCCAAGGGCAGATGTGGCTCAAGGCACTGCCTGGCCTTGGATCAGCCTTTCATTTTAGTGCTTAGGCTGTCTGGAAAGACAGGAGTGAACTCTCTCCTTAAAAAATGAGAAATCCACTCTTCTGGGAGGCTCACAAATCCCCAAATCCATTTGGTGCTGGATCCCAGGGTTTCATAGTCTTGTGTGTGTAGTGGTATGTGCAAGTATCTGGAGTAGCACATAGCACTGCCATCTCTTTTCTCTGTGCTTGATTTTTTTTTTGAGACTGGCTCACCCCCTTAACCTTCTGAATTCATCTTCCTCATTTAGGAATGTGGCTCACAGTACTCTCTGACTGTCCTTAAGCTCTCACTAGTACCTGGCTGGGCCATATCAATAGGTGGCAAGGTGAGATTCAGAGAGTAGAAGGGGACTTCACCATCTGCCCTAATGAAGGGGACTAGGTGAGGGGACAGGAAAGCCCCATCCCTGCCCATTAGCTTTAGCTGCAGCCACCACTTTATTTCTAAAACCATTTCCATTGTCTGACACATAAGGACTGTACGATTCACTCGTCTGCACTGTGCATGTCAGCCAGTGCTGTGCTGCTGGTAATGTAATGACATAAAAACTAATAGCTCAGCTAGAAGAATTAAATTGTTTTATTTTTCTTTTTGAGTACATTGCTGCTGTGCTTATGAGTGTTAGACTGATTGTATTCTGGCCTGCAATATTTTATTAATTATTGTCCTGTAACTGTAAAGGTTCCATCTCAGCCCCATATGGGAAAAATTAATTAGCATGCTTGCATAAACAGAAAACAGCAAACTGTAGTGTCAGTTTAAACAGGAATTAGCAAATCCTAATTCTGCATTTCTGCACTGCTTTCCTGATTATGGGCAAAGATCTCTTAAATTTGTTTAGTGATTGCCAGCTGTGATTTGAGGCATGCTTTCTGAACAGAGATGCAAAAAATATCATTACCCAGTAATGAAGTACAACATCACCTTTGGGATAAAGTCCCTCAAACGTTTAATAGCCTGCTTTTGCAGATCAATGCTATTTGCATGGGATAATGAAGCCCTGTTCGAAATTTATTATGCAAAAATGAAAATCCACACTCCATTTAACTCAAATTCCTGCTGCATGTTCAGTGAAGAGAAAAATCAATATGAAAGAGGAAAATGACCCTCACTTTGGAGCCCCTCTTCTGGGGAGCTGACCCTGCTGTGACCTGAGAAAAACCCCCTGGCTTTCCTGACCCGTGCAGAGCGTGGACTCAGGCGGTCTGCCCCGGGAAGGTTTGCAAGCAACATCATCAACCTCAAGAAGGTGGAGTGATGCAGGGAGTGTGGCTTCCATGAGGCACAAGAGGAAAGACCACAGCTGCTCTGAGGCCAAAGGTAAGCAGCAGAGATGGCCAGTGAAGGGGGGCCATGGTGGGGCTTGGGGGATCAGGGGCAGTCAGCCTGCTCCAGCCTGCTCCTCCCAGGGAGGGGGAGCTGCCCAAGGCAGTGTGAACAGAGGAGGAGAAGAATTTGATAGTAGGATTATAAAAGAGGCAATGTCACTAGTACAAAATTAGTGAATCTGTTACAAGAGGTGTGTGGGGGGGAAAGATGAATTTCTGTCTTTTAAAGGCAGAAAGGACCCTTTTGATGCTCTTCCATGGCCACTTACAGGAACCAAGACACATCTGCAGTATTAGAGCAGATAGAGATTTCCAGGTCTGGCAGAAACTGTCCCAGCTCTCATCCTCTGTCCCTGATGCTAATTACCTTCCCTTTTAAAAAATTCCTGTTTTCTTTGGCTAACTGCAGAATTTCTAATTAATGGTTCCAAAAACAGCATTGCTATAGGACTTTGTTACGTGTTTGTCTGCTAGGAGACAGACCACATCATATTAGCTACCAGCTTGCCCTGGAAAGATGAGCATCCTTCAAATGTCCTCTTTAATAGGTGAAGCAGCCCATGCTCCTCTGAACATGAGCATCTTGTCAAAAGCTCAGCTCATTCCTGGTCCAGTTTTTCAACATGCATTTTCCAGCACATCACTGAAACCAGGATGCCACACTCCTGCCGGTAGCTCTGCAGAAGGGCTGTGGTGCGGCCATGGAGTAGAAAAGGGAGATGGCATTAGCCACCATGCCCCTACCTCCATGCTTTCCCTCCTTTTGGGGACCCCCAGGTTTCCCTTCATCCTCTTCATCCCGTGGAGCACACCTGATACTTGTCCCTACCCCTACTAACCTGGGGGAGATGCATGGGGACAGGAGAGTCTGTAGCAGCATCTCTGCCCTAAATGGTCCTAAGTGGCTGACACAGAGATACTGATTTTAAACACAGTCTGCTGCACCCTACAAGAGCCAGGAGCTTTGTAAATGCCTCCTAGCCTATCTGGCCAGCCTGATGTGCAGAAGATGTTTGCCTCTTGTGTAGACCCTTGGGATGCAAGAGGTTTCAGAGCTCAGAAGAAACGTGGGCAGACCTGCCAGGTCAGTTGCACATTTTCTTGAGGCAATCTCAGAGCACTCATTTTGGGCAATAGGGCTATCTCATCAATCCTCCTGCCCTCCTGGCTGTGCCTCAGGCATCAACAAGGTGCTGAGCACAAATATGAATGTATAAATGCACCCTTGGTCAGGAGTGAAGCCCCTTGCAGGGAGGGCTTTGCACAGAGAAGGAAGATTTATTTTATTAACTTCAGGGTACAGCTCAAAGAAAAATCTTACATCCACTGGAGCTGCTCCAGGGCTGTAGCATCCCCCTGCGACAGACAGTGCCCCTGTGATGCTCTTGGGGACATGCATGCTGTGACCCCCTGGGTGAGTCTGGTTGTGATTAAAACACAACAGAGGCTGAAATTTCCTACTCAAGATGAGGCCAGAGACTTAACTCCAAAGTGCCAAGGTGAGTAAGGCAATGTCCTGAATCAGGCAGCAAGGCCCCCCCTCTAAACAATCCAAAACCCTGTCAGTGTCTGCCAAGCTACTGATAATTTTGATGGTGCCAGTATTGCTATTCATCTTCTCACAAAGGAGGGTAATAAGAGTTGAAGTTTTTGATTTGCAAGTCGTACATCAAAACATAAACCAGTCTCAATGTGAAAATAGTCTTTTGTGGAATTTTAGTCCTGAATGCCCTTGAATGTGAGCTTGGTGACTAAACAGAATAATGCATTGATTGGTACACAGACAGGAGACTGACACTGAATGCTTGAACAAAAATAGATCCCCTGGGCAAATGGTTACCCAGTACTTTCTTTCCCAGCTGCAAAATATAAGCCTGGGTGAAACTCCCAGAGGTGGTAACTCTAGCAGGGAAGCAGGGAAGAATGGAGAGCACACAACCCTGGTTCAGCAAGACCCCCAATAAGCTAATTCAATTGTGTTCCAAGAAATAAGAGGGTGTGTATGCACCAATCTGACCTAGAGGAAAGCAAAGAGAACAGTTTGCTTCTGCTATTTTTCTACCTTTATGTCACTATCACTCTTTGCAGCCATCCTGTAATCCAGAAAGTGTCACCTTTCTTGAATGCAATACAGGCTTGGTTTTAAATGCTTTCAGAGAGGTTAGATCAGCAGCACGATGGTGTGCTAATGCTGTCATGTTGGCAGCTCTGTGAGGCATTCCCTGAGTTCATGTGGTCAGTCTGGCATTTTAATTGCATCTCATCATTTAACCTCACATCTTGTTAGATGTGAGACTTAAAATCAGTAGAAAACCCATGTGTCAAATATTGCGAGGAATTACCACTTCAATTTCAGCCTGTAATTTTGCACCTCTCTCAGAAAAAGCCCAGTTTATCTTATTAAATGATTTTATAAACCCTTCTGCTTGATAGACCATGGCTCTATCCCACTTTAAAAAGGCAACCATTTGTATGTATCTGTGCTACTATTTTACCAGAGATTGAAGCATTGACACAGACAGTTTATCCAAGAATCAGAAGCATTTATGAGACCTGGAGCTTCTCCCGCAAGAGAATCTCAAGAGCCCAAATTTGTCTCTGTAATGACAAACTGGTCTCTGAAGGACAATAAGGAAGCAAGAACAGGCAGTGAGATCAGAGGTGATTTTCAGTTCCTGTCCTGCTTAGATTCAATTCATGCTCTCGCCCTGATGCAGCAGCCGCAGTGCACATTGCCGTGGAAGTTTAGCAAATTTAACATAAATTTGGCCTATTTTGCATCCAAACTTCAAGGCTGTGCACAAATCAGAACATTAACAGCTATTCTTCTGTGTGGTATTGTTTAGCCTCAAACCCAGCTAAGTGGATTACAGAAAGTTATTTGTGACAGGCTGGGAGTGCAGGCTAAATATTTATCATCTAGTGGAACAAATTCAAAACAAATAGCGACTTGGGCTTCATACCAGCTGCAGGTATGTATTTAAACTATGGCAGAAGATATGTTTTTAACAGGTTTAAGTCTTTCTCAGTTATCAGTTCTCCAACAGTTGCTGCTGTCAAATGGTTTAGGCTGAGCACATCCAGCGTGTTTAATGGCTGCCAAGACTTGGTCTGAAGGAGATTTTGGCTAAACAGTGCTCCTGCTGAGGAAAGAAGACTTCATGCCCATTTACATTACAGATTAGCAGCAGTGAAATATTCCTGGGTTAAAAATTTGCACTTTAAGTAACAGCTCCATTGGTTATGTGTAAATGGGTTGTACCTTTTCAGGTATTTATATGCAATGTTTTCTATTTGTTGCCACCTAATAAGATTTTGTTCTCCTGCTCTAATAAAACAAGAAAACCTGGTTGAGTGTTCAGATTGGGAAGGGTACAGACTGAAAGCCATACTTTACAATTAATCATGGTTTCTGTAGGCAGATTTTCCCCAAAGTGAGAGGATCTCTCCCAACCCAGCTCTACTGATGTGTGGAAATTTTTGCAGGACTGGACTCAGTTCAGATCAGAGGAAAAAGTCCCTCAGTTGCAAGGACATCTCAATGACAAATGGCAGTGTCTTTCTTCATTGTATTCTTTCTCAGTTTCTTGCTCTGTCAGCTGCCAAACATGAGAGTCTTCCCCTTTTTTATCTAATGCCACTTAAAATTTCATGGAAAAGAGCAGGCAAAATTGCTTGCTGGACCGCTCTGAGGCCAGGGGGGACACAAATTGGTGGGCTGCCTAAAAGTTGTCCTTGTGCCACTGAGGCATCCATGCACCTGGACCAACATCCTAGTGCTGGCTGAAAAAGCTGTAGTGCCCTAAAGAAGAGTAAAATTCAAACCCAAAATGAGCAGCATCAAACATGGAAGAGAAAATCTGTCCTGGCACCAGGGGACAACCAGGAACCTGGCCTAGCTTGGGATTCAACAGCTGAATCTTGTGTCACAGACACATGTGATTAAGTCTCCTTTTGACTGGAATTCTGAATAACACTAAAGCAATTGAAACTCTATATCTTACACCATCATTTCCAAGCCCAAGAACCATCCCTGTATTCACACAGTCTCTTGTGTAACTTAATCTGACATTATCTTGTAACAGTCAAATACCTTCTCCCAGCATCCTTGTTCAAAGGCTGCTCTGGCATTTTATTTCTGAAAGTTAAATATCTTCTTCTTTCCAAGCCAAATTCTTGCAGGGTCAGTGTACTCCTGCTTAATCTTGTAGCAGCTTTTATCTAAATAGAAATAATTCTTCTCTCTTCCTCTTTTTATTGCTCAAATGTAATCCAACCTTCTGCCAGTCTTCCATTAACACCGCTACACAAGACAGGCTATCTGATCTACCCTTCGGAAATAGAGAAACTCAGCTCATGTTTCTGAGTAGCCCTTTTCCCATTTGTCTGTTTAAAATCATCTTTTTGAAAAGCAGCTGATGAGAAGTGCACACTGACAGCTCAGTGAGGCTGTTGTGGTGTCTCAGCCAGTGCCAGGACCTTCCATGACACCATGGAAAACTTCTCACGTGACACTTCCCGGATCTGCTATCATGTCTTTCCTGGCTGTGGCACTTAGGCTAAGCAGCAGCATATGGTTTTGCAGTGTAACCAGATCTTCCTCCTCCTCCTCAACATTCCTTGGAAACATCTCAGCACAAGACAGCACACCTTCTTCTTTGACCCCAAGTGAATTATGCCACACTTTTTTCCCATCACATTCCACACTTTTACTAGCTCCAGGAGTACCTAATTCTTCCTATAATAGAATCATCCCTTATAAGCACAGGCCTTGTCTTGTACCAAAGGTATGAAGGGAGATGGGCTAATTTGTGATTTGAGATACCTCTGTGGGCTGGTAAAACCCCTACCAATTGCTCTTTTCATACTGTCCTGTTTGCCCAAGTCCTTATGCTGTTTGTAACTCTTATAGTACATCCCAATTTCACAAACAAATCCTTGTGGGTCTTCGTACTAAACTCTTCTGGTAGAGATGAGACCAACCAATCTGTGCTTTTTTCACAGCACTACCCATCTGTAAGCATTTGTTTGTAACAGCCAGATATTTCTATGATCACATATTCTTTTCAGGGAGCATGATGGGTTTTATGTTCCAGCTTTACCCCTGCTCATTGATAAAATGTAACAAAGGAGACGAAAAATATTTGCCATGTGTGCCTGAAAGAAAAAAGGTAGTGTCCTGTGTCTTGATGGATACCTAAACACTGGCTGTACATCTGAAATACAAGTCCTAACATGTTTTAATCTATTGGGTGTTTCTGCTTGATACCCTTCCCTTTCTCCCAGTAAGACATGGCCACTGAGAGCCCAGATCTGCCTCTGCTCAAGTGAGCAGTGCCTTTTGTTTGCATAATTTCCAACAGGTCCCCAAGTGCTCAAGAGTTAAATGAGATTCCCTGCATGTGAAAAGAATGGAGAAGCCTGTCTCACCTTCTCTTGCCTGTGAGGAGGAATGCTGGCCAGGGCCTGGGCTGGCTGGTGCCTTCATAGCTTGGCAGGCAGGATGGCAGATGGTCCGGAAATCAAACCTCCTTCCACGCCAGCTCGTCTCCCTGCCATGGTCATTAATAAAGGTGCTTGTGCCGCTTTTCTCAGAAAGGTCAGACATATGCTGGTTAACAGCTCCCACCAATTCATTTTCCCCAGTAATGTGGAGTTTCCATTTGTGGGCTTTCCTAGTCTGCAGGCTCACTGCAGAGTTTGCTTCCCACAGAAGATGGCTGCAGCTCCATGTTCATGCTGCTTTAATAATTTCCTCCTTGGGGTGAGGGTTTGTTTGTTTGTTTGTTTGTTTGTTTGTTTAATCATCTGCTGCTCTGTTGTGCCGAGCTCTTTCTCAGTGCCTCACACTCCCCCAGTCTGTTCCAGTGCCTGCTGTTATTCTTGGCACCCGAATCAATGCTAACTGGTATATAATCAGCCTGTGTTTTACCGACCAGCATTTGTTCCACTGTCAGCTTTCATTTCAGCTCCTGCTCTGATGCCAGTTGCTGTTCTGCTCTCTGGTGTGGAGCTCTGATTGCTCTATGGGGTGCTCTACACCACTCTTTGGGCCTCTTCTCATCACATCCTTGTCTGTACCAGGAAAGCTCAGTGTCCCACCCTCACTTCTCCCTAGTTCGTGTACTTGGACCACTTCTACTCTGTACCTGCATGTCCCATCCTCTTGTATTTGCAGGTTCATGTGATTGCAATTCTGCACAGAATATTTCTTAATTTTAAGCCTAATATGATAAAATATTAAATAAATGGCTCCTGAGAGGCACACATAGGTTGTAAGATGACTCTTTGGGTGTTGTGGTATAGAGCTGTTTTATTAAAAACATATTTAACTTGAACCCCACTTTTCCAGATTTGTATTTTATTGATCACTGGATGCATGTGTTATGCTGAACCGATAGAAATGTAGCCACCTCAGCATTTATCTATATATTGTCCATGCTGTGTGGGACTAGATTGTGTAAATCAGACTTTGATTTTTGTGAATAAGAGGCCACTATTAAAACAAAGGAAATTGGTGTGCATAGGAAAGTGCCATGGTGTTTGGGCTGGTGGGAAAGGGCACAGTGACCAGGACATTAGACCTGTAGTTAATGAAGCAGGAGAAATGGAATAATGCAGACAGGACAGCTGGGCTCATGTGTCACCTATTCTAGACTCCAGGAATCTTTCTTCTCCAGCATCACATACCTGATAAATTCCAGGCAAACTGGAAGGAGGACACAGCATTTCATCATCCAGAATGTGAGAAAAGCCTTCTGGAAAGAGCAGAGCAGCCAGGAAGGGCACTCACACCAGAGAGCCAGAGTATAAAGGGAAGCTGAATATAAATTCTTTTTTAAAAAAGTTTCCTCAACTTAAGAAGCAATGAGGTAAAACACCAATAATCAAATAAAAAGAATCACAATTCTTTGCTTTTATGAATAAGGAAGAGATAGAAGAGTGACCAGGGGATAAAATATCCTGATAAAGATAAGATGTGGCAGTTCATTTTAAAATAATTAAAGATGACAGCCTGGATCCCAAGATAAGGAAAATGATGATACAAAAAGGAATCATCAGCTCAGTATGAGTCTGGCAGCTCTTTTGTGTGGCCTGATGTGTTTTCAAAACTTGACAATACTGTCTGTTGGGCAAATACCAACGGAGAGTAAACAAAGAAGTATTTTTTTCAACAGATAAAGTAGATATTACCTTAAAGGGGGAGTTAATATTCCTCAATAGACCAAATCCTGCCCCCAAATCATACTCAATGCTGTCTTTAAGATGTTGTTATTTTCTTTTTAGCTAAACATGTTTGCTAACTTTACTGGATTAATCTGAGTGTACAGGCATGGAGTGATCTGCAGAGCTCCTTGAAGAAAAAAAGTGTGTCCTCTGGAGTTCAGGCAGCTCCACCTCTAACTGGCCTCAATGAGGCCAGGCAGCTGATGTAGGTGATGGCAATCAGTGCCCGAGTGGGGAAAAGTTGGTTTGAAGGGCAAGAGCTTCTCCTCTGTGGAGGGTCAGGCCAGATTAAAAGGAATGAAAATGTAAGGCAAAAAACAAGTCCTGGCGCATTTAGCTTTGGAGTGAGGGCTTGTAGCAGAGAGTGATGTTGGCTCTTAGTGCTGGTGGGTGCAGCAGGTGTGAGCAGCCTTGCAGGCAGACTATCCAGGTCAGTGCATCCATGTCTGTACAACAGCTCTGGCCTCGCTCCTGGAAAAAGGTAAGTGTGCATCTCTTGCTCACTGCACCTTTCCCCAGTTCAGGGCCAGAGCTGGGGAGCATCCTGGCCTGATCCAGGGATGCCAGGGCTGGTGAGGGGATGCAGCTGGTGCTTGGGGTGGATGTAGCTGTGAAAGACTGAGGGTGATGCTGAGCAGTGAGTCACTGAGACTAGAAAGAAATCACAGGGCTGTGCTGGAAGCAAGGGTAAGGTAGATGATCAGTTTTCTTTTTAGATTCTCACAAGTGCTGTTTGGAGACCTAGAGAAAAAGGCTAAACTGCCCCGGGACTAAAGGATGAGTTTCCTATCTGAGAGAAATAGCAAAGCAAGGATAAAGCCCTTGTTATGAGAATAGCCAAACATATTCCTTTGATCTAGCTGGATTTAAATCTCATTCATATGTTTATTAGCTTCTTCTTATCTGAGCCATATGCCTTCTTGCAGCTGCATTTCCCTTATCACAAAGCAGTGGAAAAGACTCAAAATGTCTAAAAAGCATATCACTCTTTCAAATGCTTCATAAAATCCCAGCTGTCATCCATATCAATGTCATAAATGATCACTCATCAGTGTCCTTTACTGCCTTAGGTCCTCCTTACTTTCCCCTTGATTGCCCACTCCTTTCTCCTCCCAGTCTTCCCTTCACCCCTGTCCTTCTTCTCCTCTGACCACCTCCTGCTGAACCATCCCCGTCTGGGGATCTCTGGGGCTCTTCTTTCCTCTGTCCCTGCCCAGTTCACCAAGTGAACTGTAGCTTTAAAACCTATTGGGATGCAAAAGTGCCTTCATGATGAGTCTCCAGAACCCTTTACAAGTCCAGCTACTCCAGACACTTCTCAGGAGAAGGAATTCCCATTGTTATGGGGCCAAGTGAATACCAAAGAGCTGACTGCCATGGGGTTTCAGACATTAGGGTTAAATGCTCATGAAGTTCCAAAAAATGAAGCAACCTTCAGCGAAAGGTAGGCTGTCAGAGACTGGAAGTTTGATATGTCTCTACTATGGTTATTTGGGAGAGATTTTTGCATGGGACATCCCCTGTGGGAAAGTAGAGGTATATGTTGATGCCCTAAAGCAGACCTGTAATGATATGACCCCTGTCCAATCTCCTTCTAAGACTGGCACTTGGCTCTGTTTATGTTGAGTGGAATTTCACATGGAAAATGTCATTCCCATGTGCAACAACTCAAGTGCATTTCCTGCTTGGTGGTAACCCGTAAAAGTAGGACATGAGAAACCATGATACTTGTGCTGAGCCTGTGAGAAGATGATGATCCTCTAGGGCTGAGGCACAGCAGTGTATGAAGGAGCTGGACAGCCAGATTGAGTCTGAGCTGGTGTGAAAACCTCACCCATACCGTGGCTTGTGGAGCACATGGGCATGTGCTGCTTGGCCCCACGGCCAGGCAGGAGACAGGACCTACAGCTGTGGAGGGGACACAGCACCTGAGCACCCCAGTAAGCACGAGCTGAGGACAGGACCTGTCCCTTCTTTCCTGGAGGAATTGCTTGTCTCTTGGCCCAAGGTGCTTGGTCTGTCACAACATTCTGGCTGAGGGTGACCTCTCAAGGCAAAGCACCAGGCTCAGGCTCTGGTACTGCTCCTGGAGGCCCAACACAGGGCACAAAGAAAAAGTCCACATGGAATAGGGGGTTGAGCCTTTTTGAAGGTACCCTGCATGGAAGTAGTGTTTGGGCCCCTGCAGTGGCAATTACAGGCCTCCACCTGCCTGTGGCCCTTCTCTTTGGTTGGTTTTCCACGAGGGAGGTTCCTGCTCTGCCTGCATCTCCCATGGCCCCAGCTGAGGGAGCTGTGGTTTGCAGGAAGTCATAGTGTTGGTAGGGCTCTTCTCTGCCCACAAGGCTGGGATGTCCTGGTGGAATCTTGCACCAAGCAACATGGCAGAGGAGTCAGGGGTTTGAGTTCTATTTGGTTTGGTTTTTTTTCTTATTGTTGCGCCAAACTTCACTGATGGAATTGCCTGAGACATGCGGAATTACATCTTTTGTGTGTTTGATTTGTCAAACCCCTCTTCCTATGACTAGTTTGGGAAAAGACCACACTACATGGCTGCAGCCTGCCAGAGCTCTTGCTTCTGAGTTTATCCTTAGCTGGCTGTCAGATACGAACACATCTATTTTATTGTTTGGTTTTTTGCCACTAAAGGATTTTTTTCTTTCCCTAACTTTCTTCATGGGGTAATTAGCAAAGTGACCCACTGGCTCAAGAAGAGACTGCCCCCCCCAGAATTTTTCTGTATTGCTAAAGTTTCATTTCTGCTCTGCTAACCAGGGAGAGTACTTGACAGGCAATAAAGGAGGAAGAGGGCAAGGCAGACTGACATGCAAGACAGACTGACAAAAGCTCCCATGTACTTCTTTGCTGAGGCAACCCCAGAAACTGCCCAGCTTGACCAAGTCCCTCAACCTTCCCTGAGCAGTGCATTAATGAAGGAAAACAAGTGGGACAAGGTACAGGCAGAACACTAAGGTGTGGCTGGAGCACAGACATCATTCTCGTTGGCTCAGCCAAAGGCTGCTGCAAAGGACAGTGTGACAGGAGAGTGTAAACAGGCTTAGACCAGTGTTCTGCATTAACAGAACTACTTCTAAACACCTTTTCTTGCACTAAATCTTCATTAAAACAAAAATAAATAACAAAGTTGGTTTCGTGTTAGGAAGATTGCTTAGGACCCTTGATGTTAAGGTGGTGCGTGGTCCATCCTCCAACCCCGTCCAGCCTGACATTTGAGTTCACCCTCTTGCCCCCTCTGACAAGGGAAAGAAGCCAGATGCACACAGCATGGTTACAACAGCAGGTTTATTGTCCTGCTCTAGGCTGTGTTGATGAGCTGCATGGGTGTTTGATGAGTAATCCACAAAGCCCAAATCACATGAGTTGTTTCACCTAGGAGTCCCTTTTAACACCTTCCCTTTCCCAAATAACCAACCTGTCTCTAATCACCCATAGGGCTCAGTTTTGTTCATTTGACCTCAGTGACAGCCAATGAATCAGAACCTCCATATCTCTTGGGGTTTCACCTAAAAGGAGTTTCCAATTCTCCCGTTTCACTCACTGAAATGCCTGGTAGTTTTTTCCAGTTCCTGTTGGATTACTGCAGTCCCAGGTGTGGCTGGCCAGCTGCTTTCCCTCTTCTAAGCTGTGCAATGTTTGGTGCTTTTACACATTGTTCTCCTGTTAGTTCAACCCTAGGGCTGGTCACGTGTGCACAAACCTTAACAGCTGATACTTCCTTCTTCTAAAGACTGCAGAGTATAAACCCTTTATGCCTGTATTTAAGTTCGTTGCTTTCAAAAATTGGGGGTTCCATTTCTCTATTCTACCAAAAAAACAAGGCTGAGTGAAAGGAAAAAAGGCAAAATACTGAATCCTGTGAACTCTGCGTGTAGAACACCAGTCTCTTCCAAGCTGTTCAGCTGGCATTAACAGTACACCCAGCTTCAAGGTTCCACATGTTTGCATCATTTTTTGGCTAAAAAATACTGCCTTCAAACCCCGACCAGACTTCATAATAAATATCTGGTATTCACTGGAAGAAGTAATGCTTTTACAGACACTGTCAGCTCTAAGCTTCCATCACCTCAGCAGCTGGGCAATTTGCTTTTTATAACCTCTATGACCTCACTTGTTCTCTGTGCCCTGTGTTTGCTGTGGGACCAATTGTGCATCACTTGACAGAGAGATTGCCAGGGCTCTTGGGCAGAAGAATCAATTGTTTTGATTGTTGGTCTTGAAGACAGCAACAGAGAAACCACTCTCTTTGGACTTTCTGCCCATGTCTGCAGCAATCTGGAATGCTGATTTACTTTCTATTGTGTTTGGGCACAAGCATTGCACAAAGAGTTGGCAGAGCTGGGTGGGGCCTCATGGGAGCAGATGGTGGAGCAGGAATCTTTGAAGAAAGATTGGAAATGGGGACCGTGCCAAAAGGGGCCACAAGGAAGTAAGACACGGAGAGAAGGGGCAATGATTTGAAATTGTGTACATCACGTGGACAGAGAGACTTTAATTCTCTACAGTTTACTGTTGCCAGTGACAGCTTCTGGAAGAAAAGCACATGAATCATGTTGCTTTTCTTCATAGGAAGATGCAGTTTTGATACATTTGCAAAACCCATGCTCCAAGCCTCAATGAGAGGGAACCGTCTGGCAATTAAATGCTGTCATCAGGCAAGAAACTGCCTCCAGACACTGAGCTACCACCTGATTCCTGCTTTGACACTGTGGCAGCTCTTGGGAACAGACGAAGTGTGGCCTCATTTTAGAATTACCATGTATAACCACTCAGTAAGTGTGGTATATTTGCTTCTGCAAAGCGCAAACAGGACCATAAATAAAAAATTTTGCCTGAGTACATGGGCCATGAGTACTGAACATCCACCACCACCTGGGTCCTCCCCTGAGTGACACAGCTTGCTTGAATCTGCCTCTCCCATGGCATGAGCTGTACTCAACTGTTTGTGCAGAAGCTGACACACCTCATTTTGCTGTGCACACAAATTCTGTAATTTATTCCCCCTATTTTCTGATGTAAGACTTACAAAGGCACTCAACACTCAAACACACCACTGCTAAATAGCTAGAAAAGGGCTTCAAAGCAGAGGTGGTGCCTAGGTGAGGTGGCACTGGGTTATGAGAGGGTTGGTTCTCCCTTGCACAATGCAAATATTGCAATCCTTTGTGGCTCTCACAGCACTGCTAGTTTGCCTACAATATCTGATTTAGTCCAAGTGTCATTATGCCCCCAGCACATCTGCTGTTACAGAACTCTGTAACTATCATGTGTTACAATTTTGTATAATGTGAGTGTTCTATAAGGAGAAATCCCACCTGCCTGAAGCTGGCCATGCAATGAATGGATGGTCTGACATCGCAATTTCTCTTTATCCTCCACCTAGAAAGGGAGAAAAAGCAAAAGTCCCTCATCACCAGATTGCTGTGGCACTAAATGTACACCTATTTATTATGTACTCAGACATTACAGTGTGAGTGTACAGAAAAACACAAAAGAAGCAACAGTTTCCCTTTCATGAAAAAAATCCAGAAATAGTGTGGTAGACAAGACAATGAAGGTGAGATAAAACACTGAATAGCTGTATTAAGCAAGTTCCTACTTTGTTCAGTGTACAAATGGGTCCCACAGGGAAAAGCAAAACAAAAATCAAGTGGAAACCTGTAATTCAATATACTGTTTGAAAAAATGACCTCAGCTGCAATGTTTCGTAGCATCCAGATAGCTCAACCAATATTACAAGACCATTAATGTCACAGGCTGTGTTTTATTTTACTCATAACCCAAGAAAAGGGAAGGAGGAAAGAGATTTGTTGCAGGTGTGTTCAGTAGAAATTCTCTACGAGGGTAAAAGGCTGATATGCCAGGAGATGGTCTGGCTAAAATTTATAACACTCCCCTGAGAACTGTAGGAGTGGATAATGCCTTCACTGCCAATGCTGTGCAGTATGCTACACATGTGGCACAACGGGTAAGAGAAAGATTGTATGTAAAAGAGATGCAGCTGAAGCAACAGCTTTTGGAAACTGTTTTCAGTATGGAAATCACAGGATTTGAGTGACAGGACTGGATCAACAGAAGGGCTAGAGGAAGAGGCAAGGAGAGTTCCATGTGGGTCTGGCTTGTCTGTTCATCCCTTGCCTCCTCTGTACAGTCAACATCACTCAGGGCAGTCTCTAATAAAACAGATTATTCTCTGCTGTCTACGGTCTGGATGAGATTGCTAATGCAATGGGATTCTTCCTCATGGTTTGATGACTGAGCAGAAAAGGAAAAGAAAGAAGTACTTTTGAAAGGAAAAGTTTGGCTTTGTGGGCTCTTGGCAGTTTGGTATGAAAAGTAATGCTGTTGTGAGGGGAAGCTCTTGATCACCCTTTATTAAGTATTAACAATAGGTTTGTACAGTTATAAATTTGATCTTTTAAAATTAATGGAAGGAATTTTTTAAAAATACAATATTCAAAGAAACCGTATCTGATAAAAAAATAACGTTCTTAGTCCCATTTTTTCAATGTGTTCAAAACTAGCCACTTAATTTGACCAAAAATCATTGATGAAGTTCTCCTGAGGTATCTTTGAACACTGGAAGGGTTAGGTGAAGTATCAAACAGCAGTGGCCACCTTCATTCCTATCCTATTGATCCACCTGACTCAAAAAATGAGCATGAGTGCCTCTTCTCTGGATACAAACACTTCTTTTTCCTCCTTTGCAAAAGGAGCAAGGAAGCACATTGACTGAGCATGGCCACACTCTTGAAGGAGGGTGTTGTCACCAGTCTTGTATCATTTATGAAAAAAATAGTTATGCTGTCCTCATCACTTTGGAGGGAAGGTATGTCCACCTTCACTTAACCCAAGTGTTGTACACATTTTCTTATATAAATGTGGTTTTATCTTCAAGTAGTTGGTAGGCTGAAGTTTTCAGATGCTCTTATCCTATTGACCTCCACCAAACATACAAGTAATCTTATAGTTTAAACATTGGAAGGATGATTCTTGTCAAAATGTTCTCTGACTGCCCAGGCCAGCACTGTCCTGGTTTCACTTTCAAAGGCCCTCTGTCCTTCTGCTGCTTGGGTCATGTACCTCAGTGCTCTTTTTCAATTTTAGCAGGATTTTGCATTCTGTTAATCTTATATTAATATTTGTTAATATCTGCCAGCAGATATTTCCATGATTTAGTAGCAGCTAAAACACTCTTCTTCTCAGGGTTACACACAAGCCCCAATTCCCACACCTGTTTTTCATAGGTAGGCTGAGCAACCACCTTAATTTTCTTTTTCCAGAAAAGCATGGCTGAAAGTCCATGGAATATGGAAGTAACTTGGAGATCAGTGGAAGTCAGGTATTATCTCTACCTGCTTTCTGTGTTACTATCTATTCATAGATGATTTGCATCTACCTAATAAGCATGAAGAAGTTCTCCTACTGCAGAAAAAAAGGAGATCAAAACATGCAGCTGATGTAAAATAAATAAATAGTCAGAAACTAGGCTCATGTGTATGTAGTGTATAAAAGTGGCATGTGAAAATAGGATTTATGACTCCCATTAGCTCTGGAAGAGTAGATCTTCTAGGATTGCAGTTTCCATTGCAAATTTCATTTTATATATATATATATATATATATATATATATATCGCATGAAGGTATTTTCAAATGTCTCAAGAGAGAGAAAGCAGCCTTAGGTTCAGAAGCTGCAGACCACTTGTGGTTTTCAGAAGTCCAAATTATCTATTGAGTGTCTAATGAAGATTTGGAATAACAAACTCTGATAAACAATTTAGTCTATGTAATATGTGGAAAATCTTTCATAAGCTTGCCTTCCACTGATACAAAAAAAAAAAGTCATAACATGCCAAGGTATCATTTTCAGTTTGCCATGAATCTGGATCTATTAATGTGTTGGGATTTCTTTTTTTTTTCTTTAATAGACACTCTTCAAATTAAAAGGAAAAAGATAGGCCTTGACTGAACCAGCAGCTGGTGAAAGGCAGAAGCGATCAGCACTTTGCACAGGTGTGATGTTATCTGCTGTAATTGCTGACAGATAGAAGGGGAGGCATGGAGTGCCCATGATTCAGTGATAGCTCCTGCCAGGGTGTCTGCAACCATGCCCAAATCAGGGGAAAGATGGATATAAGCAGCTCCTCTGTGTGCAGAAAGGATCTGCATTGTCACAGGGAATTTCAGGGCACATACCATAGGGCTGTCCTTGCCTGCAGCAAAACACCTGTCAAGTCTCTCAATATGACTTTTCCAAACACGGTATTGCCACTGGCTCAGGATTGTTCTGTGTATGCTGGACAGAATTATCTCTAAAAACATGTTTCCACTTTAAAAATTAATCCCACAGCTCCTTATGAGCAAAGCATGATCACGCTACAGTTTCGTGGAGGAGAAGAATGTGGTTCTGGAAAAAAGTACGGAGAGCTCAGGGGGAACACTCAAAAGGCAAATGTGCTTCAGGAAAACCGAGTGGGGCAGGGTTATGTCACAAACCCCCCAAGGTTAAGATTTTTTTAAACCCTTATTTTAAACTTTTTAATTCTTTTAGAATGCTTATGCCTACAAGTACTCATTTAACATATCGATATCCCTATTCACACATATATTTTACATACACGTATAAAAATATATATTATTGCTATTTTTTACTTTCATTCTAAAGATATTTGCATAACAGAAGCATGAACAGAGTGTTTAGTCAAGGTACTAAATTGACAGGTACAGTTATGGACCTGTCTCATATTCTGCAAACAGTATTTAATTTTTAAAAAACAACAACAGTCCATGATCGATGAATATTAAAGACAAAGAGGGGGACCAAAATCTGTTGCATTCATGTATTTTTATTTTGTCTCCTGAGGGAAGGGGAATCACACAGTACACTGCTCTGATGTCCACTGTAGCGCTCTTCAAATACCTGTTTGAGACAATAGAGACTACCTGGTCCTGGATCAAGGGATGGATAAGCAGAGAAATATCACGTGAGCAGAAAGAATGTGCTGTTTCTGTACAGGTTAATAATACCACCACTGAAGGAATAAAAACAATCTGCTCTAGAGCTAATAGTCTTTTTTAGTATGCTTTGTTCAAAAGAGTTCAAGAAAAATTTTACAATGGGAGGAAAAATATATAAAATTTAATCCATTTGCTTACTGCAGTTGAAGGTTAAGAGGTAACTTGATCATGACCCCCAGGTATGTGAATAAGAAAGGGATTTGAATACTTAGGCAGAAAAGCTCACACCAAAAAAGAAATCTTCAGTGCTTTAGTGATAAGCTATCATATCTCTGTATTTGCTGACAAGCTGGAAGTCAGAGAACATCTGCAACTTAGCCTGTAATCTACTAATATGGATGTGAAGCAATTCTGAAATCCTCTTCTTATCTCATGCTTGTTCAAAGAAATATTAAGTTCTTAATGACATCATGAATAATGTAAACAGGAGCATCCAAGTATAAAAATCATTTATCTCTCCAGCTTAAAGCAGAGTCTCCAAAGACCATCCTTTAATTCTTGGTCTTGTTCAAACATCATAAATCAGGTTCATTTCTGGACTAAGCAAAGCTGTCATTCTTCTGGCTGAAGTGTTTCCCTATACCTTCAAAACCTCAATTTCAGGGGTTCATGAGAGACACTGGAGGCCAGGAGAAATGTTAATATAGAAAGGCACAAGAAAACTTGTAAGTTTCATCAAGTAGCATTTTCAGAAATCTGTTGGGATCATAAAGAGCTCTTGTTTACCGTCTCTTTTGGAGTTGTGTACTCAATAAACAACATACAGATGAAAATCTGGGTTTGTTTATTCTCCTGCAGGCTGGTGGCTGAGGAGAAGTCCCCAGAGTTATGCTAGTAGATTCTGTAACAACTGGATAAAGAAGTAATGCAAGTGTGTTCTCTAACTGGTGTCTCATTGTATGGAAATGGGATTACTTGTACACATTTAACTCTTCCTGGTCACCAACACCTTTCCTGTGATCAACCCATCACTCTTTTCTCTCTTCTTGGCACAAAAAGTCAAGCAACTTTCAAACCCATAGCTGTTGATAGAGTTCTACAAAATTGTTCCCAAAATGTACTAGTATAGATCCTAAACATGACATGCATTTCATCTTAGATGGAAGGAAAATAAATACAAGCAACTCAAAAACTTACTGTAGGTTGTTTTCATTGAATGTAAATTGCACATCTCTGATGGGCAAGGTCTAGCAGAAAGGTTTTTTCTGTCATATACAAAATACAACCTAATTGAATGTATATTTTAAGATATTTTATGCCCAAAGTTATCCTTTATGCAGATCTGCAGCAGTCAGTTTGTGATTATTTGTGGCCAGGATGGTTTCTCTACATATTTTCTGAAAGCGCAGATTGTCAGTCCCTCTGCATGACACATTTTCAGTCAGATACATATGATCTGAGACTAATTAAACACCTTCTATCTGTACTTCTGTTAAAAAGTGACTCCCTGATGTTTCTTGCTGTCTTTCACTTGCAATCATGTGAACTCAAAAGGAATTGGCTTTTTCTCTCTCTTTGATATAATGCAATTTATATTCGTATCTTGCAGAATGATTATCTGCAGAATTGATGCGATTGCTCTGAAAATTGCACCTAACTCATGAAAGCTGCAATTGATTTTAAAATGATGACTATTCTCACTTACTGTGATCTCTGATCAGGCTTGAATGCACCAAACTTTGTCAAATTTGTGGGGCATTTCTGTAAAAGTGTTTCATTAATGGGAAGCTACAGTTATCATTTGCACATTTTAATGGGTCTGTGACCTCCCATGATATCACTTTCGATCTCCTATGGAAGCTAATGGGAATTGCTTTCAGAGCATAAGAAGCTTCTTAAGAGTCTCTGCAAAGACTTTCATGCAGCTTGTGAAGATGGCTCTGAGTTGTATTAACACCCACAGTGCACAAATAAATGCTGTTCAGATTGAGTGTTTCTGCACAAGTTGGCTCTAATCTCCACCACAGGCAGTCACTGCCTGCCCTGTTTCAGATCTTCAGCCTCCTTTGTCCTATTCTTGCCCCTAGCATCAGCAGCTATATACACATGTGAGAGAGCAAAATGTATTAATCTAAGCCCCCCTGGATACATGAGTCCTGAAGAATCTTGAAGAGTTTTGCAGAAGAGCTCAGGCCAACTCAAAGTAGTTCAACATAACTCTGTGATGTTTTCTAGAGAAACCTTACCAGCAGAGTGAAGTATTCCTGCCAGGAAGCCCTGTGAAACTTTATTTTGTATCTTACACTTCAGGACCCTGAACTGGGGGCAAAGGAGCAATTAAAAGCCCAGTGATTTGACTCAGCACAGCCTTGACCAAAACCTCCTGGCAAGCCTAGCTTTCCTACCAGTGCATGGCAAAATGACACTTTGGTGCTTTAGCTTTACCTCAGGCCTAGGGTTCTTCTGGTAAATGTTATGCTGCAGTTGTTGCCTGAGCTGGAAATACAGTGAGTGCTGTTCTGCTGTGGCTGGTATTTCTACTCCAGTCAGTTGTTCTGATATTTCAGAATGCAAGTGTGCAGTGTTATGTTGGTTTCTGCCTTCTTCCTGGTTGTACATTTTCCGGGGTGTTTTAGGTTTATTTTGGCCAGCACCTTCACAAAAGTCAAAATAGCTTTTCTCAGACTTCTTTCTGAGCTTGCCATGGCTTTGTAGCAGAAGCCATCCACATGAACACTCTCTTTACAGTGACTATGATCCTTTGCTTGCCAGTGCAAAACAGCTACAAACTGTTGGCTGTGGACATTTTGTGTTTGGTACAATCAAATTCCATAATGGAATGGATGTACCTGGAAAATTCTCTCTCCTTTAGTCATAACTACAGTTGCCCTGTAAAGACTTGTGCATAAATGTAATGCAGAAGGGCCCAAGTATTATAATGTTACCTTCTCTTGCATTGTAGGTAACATGGGAGGTCCCTCACCAGAAATGTGGAATAGTCTAGACAGGCTGGTGATACCTGGACATTTAGAGAAGCAAAACTACTGCTGCAGTAAGAACTTTAGTTCTACTGCAGATCTTTACCCTTAAGGTTATCAAACATACAGTGAATGGACAACCAAGGTATTGCATGAACTTGAAATAAAAAACCAACTTATATAATACATTAATTACCAGGTTGACTAATTGTTAGCAACACAAAGGACCTGGTTGCCTGCTGAATCCGCATCTTGCAAAACAAAAAAAATATTGACAGCCAAATGTCTGTAAAGATTTCTGTTAATATTATACATAAACTATTCTTCAAGAATCATGTAGCTATAGGAGAAACAATATTTTTAAAGTGTTTATTGAATTAAAGTGTTTGCATTTGAAACTGCCTTTAACATTGTAATATAATTTCTTGCTTTTGTGAAGAGACTGAAGTGAAACCAATGCTGTACCTCAGATTTCTGCTCTTCCCATGAATTAATATTACTGATAAATATTTCACAAGTGGTAGACTGCAATGTATGTCTGCAATGTTTAGAGCTCTGTCCCTTTACTAGAGCATTCTTCAGCAGCATAGACTTCGGACAGTTAACTTGGTTTCATCAGCAGTAAACTAGTTAAGTTAGTCTTGCCTGAAACTGTCAGTGATTTGAAACAGAGGACTGTTGTGCTACAACAAAAATATTCCATAAATCTATTGTGATTATTACAAGAATAATGTTGTCAGTATCATAATTTTGGACTCAATGTTTTTGTCTTTACAGTTCTTCTTGTTTTTGCTTAAATGAATATTGTTTTCTGAATTAAAGCAGAATGACAATGCTCGTGTTAGATACTTGGGTCCAAAGAGATAAGTAAGGAACTGTGAACTCCATTTGCTAAACCAGGTTTTTAGACAGCTTTCATATCTTCCTCTCTTTACTTGTCTTTAAAATAAGATCATTGCCTCCCATTAAAAAACACGTTGGTCTTGGAAATGTGAAGGATTGCATTCAGGATAGCTGGAGAGTGCACAGTCTGAAAAAGACTTAGCAGAGAGCAGTACTAGAAAAACTTGTATATGGAGACATAATCTTTATTTGGTATTCAGGTTAAGGCTGGCCAAAAAGATTCAAATGCAGTTTGTTTTCACTCAGATGCCAGTTTGATTTACAGTTTATACAAACCTACCTTACCCACTGAAGAGAGTGGAGACTGGCATGGAGGTTTGTATGGATCAGGGGATCATGGAATAGAAGGTAGTATCTGACATGAGTTTGCCAGGTGAGCACTAAAGATCTCGTAGCCTGAAAATCTGGGTGCAATTTGTTGTTGCACAGTCCCTCTATTTACACCCAAAGAAGTACCATTTAAATGAAGGCTATGCTAAGGCTTCCATAGGCAACACAGTATTGCAATTTCATGGTCTGTCACAATGTTGAGGCTTCCTAGATGATGTTGTTTGGTTTCCAATAGTAATACTATCTGAACGCATTCTTCTAGCAGCACAGAGGCTACTGATGCTGGAAAACCATCTTCAGGGTGGTTTTCATTCTGCTGCTGGTTCCAGACTTGATTAGAGTTTGGAATGATTTAGGGCAAAGCAAAATAATTAGCAACTAGAGCAGCTCCTCCATACTGCTCACACCAGTGCCTTCAAAGTGGAAATTCTTATTTCTGTGGCATTAGAGAGCTCTAAACCATTAAGCTCTACAGTTTTCATGTTCATAATATCAGCCTGATGAAACGTGGGAGGGCAAACCTGATTACAAAGGGACCTCTGCACACTGTTACCTGCTGTTAACAGTTCCAGTGGGAAGGAGCAGCTGGGTCAATAGGACTAGCCTGGATTTTTGAGAGCAGTCATTGCTGTGAGTGCAAACATCCTTTACAGCTCAGTGCTCAGACAACTCCAACCCTAGATCCCATCAAAAGGAGCTTATTAGTGCAGAGGTACAGTAGGTGACTTGTAGCGCTTCACAGTCATCTGAGGCTGAGGCAGTGACAGGAAAACTATCTGCTTGAGCCATGAGCTCATCCTTTCTGACTCATCTGCCAAGTGCTTTCCAGTTCCTACAACAGTCACAGGAGTTGGTTGAGCCCTTTTCCTTGCACAGCCTTGGTTCACTTTGCAAGCAGGTTCATCCCATGATCTGAAGGAGGAAGGTCCTGTGCAAAGCACTGCCTATAAACACATCCTACCACCCACAACAGAGTGTGCAGTAAGCACACCATGGTAAAGCTGCAAGAGGAGTAGTAACTCTCTCACTTCTTAATTTCCAAACACTTTTCTTTCCAACCCCCTATTATACTCTCCGGTGTATGATAATTTTAAGTGCAACTTCTCCCCTCACCATACTGAACAGCTACTGCTACACAAGTAATCCAAAAGTTAATTAAATTGTGCTTAATCAAAAAGTAAGACCTCATTGTGCAGGATATGCCAGTCATCTGCTTCATCTATTCTATTTCTTGCTTGGAAGATTACTGTGTCTCCAAATTTCTGCTCCTGCTTCAGAGTACCATGAAGAAAGGCAATAAAATTCATCCAGGTATAATATTCTGTGCTATAGGCAGATGATTAACCATTATAGTTTTAAAGATCTTTCTGTCTTTATACAAAACACATTGCACTCAAAATTAAACATCATTTTTATATGCTGGAAATCAATGAAAACATGGTGCAAGTACGGGCTTATACTGGCATGAAATAACTGAATGAATCACACAAGACTCCTTTTGATAATACGACTTTTAAAATTTTTTACTTCACTCTGTCACAGCTCTTTAACTTCATCCTCCCTCAGATAATGCTATTTGAGTAAAGAGCTGTTTTCATGAAAAATCTTGTGACAAGGAAGAGTTATATTAAAATGAAACCACTAACAGAAAGGCAGCATAGTCCTTTACTTTGTATGTGATGTTGGCAGATCAAAACCCTTGAGCTGGTTGAATACTTTGGAACTGGTTTGTTTCACAGCTTAAAAATCCCAGTGTTTCACTTTCTAATACCTTAAAATAGATAGAATAGTTTAGCTTAATGATCCCTTAGAGGCTGATGAGTATTCAGTTAAACTCAAAGCAATATCCCAACAAATTTCAGGGGAAAGTAGACTGGAATGTTCACTATTCAGAGAGCAGCTGGGATACCCTTCCAAGGAGTTTGCTTGACCCAACACTCAGCTGGGATAGTCTTGAGGAAAAAAACCCCATAACTTTTCACAAAGTTGCAAATGGACCTGTAGAAGAGAAGTGCTGAAAAGCAGGACTCTCCTGGTAGAAGTAACCAGCATTTGGTCTAGGCAGAAGGGGGGATACTGCATAAAAAATTGCTTACTGAAAAAAATTAATTTTTATTCATCCCACAGAAATGTGTAGTGACATTTTATCAGGTAGTCTTATGATTTGTCTTGGTTTGCACAACTAATCACAGTCCAGCCACTAGGAGTGCACTGGTTTTATTTTGGGCAGTAAGGAGAACTTGACAGTTAAGATAGAGATCATGTTTATTGAAAAATAAATACTTAAATACTCTTATGAAACCTAGTAAGATCAAGTAAGATTCTTCAAATGAAAATAAACTATTTTCTCAGAAATAAACTTGATCTCTGATATTTCCCAGGATTTCTGTCCATATAGTGTGAGCACCATATTATGAATGGTCATTGAGAACTTGTCCATCCATTTTATTATTGTAAGTGAAATATAGGTACAGTGATGTTTCTTACCTACAGAAAAATACACATCCTCCACAGTGCCTTTTTTTTGGGAGATGAGAAATTTTCACATGTATTCCAGTTCAGCAAAAATGCTGAGATAAAATATAATTCTTTAGCTTATTTTATGCAGTCCAACACAAAAGATGTTGAATCTGGAAAATCCAAAGTCTTCGGACATATGCAAACTGTGTGAAGAAACAAATGGACGCTATAGCTTTCAGCCTCCATACCAGTTTTCAACTGGTTTCAGTTCTCGTGAGTTTTTAGTTGTTATGTACCTGGGTTCAGATACCAAAAAGGTGCATTGAAATAGACTAAAATCTTGCACATTGCCAGTTTAGAAACAAGTAGCATGTAGAGATTTAGCGTATTTGGAAGTAATAAGCAAAATCGTGGCAGAAATTACAGTTTCTGTGAGGTGATGTAAATGTGATTGTCAGTTTCTGAGCATTATCTTGAAAACTCTGAGGACAAAAATACCTAAAGCAAGGACAAATAGTTCCAAGTTCTCTTACAGTTATTCCCAAAACTGTAAGGCTGCAAAATCACCTCTGCAGAGCTATTTGGCTCCATGTGTGGGAGCCATGACATAGACATCTGTCATATCCACAGGTGTTCCTCCCATGAATAGAACTACTTTTTTTTTTTTTTACTTCCCAGGTTACTTGTCTCTAAACACTTATTATAACAATTTGCACTTGCCCAGATTGATACTACTGTCAGAGCACAAGTGAAAGTATTTAGAGTACAAACTGCAGAAAATCATGGTGTATATTTTACTTGTAGCTGCTCCTTTGCCACTGTTCTGGTTCCGTCTTCAGGGATTGTAAGTTTAAAACAACTGATTAGCCATAGTGAAAACATTAATATTGCATTACTAATGCTTATTCCCAGGTTTTATGCAACTTTTTTCAAGTTGATAAAAATGTGTAAGTTTATCTATGTATGTATCCATTCCGGTAAGTCAATCATCAGCTATATGATACTGAAAACAGGAGCCTAAGAGCAGCTCAATACTGTCTGAGGAGGACATAGGATATCAGAGGATTCTGTATCCTACAGGCAGATCTCCTAAATCCTCCTGATCCACATCAGCCTTTTCTCTGTCTGTTTCAGATCTCTGTTGGAGCAGAAAACAGCACAACAGCCCCAAGGCCACCTGGAGCGCAGTCTTGAGGTCCCACAGCAGCACACAGCACATCTGCCAGAGCTCTGCTGCTCACTTTGCAGCCTGCTGGGTCTTTGTTACCTCCTCCCAGCTAATGAGGAGAATTGTGTTTTCTCTGGTGATTTCTGCACGTCCTGTATAATATCTCTGTGTGTCTCTCCTTGCCTCCCACTATCTGACGAGCTTCTGTCCCCTGTAGCCAGCACTGCACAAAGTGAGCGTGTGTAAAAAGAGCTCTTGGCCTGGTATTACAGCTTTGAGATGTGTGGGAATATTTCTGCAGAA
The DNA here is from genome assembly GCA_013400955.1 of Drymodes brunneopygia. Lineage (NCBI taxonomy): Eukaryota > Metazoa > Chordata > Aves > Passeriformes > Petroicidae > Drymodes > Drymodes brunneopygia. Next base: position 363,674 of record VZTZ01031089.1, read on the forward strand.
AGTTGCAGGCAAAGTAAAACATAACCCCCTCCAACCACAGAACGTTTGAGGTTGGAAGGCACCTCTGGGGATGATCTAGTCCAGCCTCCTGCTCAGGAAGGCTTTTGCTACATCAGGTTGTCTAGAACCATGTTCAGATTTGGGACAGTTTTTAAAATAAAGAAATAAAGGCCCGAATAGTAGTGTCCAACATCTTTTAGACTAAAAGGGCCAGTCTACAGAATCCCAGGAGTGTACCAGACCTTGCTCTGCAAGGACACAGGGTGTCACACAGATCAAACTCCTACCTTCTGGGTAGGTAACCTGTACTGACCCATAAAACTCACCTGAAAATAGGACGCTTTAGTATTCATTCTGCCCTAAAGATCTGTTTAGACAGGGAGAAAAGGCATGGAGCTCATATTTAGAAAAAAAATAAATGTTTATTCTTTTAAAAGGGGAAGAATTAAAGACCCTGTTCTCCACAAAGTAGTTTCAGCACAATGCAAAGACTGGCTGAAATATACTGGTCCTTCTAAAAGTGTGGAGGCCACCTTGCAAAGAGCCAGCATGAAGGGGCTGCATTGTGTCATTTTTCTGTTGCAAAAGAATATCCAAGCATTTCTGGAAACTCAAGAAGTTTTACTATCACATTGGCATAAAAATACATATCCCTAAACATTTGAACAAAGGCACCTGCAAACAAGAAAAGTGTTTGTCAAAACTTGCATCCTAAGAAAAAGATACTACATGGTATTCTGGAGTGTATAGAATGGTTTAATTATGAACTGAAATGATTGTGTTTTAGAAAAAACACCTTTGCCTTCTTTCTTATCATGAGACATTGCCCTGCTCTACCAAATGATAAGACCACTCATCCATTCTTTTCAGCATGTTTCACAGATATTCCTCCCTTGCTTAGTTATTTTGGGGTGGGGAGGGGCTGGTTTGGGGTGTTTGTTGGCATTATAAAATTGTAAACATATCCTATTTTAGTAATATTAAATGTTATGCATTTAATGCATGTCAGCATGTTTTTTAATTTTGCTTATTCTTCATAAGTGAAGAAACAATCTACTTTCTGCAGAGAAGAAAGATGTTTTAAATTCCAAACATTGCAAGGCTCCAAAGAATTAATCCAGGAGATAAACCAACAAATTCTTCTGAAGACATTATTGTTACTATAGAAACATGCCTACATCCAGAACTTCATTGTGAGGTAAGAAGGGAGAAATTGCTTTATTAATCACTTTTACTCTCCTGTCACAACGTGGTCGATGGGGACAATGGTAACCATAGGGCAGAGAAGCACAGAGGAAAAAGCACCTCCTGCCCTCTTCAGCAAAAACAGACTGAGATGCAAGTTGTTGTTCAGAGCTGGCTCTGAGGGGGCCTTTCCTTCACACGAAGTTGTGTATTACAGAACCTAACACCAAAACTGTCTTAGTCATCTCCCACTCAGAGACATTTACAATTGTGTTGTTACAGCTTCAAGATTAAAAATGTCAGCCCGTAGCGCTTGCAAACCTGCAGAGTGGTCATGCCCCTGCCTTCTTGCATCCTTGTTCCAAAAAAAATTTTTTTTTTCATTTGATGTTTCTTTAAGCAGACTTTCATTAGCTGGTGGGTTGCACTGCTGCAGTGAGTGACTGGGGCAAGTACTGTGGCATGAATTTTAGAATTGAATGGACAATATTATTACTAAAGTTTTATCTAGTGTAGGAACACAAAGATGTAAACAAACCCCAGGTTTTAGAGAGTATGGATGCTTTCCTATGCCATTCCACCACTGCTCTCTTTTAAGTTTTAATAACATTGTACATATTCTTCCACCTTCCCTGTTGTCATTTTCTCAGGAGCCATCGAAGGCCATCCTCTACATATGCAAAACACCCCCAGGAGCCAGAGCTGGGCTGTTATTTCCCTTAGATTCCATTTCAGTGATTTAGTTCCAAAACAACAGGTTATGAGCCAGGTTGTTGGCCAAATAGAACACAGAAAGGCAGATCAAGGACGTGTCCAGGGTGGCATGGAGACTTCCAGTGGTTTTACTTCTGTCTCTCCATGGCAGTTCCCAGAGCACACCATGCCAAGATGAACATTGGTAGAGTTGGTATCCATGGCATTCCTTGCTGGTAGCAAAAGCTGCCTTGCTGAGATGACAGCCATGCTCTCTGGCACATCACCACCCCAGTGTCACCTGTACTATGAAGGGCAGCATGCTGTTCCAGATGGACAGCAGTTGAGCTGCTGGCTCCTCTCCACACATTATGAAGAAGGTAAAATTATGCAAAATTATGCAGAAGCTGACACAATTTCAACCATAGTTAAACTTTCTTAGAAGGCTCTTTGCAGGATTTAATACAGATTAAAGCAGTAGACTCCTTGAAAAACTATTGTCACAACTACAGAAGTCAATACAGAATATCTTCTCTATTGAGCTATTTCAAGAACATCAATTTTAAAATGAAATTGGAAGGATGATTTAAGTTTCCTATGGATACTCAGAAGACTTTCTAAGGAGATCTGCCATGGAGAAAACCCATTAACTTTTTTATCAGACACTCTAGGAATCTCCCATAAATTGATTAGCATCCAAATCAGAAAGTACTTGACTTTGCCTGTATTCCTCTGAGAAGGAGTTTATTTCTAGCCCTCCCCTGCCTCTAGTCCTAAAATTCCTTTAGAAACTTATGATCCTTTCTAAAAAAGATACTAAAAGTTGGGTTTCTGCCAAAGTCATAATTAATAGTCAAGCAACCAGACTCACATACTTGACTCATTTTTTCTGTGTTTAATAAAGATATATTCTAATACAGATAATAATTTTTTATTGACGGCACAGAGATAGAATGATTTTTATATTAAGAAGAAAAAAAGAAAGTGCTACCAAGTTATAACCTCTGAAATAATGAAGATAAAAAACAAAAAGAGGAATACATTAATTTGCTTCATGGGTGGTTTCCTGAAAGTTAAATTTCATGCCAAGTTAATACATGAGCTTTCTCATTTGAAATTTTTTATAGTTCTGGATTACATAAATTATTAATACTGGGGTTCATTTTCTTTTTCCACGCAGACAGCTATGTACTGTCGTCAATATTCTTAGGCTCACTGTTGACAAAATAAATGAACTACATTTTAAAATATTTTCCTGTGAGCAATTTGCTTCAGCCCTTTAATCACTTCACAACAGTTCTTTGCACTCATTTGATTTTGCAACTTTCTTAAAAAATATTTGAGTAGGTAAGCACAATGCTCTGTTGCTATATCAGCCTCACCAGCCCACAAAGAGTTCCCCTGCCTTCTGCACCCTTTACCCCTAGACATCAGATCAGCCCACTTTCCCATACAATTACTTCAACAGCCCATAACCCATGAGGACATACAAGCATCCTTGTCTTCCCCCTGTAGCAGCCTGGAAAGGGCTAAAAGGAGCCTGCTTCCTCCTCTTGCCCAAATCACCTATGAGGCAGGACTGCTCTAGAAAGAAGCTCTCAAGACAGTCCTGGAAAGGGTGAAAAATGAGAAAGGTTTGTAAGAGATCTACAGGTAGGAAATGAATAAGAGAACCCTTTGCAAACTCATATGGGAAGGGTGAGGGATGTGATTTTAAACAAAACTCCCTATGTCCCTCACACCAACAAAAAGGAGGCCCAGAGTCCATCTGCTGCTGGTATGAAATTCCCACCCACTCTTGCTCTAGTATCAGTGGTGCTGATTTGTGGTCTCCTATAGGCAGGAGGGGTAAGTATCTGTGCCCCAGGCACCCTGGGCGAGAGTGAGCGCTAACAAGCCCTTACCTGGGGCTTCTGCACAGCAGGTGGCTGTGGGAAGAGGGAGATGCCTGTGGTGAGTAGCACAGCAGGTGAAGGCTATTGGAGGAGGTGCGGTGTGACCTCAGGTGGGAGATGTCAGCTCTTCTGTCACTCTTCAGAAGCAGTGTAATTGGCAGAACTGTGCTTCAGGAAGCTGCCAGTTGCTGACAATTGGTGAGCACAGAATAAATAATTACTGGTGTGGGTCCTTCAGCCTGCCTCTGCATGCAATGTCTTCCTCTGGTTTGGTCTAGTAGTCCAGAACAAGTCCCTGCTTCCCCTCCTCCCAAAACCTGGTAGTTGGCACATTGTGTTTCAGTGTGTAGGGAGCTGTGGTTGACTTTCCCTGTTTTGCCTGTATGTGAAGTACAAAATAAACTTTGTTTCTTGGGGTTTTGGATATCAGGAACGCACTGGTGAGAGGTTAGATGGGAAAATAAATGACTGACAGCAATTATCAGTTGAAACTAATACTTTGTTATGAATCCCTGTTTCCTACACAATCTTATTATTGCAAGGTTCCTACACTAATTTGAATCACAACTTGAAGGTATTGAATTTTAAAGTAATCAGAAGAAACAATTTCTCAAGCTTCCTTTTAAATAAATATTACATTATTTGTTTTATAGATTTTTTTTAATAATGAGGTTTGGGATTTTTTAAAATATCATTAAGTGCAATCTTGCTTTCACCTGAGAGACTGTGTTTTGTTAGAAAGACAATTGTTCTTCTGGAAGTGTTAGGCTGTGAAATTTGTACAAAGCGTTTGCATGGATCCCTGAGACCTAAACTCATCTGTAGTGTCATGGCTTGTGCTGCATAAAGCATTATGGTTTGCTTTTCTCTTTCATCCTTCATTAAGCCCTAATAAAGATCCAAGTTACAAATAATTGCACAGATCTTGGAAAAAAGACATAACTGATTTTTGTGATGAAGAAGCATATTGTATCAAGCTAAGTGACATCTTTCTTACTTCCCTACACTTTCCGCCTAATATTTTATGAGCATTGTGTGAATAGATTTATGCAAAGTATCTTCCCATGGGCTTGCTTGAAGACTGCCAACTACTCATGCTAAGTTTGTTTGGACTCTGTCATTTTATGTCATTCATACCAGAGATAAAAAGATGTGTTTGCCCGTAAAGAACACACCTATAAATTCACATAGAACAAGAGAAGACAATAGGCCAAAAACTGAGAGGGAACTGGAAAGGGAAGAACTGAGTTCTGCCTTACTGGACTGTGTAAGACACAGAGGTTCAGGCCTCTCTTGTAGTGGTTACACCTCCATTGCACAGCAGGAAGCAATGAAGTGGGATTTTGAAATAGTGTGAATAAAGGAATTGGTCTCACAAGGTTTGAGGGAGGCAACTGCATGTACTCAGGCATCAAGGAATAAATATTCTTGCCTGAGTATATGTTTTGCTTCTGTCAAACTGCTTTGCTGATTTTTTTTAATAGCCTGTCAGACCACAGGCAGCACATTTGTGTTTTGAAATTTAGTCTAGAGGTGGCTAGACTTTCTTGGCCTTATGTTGCACAGTGCATAAATGCAGAACATCTGCAGATGAGGGTTTGGGTACACGGAGTACCTTGGTCAGTGCCTGCTCTTCTGGGCAAAATGAAGACAAAGCCATCCTTGGAACTACACCCAACTGATTCCATGGAGAAGAGGCTTTTTTCTGCCTCCCCAACCACCCACTCCACCTGCCATGTGTTTAATGAGGTGCATGCAAAACATTATTTATCAGAGGTGCACAACTCTGTTAGAAGCTGTTCTCAATACAGGTGAATTGGAATGTGCTCCCTCTCCTACCCAAAGAGGCAATAAGGAGCTGCAGAACAGGTACATAGTAGAGATTTGTATTATGATTTGCCTTTGATGTTTGTGTCAAATACTTCAGCATTGGTTTTAAGTTTGATTTAATTCCCTAAATGTGTTAACAACTAAGAACCATCAAGTTTGTTTTCTAATGCAACTCATTAAATGCACAGTATAAAATACAGTAAGGATTGAATTACATGGGTATGTGATTGTGCTCACAAAAATGTATTGCAATGAGCTTTTCAATTTATAGGCAGGAAATGAAGTTCTGTAATTATGTGACAACATGAAATCAGAGCAGTGAAATCGGAATCTAGTCCTTTCTTTTTCTTGGTCTACTGTCAGCAAACATGACCTTGGCCCATTCTCCCTTCCATGTAGGCTACAAGAAAACCAAACGGATACTTTCTGAGTAAGGGATTAATTCTTATTTTGAAAAAAACCACATTGTGTGTGTTGTGAATAAGCATTGCACCTACAGTATAATGTGTTCTTCATAACAGTGATAGTAGTCTGAAGTAAACTTTAAATTAGCTCTGTGTTTCCAGAGAATACAGTCTGGACCTACTGCATCTGTATGAATGCTTACTACCAAAGTGTATGATCCTCAGAGTAGGAAGATCGGTGTCTAAATACTCTCCTCAGGAATTCTGCTTCACCTGAAGTAATCTGTGGTTACTTTTGTGATAATCTAACTGCAGAGACTGGAAAACAAAAGGAAACAAGTGGAATAAGGTCTTTGCTGGTAAGGGTTGAGACAGGCTGGAGCTTCAGCCTGAAAAGGGCTGCTGAAGGACAGGCTGAGCTGCCAGAGGAGCTATTCCTTGAAAAACCTGCTTCTGGGCTATGGGTGGGGATTTTATGCCAAAAATCTGTTAGGCATGTGCTGAGAAATACTGATAACGAATCTAGGACAGGGATTTCTCATGGAAAGCAGAGAAACACTTGTTAATTGCTAACAAAACCACAGCACTCAGGTCTTCATTTTAAAGTAGTCCTTATTAAGATACTTCTAGTGACATCCCTCCTCAGAAGCTGATGCACTTCAGGCACACTTCTAACTCTACAAAAGGTGTTTTACCTGATCACTGAATATTAATTGGATTCTGCTACAGACCAGCAGGACTTAAACATTATGTGGATCAATGTTGATTCTTACTTTCAGTTAGATAATTCCTATAAGAAATTTCTTCGTACTTATATAATTGTTTCCAGTACTGTCAGAATAGAGACTATTTGCGATCCAAGCAGTTAATCTTAATTAAACTGGAAGGGGAAGCCACTTCTCACATACATAATGCATTAACTGAATTATAAAAGTTTTTGAATCAGTGATCTCTAGCAGGTACATTCTGTATTAGGCTGCTGTTATGGTATGCTGCTGGGTTATGGTTTACTTGATTTAATAGGAGGAATATATTATAACAATTTTTTAACTGTCTTAAGAAGAAATGTAAATACCCTATTTGTTTTTTCTCTTCATGATCATAGGACCTATCTCACGTTGCTAGTGGAATACAAATAGTCATTGTGTTAACAAGAAGTACGATATGTATCTTTGCAATAGAGAATATTGAACATTGCTTTTTAATGTGGGGAAAATGGAAATTGTTTGATCTGTGTTAGGGAAGATGAACCTTCCAGGTGTTTCAAACAACTGCATAGGAGACTAGAGTATGGGTCTCTTGCTTACTCCAAAGTCCTTATTTCCTCTTTGCCTGAGAGGATTGATATTCATAGAGGGATTGAGGGAATGATGTATATCTCACTAACATTGTCAGGTGATTGACTTTTTACTCCTATCCAGAGTGAAAAGGAGGACTAACATAAAGCTGGTAATAATGCCTGCTCTGGCATGTGAACTATGTGCTCAACAGGTTTCTATTATCACTTTTGAGAGATCCATTTGAGCCCATCTTTATTCTATTTCAAGGCATCTGTTTGGGTAAGCCACATTTGATCTTCAGTTTGGTTGGAAAATAAGCATTATTGCTGCAGCTTACAAACTACAGTATAAAGTCAATGAGATCTCTGCAATAGTTAACACTGATCTGATGGAACTTCAAAATTAAGAGATTTGTCTTGGGAACTATGAAAGCCATAAAAAAAGTTCAGTAAAGGGAACCTCTATAAGCATCTTTATTTATTTTCCTGTGCACACTGGTTTCTCAGATTGCCCTCTCTTCCCATGCTTCAAGAAAAGGAAAAGGTGAAATTTCCCATCTCCTTGATATTGTTTTAATAGTTCTTTATTTTTCTTGCTCCTGAAGACAGATAATCTATAGAAAACTATTCTGAAAACCCTGTGAATCCTGTTGAATGAGTTGGAGATGAATTGTCTTCTCAATGATCTCAGAAAAGATGTCTGGCTTCAAATCCTAGTAATGCTGTCTATCTGGCACTGGGAATGCTTACAGGGGGCAGCAGCACCCTCAACTATCTTGGGACTCCAGAGAACATTAAAAATGTGATGATGAAGTACTGAATTCTTCTCTACATCCCTTTCTGAATGAAAGTAAGTGGCTACTGCTGACTACAATAGTTCATCTTCTAAAGGTAGTCCTAAATAGGCAGTAGTAGATGTACACACAAAAAGGAGCTGACTATATACTTTTTGAATGTCCTGACTTGGGAAAAGGTGTATTAGAGATCTAGAAATACATTATTTCTGAAGGATTTGGGTGAACACCCCATTTTCTAACTGATCAAACTTTTCCAAAAATTAAAGACCTAAACAAACTCAAATATTAATACTTGCATAATCACAGCACCTGCCCAAATTCTTCTCCATATTTTTAGATCTTCTATTTCGTATGAAGAGTAGACAAACACTTTAATACTAGAATACAATTTGATTCTGCTGTACAGGGCTTTTTGATTAAAATTAACACTTGAGCTGCTAAGAATAGGTAAAGCAAAGTTCTAGGTTTGTTGGTTCGGGGTCTTTTCCCACAATTAGGTGGGAAAAAATCTCTGAGATCATCGAGTCCAACCAATGACCAAACACCACTTGCAAACTAGACCAGGGCACTGTCAAATCCAGTCTTTCCTTAAACACCTCCAGGGACAGTGACTCCGCCTCTGCCCTGAGCAGCCCATTCCAATGCCCAATCACCCTTTCTGTGAGGAATTTTTTTTCTCATGTCCAACCTAAACCTCCCCTGGCACAGCTTAAGACTAAGTCCTCTTGTCCGGTCACTGGTTCCCTGGGAGAAGAGACTGGCTCCCACCTGGTTACAACCTTCTTTCAGGCAGTTGTGCACCCTGAGCTCCTTTTCTCCAGGCTAAACACCTCCATCTCCCTCAGCCACCCCTCTCAGGACTTGTGCTCCAGACCCTTCACCAGCTCCAATGCCCTTCTCTGGACATACTCCAGCACTTCAATGTCCTTCCTGAACTGAAGGGCCCAGAACTGGACATGGTTAATTTGTTAAGCTAATGTGCTTTAAAAATCAAAACTTGGATACAATTTTTCTGCCTGCAGATTGATAATATTTAAGTTTCCAGTTCAGGCCAGGACAGTGAAAAGTTATGTGGTCCTGTTAGGAAAAGAATTCTCTACAGGTTGCGTTTTGAAAATTAGAACGATTTTTCTACTTAATGTCTCTGACATTTACTGATATTAATAAATGCCAACTATAAAAAAGCTTACATGGAGAAAGATGATATTCTGGACTGCTTGAATGGTCAAGCAAATGTTTTCAGAGGTGTTAATTGCACTATTCATCTCAATAGGATGCTGGTGCTAAGGCTGAACAGTGACGGCCTTTTTAATTTTCTCACAACTGATCAAAGCAGGCAAGAAGAGAAAAATGCTGTTAAAATTTTTTTATAAGATCTTGATAAAAGCTCAGCTAGCTGAGGCAAGTGGATGGTATTTTGGAAAGTATTGCAAAGTCTGATCTGCTTTCCCTTCTGCTCAAATGCATTTTCTCCCTGTAAATGAAGAGCATGCATGTGTCAGTGTCAGACTTGACATTCTAGCAAGCAAAATAATTCTTAGAATTCAAGTAGCTCAATACTCCTCAATACCAAAATCCTTTTGTGTTGATGACTAAGTAGAGAAATGTGGTGGGTTGGTACTGGCAGGACAACAGGTGCCCACAACAGCTGCTCTATCACTCTACTACTCAGCTGGGAAGGGGGAGGAAAAACATAATGAAAGGCTTGTGGGTTGTGATTGGGACAGGGAGGAATTGCTCAACAATTACTGCAAGAGGTAAAGCAAACTTGATTTGGGGAAATCAATTTAATTTACTACAAATCACATCAGAGTAGGATCATGAGAAAAAATCTGCTATTTTAATACATCTTCCCCTCACCCCTCCCTTCTCCCTGGGCTTATTTTTACTCCTAATTTTCTCTACCTCCTTCCTCATGTATGGCACCAGGGATGGGGAATGGGGACCATGGAAGACTTCATCATGTTTTCTCTGCTGCACCTTCCTCAGGGGAAGGAGTCCTCACACTCTTCCCCTGATCCAGCATGGGGTCCCTCCCATGGAAAACAGTTCTCTCTGAATTTCTTTAGTGGGAATCTTTCCAATGGGCTGCAGTTTTTGACAAACTTCTCCAGTATAAGTCCCTTCTGGGGACTGCCAACAAACCTTTTGAATAAGAAGCACCTCTTTGCCTTCCTTCTCTGACCTTGGTGTCTGCAGGGCTGTTACTCCCACATATTCTCACTCCTCTCTCCAGCTGTAATTGCTCTTGCACAGTAACTTTCCCCTTTTTAACTAATGATGTTATCCTGGAGATGTTACCACGACAGTATTTTCATATGTCTGCCCATAGCAATCCTCAAGGGAAACTGGTGCAACTTCACTGGCCACAGAAAATAGATTACCTCTCACATTGACTTTGGCTCTATAATCTGATCAAGGGTCAGTTCTGAAGCCCTTATTGAATTTCTGTGATGGATAAAGATGATGATTAAAGCCCTGAATATGCAAGAAAAAGAGACACTGAACAGCAGTATTCTAGAAGCTGCCATTATTAAGCTGGTGAGTGTTCCTTTGGTCAGAAATCTCAGTTGTACAACTCTGACTCCTTAGAATACAGAAGAGATATTAGTTTTCTAACAAGGTCAGTAAGTTACATTTTAAGAACCCGGGCAGCAGACTCTAGTCTCTCCAGAAAATGCAGGTCTGGCCACTGACTTACATATGTCAGGATGGAGATAATGATGGTGTAAAAGCAGTGCAAGTGGGAGATTTATTTTCACATCCAATGTGTGCTGAAGGATGTTCAATCTCATTTTTTTTCCCTAGGTCTGCACGTTTTCATAGTACTAGAGGTAAAAATTACTCAGTTAGTAAGCCCAGAGTTTGCTTTGGCATAAGCATGGAATGCTGGCTTTTAGAATTGCTGGAGTTATTTGATCTGTATCTTTGAAGCCTCTGTCATATTTCTAATTTACTCTAAAAAGAAAGCTCAGTTTCTTTTAGCTTGAAGTAGAGATCAGTGCCCACAAGCAACCCCCTTGACACACCAGCTAGGGTATTAGTATGCAGAGCTTTTTCACAGCAGAGTTATGTGGTAGTTTTGTATGTGTAGATGTGAGAAAATCAATACACTCATTATAATCTTCAAAGCAGTGGAAAACTACAAATGCATGAACAATGGAAATTATTCTTCTAACAAACATGTACCTGGAATGAAGAGATTTGTGTCAGTGTGGTTTTGTTCATTTTCATTCTAACACTGAATCTTGTAGATATGTTTTATTAAGCTAATATTATCACATCTTAAACAAATTAATATATTGCATTGCATGGACAAGACGTGCTAGTGACTGAGTGTGGCAAAATGTGGCAGCAGCAGAACCTTCTGCACGGAGCTTTGCACTAAATTCACCCATTCAAAGCCTTGCTTTTGCACCACCTGGAGGCTGTAGGATTCTCCGAAATTAACCTCTCCAAACCCTTAAGAAATGCCATTTTTCACTTACGTCTTTTGAGACAGCCTAGTGTCTTGATGCTATATAGCACCAAAACCATATCCACTGTGATTCCCTTTTGGTGCTTGTGCCTGTTGTCAGCACAAATAACGCTTTACAGTAACTCAGCATAAATTTGACAATACTATTTCGGTAAGCAAGTCCTGAATTAAGATCCTCTTTTATTTCCCCCCCCCCGTTCTTCCTGACAGCAAACTCTTGTGCTGTTGTTTGAATGTCAAACTATTCTTATCTCCAAGGTGAGCTCACCTGACTAGACTGTTACTTTTGGATTTTTGAGTGGGTTTTTTTGATTTGGACAAGTCATGCAAGGTGACCCTATAGTGAAGTATACAGGATTACTGTCAGCTCCTGTAAAAAGTGCGTGCTTGAAACTTCACTATCATTTACTGGGTGTCATGGGTTAGATATCAGAACTAGAAACTGGGCCTTCATTTCCATGTCAAACATAAGGTTTAGGTGATACTAACTAAATCTGTCTTTTGCTCTAGTGTCATAATCTAAAAGATAAATTGAAGCTACCTACACCACCGAGAAATGTTGTTTTGATAAAAGTGATTCTTGGCTAGACACTATCATAGAAGAACCGGTGACATGCAGGTTGGTGCCAATTCCTACTACCTTCTGCCATGTGTTGCATCTCAGGGTTCTCTTACTGTTTATCTTCAAACAGGATAAAATGTTAGGAATCACTTTTGTTCAACTTAAAATACAACTAAAATCTGTTTTGCAGTTTTAACCAGGTCCCTGGTTACCCATTTATATTGCCTGACAGTCTAGAACTTAAGCAACCAATATGAAGGATTATTGCACTTCACAGTCAAGGAACTGCCACCAGAAAGGATTTATGACTTTGAGTGCCACAAGTTGTTATCTTGCTGCAGATAAGCTGAGACTGTTAATTCATGTTGATAATGTTTATAATTTCCTAGAAATTAATTAAAGACAGTTTAAACATCTAGTTCCTGGATAAAAAGGAAACTTTTCCTTTATGACTTCTCAACCACCACTTTCCACCAATAATATGTTAAGAAAAGGAAGATCTAACACAAGTGCTTATGCACAAATCACTCTCAAATTCTGAACCGAGCTCATTACATTTGTGTTACGAATGGACGTGGGAGTTAAAGTCAGTCCTTGCCTTCTGCCCAGGCCTTGGCAGTAGGTAGTAACCTTATTGAGGTAACCAGCACCTCAAAACCCACTCTTGTGTATAAGTTCTTTTAATGATGACTGATTATGTCTATTATAGAATAAATCAATTATTAATAGATGGGGAAACTAACAAACATAAGACTTAAAGTAAACCAATACTGCACAGGAATAAAACAAAAAAGAAAGACTACTAGTAGTTAATATACAGTGCATAGCAATGGTACCTTTTTCAGTTACAGCTAGCGAAGAAATAGTATAAGCTTAGGATTCAATGTATCTTACCATCCAATTGTTGGTGCAGCACATCGAGATCCTTCCTCTCAATCCCTAGGGAAGTAACCATGAAATATGCATCCAAATTTCAGGGAGAAATGTCAAACACTTTTCAGGGTGTAAGAAGCTTCTACCTCAGTGATAGCTCGTGTATCTTTTATAGTGTAAAACCATGGCTCTTAGTCAATAATTTTTCCTCTATCTCTCCTTCCATCAGCTCTGCAGACTAACATGTTAATTCTTAGCTGAGGCTTAAGCTCCTGTGGTGCCAGAGATGACCCCTGCTGGGCCTTTGTGCCCTTGGGCTATCTCTTTATGCACCAGTTACCTGGGATACACAGGAGGAGGAAGTGATAGAGTAGTCGTCCTGCCACAATTTGCAGGCCCTTAGAGCTGGGGTGGGAGAGGGAAGAGAGGAAAGATAGCAATCATTTACAGAAGCTTGTCTAGCTTGACAACTAGAGCAGAAGCTGCAGACTAGCCAGAACTGGAAGCTGCACAATTAATTACCAAGGCCTGTAAAACTTCATCTCTTCCCAGGAGACAAGCAGAGCTGAAAGTTTCCAGTTGTTTTGTCAAGCACAGAGTGCCCTCACCTCTTGTTTGGTCCTTCTCCATGTTCCTGGTTCACTGCTGGAGAGAACAACCTCCAAACAAAAGCTATGTCACCTGCCCACCACTCTGCAGCACTTGTCAGTCTCATTTTAAGTGATGGTGTAGCTCAGCATTCCTACTTAATGTTGTTATGGTGACCGTGGGAGCCTAACGCTGAGCACTGCATCTGTCTGCTTCTCTACTGCTAATGATCTTGCTGTGTACAGCTTCAAAAGGAACGGAACCAATAGGCTGTTTTTTAAAACCTGGATGATCAAAGAGGCCAGAGACTACAAAACTGTCCTCCTGTTAAAAAATTTATGCTGGAGTTTGATCCCAGGTAGAGGAAGGGAGGGTAGATAAATCTCTTGGTACACCTCTACAGTGAGATCCTTTGCTTATTTAGGGCCTGCCCATGTTCCTGCAGAAGATGGGAAAAATGCCCCATGTGAGCAGCCTCCAGTGGGGCCAACAGCTGGTACAGCAGCTTGGAGAATGAGCTGAACAATGCCATGGTCTGGAGCTAACCGTGTGCATGTGCAGACACACATACTTTATTGGGAAGGCACTAACAGAGGGTTAGAACATGTATATGCTGGCGCATACCTGGGCAGTTTCACATTACACAATTGCACAGTTCTCAGGGGATATTTTCCTCTCATCTGTTCAGCTCTTTGTGCCTTTTGCTTAAGACTGGCAATTGAATCTATGTAGGTAAGTAACTTAAAACCAAATCAACAGATGCTTAGGAAAGGTATAAAAATGAAGTGTGAGTTTAAAAAAGAAGTTTTTTTAACTCAAGTAAAAAATATAATTTATCAGTGAACAGCATAATGCTTACCTTTTTATCCTCAGCCACAGCCATAGGAGAGGTCTTACTTATCTCCTTTGTAGCACAGGAACTTTCTGTATATTAGATTAGTTGATCTCTCACCGACCTTTCCACTGATATTTCTTGTCTTGTTGGGCTGTGTCAAGCAATATCACAACACAGATGGCATGAGTTGCAAACCCCTGCAGTATGATGGACCTCACGTGATAAGTGTTGTAGATACTGTTCTAGAACAAGGTAAGAGAGGGAAGGAAGAAAATGGCACGCTGATAATTGTTACCACTGGTGGACAACTATGGGTCCTCTTGTATTATGCTCAGCTATTTAGATTCCAAATGAATGAGTCCTCAAGGATATTCACAATTTTTTCATTGCAAATTTTCCTTTTTCTGATTCTGAGTAGTGGGAGGAGGTTCTCTTTTTTTCTTGGTGCTGTTTACTTTTCCCTTGTGATTTGACTGCTTCTGTTTTGTCATTTTGATGACTGCCTCACTCATTTGCCTGCCTGAGTTCAAGAAGTGTTGGGACAATACTCTCAGGCACATGGTGTGATTCTCGGGGATGGTGCTGTGCAGGGCCAGGAGTGGGACTTTGATGAACCTTGTGGGTCCCTTCCAACTCAATATATTCCATGATTCCATGTGGTGAAATTAAAGCCATGGAAGCAGGCAAGCAGTGCTCCTCCTACACACCACTGCTTTGCAGGCTGCATGGAAGTCTCTTTTGTGCTTCGTTTTTATCTTTACAAAATATCACCGAAGAACCATTCTAAAAGTTAGTGCTACAAAGTGCATTTCTGAAATGTATGACATAGATAACGCTCTGCAGCTCTGAGCTGGCTTAGGCCATAGAGCTGATGAGCATCCATGGGTAAAGCATGAGAATCAAGAGTAATTAAATTTTACCAGATGAAGTGATAACTCTGGAGAAGGGTGAAAAAAGCATTCATACTTAACCAGAGAATGGGCATTCAGAAAAGGGAAAACAAGTCATTACACAAGCTCCAGGATTTATTTCCTTTCAATCTTGTTTGACAAATAAAATGTAATAAAATGGAAAAAGCAAGGAGGCTGCAAATAAAGAGGTAGCTATTGACTAATGCAATACAAAACATTAAATGGTATAATAACAACAACAGCAGCAACACTTCCCTCAAAATCTAATATTGAGTCTGTGTTTTTACTGGTGTGATTTTGGCCTGGCACATGAAATAGCTGCTGCCAGTGAGCAATGGAAATTGATGCCTCTGCTGGGGAGAAGAGATGGACAAGACTGAATTCACGCTTTGACGTGTGTGCTCTGCTACTTCCATAATGCTGATGGAAGCTGCTGCAAACATGCCTAAGCAAAGCACTTTATTGTTTTGGGATGGAAAACCGCTCTTGGTAAATTGTGTGTTTGTTGTGCATCTCTTTGAAGTCATGAGCAGAGCTGAATATTTCTGCTGAGTTTTTTTTTTTAATTTGGCTGTTAAAATTAGGCTTAAAAAAATGGCTCCTGTACACTACAATATCTCTGCTTGTGTATAATATTGAGAAATATTATACCAGGTAAAGAAGAGAACATCCACAACAACTGTAGGAGGGAGGGAAAGGAGCCTGACTTGGCTCTGCAAGGACAAGGTCGTTTTTTATGGACTAATGCAGCCAAAGTGAACTTGAGGCATGGAACAGCATGGCCACCTCAATAACTGCATTGTGTGGGTGGGCTTTTGTCTTGAATGGTATCATAGTAACTGACAATTCAGCAGGTGAGAGGAGAAGCCACAAAAAAAGGCCCTTTTATATATGACAACAATAGGAATAAATACAAATTTTCTCCCTAAGTGAAGTCAGAAGCCAGGCTAAAATACGTTGTGATGAGAATTTGTTTTGTTTTAGTAGAGAAATATATGTAAGGTTATAAGACATTAATTTTAGTAGTAGCTTAAGGTTAAAACCCTAGTTATAAATGTGTATGAGTACTGGAGGATTGCAAAACACTATCTGTAGCTCAGTGTTCAGGAATGGCTGTTTCATTTGGGCTACTTTATTTCTTTTTCAATGTTTATTAAAGTGCAGTCAAGGCAATATAAAAATCCCATGTGAGATACAAAAGGTGCAAATTACATCTTCATTGCACTGTAAAGCATAAAAAGTTGCTGGTTTTCAACTTTTTAATGTGTGGAATCTCAACTGTAGGAGAAAAATAAAATAAAAATTATTTATTCTTTAATTTCTTTTTTCTTAGCAATTTGATAAAACTAATTTTTTTTCTGGCAGGCATTAAAAAATCCAGTTAAAGAGGTTTGTGATATCCTTGTTTTCTCTATTTATTTCTAGATTTTAAATTCAAGGCTAACATTTTTACTTATCTCTGTAGGCAAATACTCAAATAAAAAACTCACAGTGACCTGAAGAAGACTGTAGGAGAGAAATATTTTTACAGGTCCTCTGTCTCACACAGCACTGCCATTTCCTGTAGTGCCACAAAGGTCTATATCCTAGGAAAACTTGTAACTTTTGTCACTGGATTACTCTTACAAGGACTATATTTGCATTGCAAGACAGATAAGGTGAGTGTCCCTTTTCTAATGAAGTTACGTAAGTATAATGTGATCTCCTCCTTACGTACATGTATGGTTTTAGTTTGTCTTCCTCATGTTTGTCATGTTGTTAAAAGGGCTTAATTTTTCTTTGAATTTTCCCACATTCCCCTTATTTTACTTGAATGGGAATTTTGCATGGGCCAGCAAAGGAAGACCTTTATACAAGGAAAACCTTTAGCTCAAAACCAATAAAGGTGGCCTAGAAAAAGGACTATAAAAATGCAGTTTAGAAGAAACATTTTCAAGAGAGGAACACAAGGTTCTATGAATTTTTATGACATTTTAATGTGCTTAGCTTAAGCAAAAAAAGAAGCAGTTAAGATATTTGCAATAAAATTTTCTTGAAGTCACATTTCTTTTGAAAATACAATAAAGTGATTGATCACAAAAATCATGCCACTCTTCATAATGAGAGCCTACCTGTGAATTCAGAGACTAGCCATTGGAAGCAACTTCACTAAGTGGCTGAAGTTTCACCAGTATGAAGTAGATTAATTGAGTTTGGAAGATAACTTTGCTGCAAATTTTAAAGACTTGAAATAAGTGTGCTTCTTGAAATAAGTTTGCCTCTACATAGAGAAAAACTATTTCCATCTATGCAACCAGAGGTAAAGAATTTTTTAACTACCTGGGACATTCACTTTACATATTTAAGTAAATAATCTAAGCAGTGTTTCCAAAACAGAAGGTTGAGATCTGTTTTATAGGCTGTTGTTTATAAGAATTATAATGCAATTTACTTGACAGTATAACTTTCTGTAGTTACTGTGCCACAGATGAAGGATTTTAAACAACAATGATGTCATTAATCTTGACCTTTGTGATGCTTTGATAGGCATGATTATGTACACATAATTTTCATCCACTTTGCCCATGTCTTTCTGATCTCTGTTTGCTTATACAGACTGTGAGGCAACAGTTAAAGTGGTGTGGTATGTCTGTATCAGTTATTGTAAATGAAGCTTACCTTTAGATCATCAAGGGATGCTAGCATACTTCCAGCTACCAAAAAAGAGAAAAAGAACAACTAAACCACAAAAACTCTGCTAAAGGACATTAATGCATGTGGCTTTTTCAAAACTTTTTGTTTCTAGCTTTCCAATCAGCATGCACAGCAAAATAAAGCCTGGTTTATTGAACTGCATCTGGAGAAACCATAGTATTTAACATATTGTTCTGTGCAGTAAGCTGCTCTAGCATGAATGGGCTGGAGGGAAGTCTGGACAGTTCAGGACTACAGCTTTTGCAAGGTCATCTTCTCCTTACTCAACCTTTAAGAATATGATTTAAAAGCTTTCTGACTTTCTTCAGCAAATGGCCTTTGGCAAGATTAAACTGCATCGCTGCCAATCCAGCTCAATACCAAGCATGTTAATGAGGTGTCTTGGCCTTTTTATTAATTCTACAAGCAAGGTAGTCCATTCAGCAGTGACTGAGAAAGTTTAATCAAATAATCTCATTGTTCCAAATTTATCACCACAATAAAAGAATCTACTAAGGAAATACGAGATGAAAGAACTCATTTTTAATGCTATATCATTTTCCACTAAGAAGCAGTGCAGCCTTGAGGCTCACAGCAGTGCTAACATCTGCCTCTCTGTGGGCATGCAGTGTGTAGGGGTGCTGCAATCTGCAGGCGGGACCTGCATAGCAAATTTTCTGCCCCTGGTTCTTAGTGTCACTCTCACTAACAATTTATACTGTTAACAGATTCATTTTTTTCTAATAGAGTCTTTTGATTTCAAAAAACATGTGGAAAAAAAAAGCATAGTGAGATACAGTCTTTATCCGTGACATGATGAAATCTATCCATTGTAGGTGACAAAAGGTGAAAAAAGGACACCTTTTTGCATAATGCGGGGAGAAGTGAGGTCTGAGGTGGTATAAGCAGCTTTCAAAATTAATTCCAAATCTGGAAAAATAAGTATGGTTAACTTACAAATAGGACTTAAAATGCATACATGGAAGTAAGCGGATTTGCCCTACACTGTAGAACCATATGGCAAAAGCGTAATGCTTTTTTGATCTTCTATGCTTCCAGATCAAAAATTCAGCTGTGGGTTTTTTAATGTTTCAGAAACATGTACAGCTTCAAACAGCTGCCATTAATTTTATACAGTAAAAATTGCCTGTCAAATCAGTTTCCAAGTGGTCCTGCTGAGAAATCTGTGCAGTCCAAGGCTAGTGACACATTTTATTGCGTTAAAAAAAATAAAAAACACCTTCAAAACTAGAAAGCAACTCATAAGTTTATCTGAAGGGTGAGAATTATCAGGTTTTGCTTGGGGCTAGCACAGCTTCCAGATAAGCAACTTAAAACATAACATGAATATTGTGCTCTAGTTCACTAAAGCAACTTCCTTCTCTGAACACAAATCCTATAAAAGTTTTCTTTCATGTTCTTTCTGGAGTCCTTAATGCTCTTTCTTAAATCTTTCCCTCTCTTCCTCATTCCCTGGTTTTTTGGCTCACCTCTCAGCAAACCTGTGAGACAAGGACAAACCAGGAGTCATGCACAGCTAAATACAGAAAGCTTGCAGTACCAGTATCTAGCCTTTCCTTAACCTCGGCTTTGTAGCCCCTTATTTCTAGCACAAATAACGTGAAATGGCAGAACATGAAGGGCTATCAAGGCTATAGAGCACACCAATGGACTTTGAGATTGAAGCCTCTGGCATTTCTCAAAATATGGGATATTGAAGAGGTCTGCTGTGCTGTATTCTCTCATTAACACCTCCTACAGTCCTTTAGGGGCTCTTGCTGGAGGAAGGAAATGTGACTATTTTTCTGCTCTTTGCATTTTGGTTTTGATTTGAACTGGGAAGAGAGGCACTGGCAGGGTTCGTACACCATAAGACATGATAAGTTGTCCTAATTTTTTTCTGCACTTCTCATCTAACAATGGATATCAAAACAAAAAATAGGTCTATTTTCTATTCCAAATATAAGGGACTTCTATTTTTCACTGTGTCTGTCAAAGAAAGAAAGTGAACAGTTTATATTCAACCACTTCAAAGCAGCAGATTCAAACCAGCTTGCTATAAAGCAGCATACCTCCCAGGAACTGGGACACCAACTCTGTCTCTTCCTAACTATAACTATAACATTGTGATTTCCAGAGCTTTCCAGTTGCTTTCAGCAAAGTGTCATGACAAAAATTCTGATGCTTATTTGGTTTTGCCATGTGTTGCAGGGGGATCAGAGCAATATGAGAGCTCACACCAAAAATGTGCTTCCACTTGTCTTAAATTCATCTGACTGCTCTCTCAAGCACAGTGTTGGTTTCTCTACTTGAGAGAGCAATGGTGGTTCTGTTGAAGGTGCTCAGATTAACTTTTGCTTCTAATTTAGTCTTCATTTTGCCATTCCCTGCCTGCTGTATCAGTTTTCTTGGTTCTCTGGGTTTATTTAAACCATTTCAAGATGGTATTAAGTATTTCAAAACACGAATGCAAGCAAATACCTAGGATGGACTAGAGTTTTTTTTATTTTATTGTTGTTGTTGTTGCTGATTCAAAATATTTTGTATGTGAAATGAATTATGCTCAAAGTTGCACTCCTATTCAATGTGAACATGCTACAATTTGTCCCATGGATAGAGCTGGAGCAATCTGGGTTATGCAGCAGCATTATATTCATGTGGATGTCAAATTTGACCCCAGCTAGAGAAAATGAATAGCTTTGCCATACAGCATTTCCATATATTCTGTAGGACTTTTATAATGTATTTTGTATTTCTGTCCAACACCCAAAAACCCTTGGGGCAGGAACATCTGATTAATGGCTTGGGCTTATACTTTCAGTGCTAAACATAAAAATACTAGAAAGGGGGAATATGCATCAACTGCAGAATATTTGGTGAGAAGGGCACTTGCATAAGTCTCTCCTTGCTTAAGGAGGGAGCTAAGCTGTCTTCTAAAGACTCAGCTCCTAGGGCTGATTTTTATGAAAAGGAGAAGGAACACATCAATTTCATGCTGTTGTTTATGCAGTAGGAATTGTTGCCCCATGAAACATTGTTGCTGTCTTAGTGTAGTGTGTCACAGAATCTTTTCAATGTAAAACTCTTATCTTGGGGTGGGGGTTGGGAGAAATAAAAAAATGCACTTACCTTTCTCATGAAATGAGTAGTATTTTGATAAACGTAAACTTCCATCCCAGAGAATCTTCTGGTAAGCTAGTATTGATGGGAGGTGAAAATAAATACACTTTAAATTACATTTTCCTTTGATACGGCATCACACTGTAGACAACATAATGCTAATATATCTTAATGGATGTGGCTTTTTAGAGCTGAATATCAGTCAAGCATATAATTTCATGTTGTCTGGAAAAACATAAAAAGGAGTATCTAACAGGACAGAATAAGGCACCACACTCTAGAATACTTACTTATTGTTCCCTTGCTATGGAGCTCTGTCTTTTAAAAAATACAGTTTCCTAACCTTTCTGTGGTTGAATGATTACAGGTGTTTTACTAAAGTAATAAACTCTCACTCTTAAGAGGTTCAGAAAAGCTGTTTATAGTGGCTCCATATGTGGTGATGCATACCATTTTGCCCACTATTCCTGAAACAGCTATGTTCTGCTTAGCAAATTCTTTTTTTTGCACTTTGTAGAATTGCTAGTATACTACAGTATTTTCTTCTCCTTTTATTCAAAATCTTAAACAGCTCCATAAATCTACAAATTCCAAGTCATGTGGAATCCCATACGTTCTGCTTTAATGTCCAAAGCCATATTGTAATGTTTCAGTTTTTGCTACAATGCTTGAACATCATTAAAATAATAACCATGAGAATTTTGACTTGCATGTCTCCAGCATGCAATTTTTAAATAAGAAATATCACTTACAGCAAGGTTTGATAAGATCCTAAGAAGTAGTGGATGGTAGATGTTGCTCTTGCATCTTACTATAATTTTGAAATGTCATATTTATAAAATGTTTCAGTGAACTTTTAGGTGTTCACTCTCATGCATTTTTTCTTCTCTTGCAAGATACATGCTCACTTCAAGTTTGCCAGCACTGCCACCCAAGCTGTCCAAAGTCACTTGTCTGCAAGAGAGGTGAAACACCCATCTGTCATTTCATTTACACCTTGGAATAACAGCAGCTGGGGAGCAATGAAACAGCTGAAAATATTTTATTGGATAGAAGAATAAGATCGTTCTGGCATATTAAAGTGGATATATGTGTAATAGGGTCTCTGACTTCCACAGCTACTCTCTGGTGCTATAGAGGAGGGGCAGCTAAACACATCAGTGACGGACGCAAAATTTCTAGCAGGGCTGAACCAGCTTCTGCTGTTGCACCAGCCCATGCCAAGAGGCAGGTGGGTGCCCAGCAGGTGTCAGTCACTATTGGCTGGTCAACAGTATTCAGATTGCTTCATTTTTGGAACCTTTGCTGGCTCTTACACTATGTTTTATTCCTGGACCTTAATTATGGAGGAATTTTACACTAGATACAGGCAATATTTCAGGAAATTCTCAGTATAAATCCTATCCTTGTCCACTGCTTGAAGCCAGAGAGAGCATGGACTTTGCATACCGAATGATGCTGGTCCAGTGATGGTCCTTGGAGAGGCCTGACTGAAATGATTAATCCCTTTCCTGCCTGTTATCACCATTCCTGCTCTAAATGCCCTAAAGAGACTTAAATCAAGACAGTGATCAATATCCATAGATTTAGTGAGCATTGTGTTTTTATCCCCTCATCTTAACCAAAATCATCCTTCTGCATTGCATTGTGCACCCTGTGATGAGTTCTGTCATTGCTGATGGGCAGCATCAAACATCTGCACCATTACTCTCTGTTTGTATTGTTAGACCTCTGTTGTTCACCTGTAGTGGATTTTGGAACTGGCTTCCTCAGCAGCAAACATTTTTCCCCTCCACAGGTTCAAAATAAGGGTTGGAGAGGAAATAAAATAAAGTTAGTGCTTTATTCAATACACGTGAATTTAAGATGATAATTAGGTTGATTTTCATCTGCTGGATATTTTTTTTTACTTTCCCTTTCTGATAATGGTGCAGTGATGCTGTAATGTTCCCTTCAGTGACAGTGAAAGGTTGCATTTAACTGATCCAGCTCACTTCCACATTTGATACCTCGATGGTTTAATGTTACAGGTAAACTGAGCTAGTGCAGTGGTGAAAGGTAACAACCTTTCCTCCTTGGACCTGATTTTTCCCCCTCCTAAATATATATGGATACATATATACAAAACGTTCTCTGACTTCATCTATCTCTACTTCTAAGTGATCAGATTTTGATGAAGAATCTCTTATCAGATTTTAATCTTATTTGTTTGTGAATAAATTCTTTGTATAAGGTAACATCTATGCTCACATGGTCATTTAAGCTTAACTGCGTGTTTGCCACTTAAGTTAGGTGGTGCGTTAAAAAAAAAGAATAAAAGTAAAGGTGAGTTGACAGAAGGCCGTGTGGCCCCGGTGCTGCCCCGGGGCCTTACAGGAGTAGCCAGGTGGGTGCCCTCGTCAGAGGGGGCCCGTGGGCACTTCAGGGCGGGCCCTGCTGGGGCTGTCCGAGCTGTTCCGAGCTTGTCCCCACCGAACAGTGGTACGATAGGTTTCGCTGCTGGGCCGGGCGGGGCCGGGCGAGGCGGCTCCGGGAGGGCGAGGCGGCTCCGGGAGGGCGAGGCGGCTCCGGGAGGGCGAGGCGGCTCCGGGAGGG